>JAHWGI010001215.1:137500-547500 GCA_029379305.1 Frankliniella fusca
CTATGTGTCGCGTTGTGGTCCCTGGTATAGGGGGGAATCCCCTCGGGAATATCGTGAGAGAGGGGAGGGGGGCTGCTTTGCTGTGGGTATAGGGCGGGGAGGGGTGAGGGGGTAGTGAAAGTTTCATTTGTTCCGGCGGAAGAGGAAACCCGCAGTGGAAGTGTGTGTCTGGGCGTATAGTGCCGCTGCTGGCGGGAGGGGTAGGGGGAATGCTCTATCCCCCCTACCCCCTACCCCCGAGGCACTCGCTGTCTCCCCTCCTCCTAGCCGCCCCCGCGCCGCCCCCTTCAAGGCCTGGTGGACTACATACTCAGCACGGCCAGAAATATGGAAACAGAAACAAACTGCTGCGGGTGGTAGGGGCATGAGTCGAGCAGGGGAGGTTGCGGGGGTGGGGGGTTGGGGGCGGCGGCGATGTATCCGCGTAGCCCCGAGAGCTCATCTGCAAGTCAATGTCCAACATCCTCCCCACCCCCCTTACCGCTCTCCTCTCCCGCGTGGCCAACCCCCACCGCGGCCAGCTCCAAGCACTCTTTTCGGTTCACCCCTATACCCCGCCGGTCCCGGGTCCGAGCCCCTACACCCCTGCACACACACACACACACACACGCACACACACACACACACACACACACACACACACACACACGCCTGGGTTCCTGTTTCGCCGCGCCAGGCCCGGCGGTGGCCAGCATATTTAGTTTATGGTAACGTATCGGCCGTCCCCCCCGACCCACCCCGCCTTTCTCCCCCCCCCCCCTCTCGCTCCCCGCCCCCGTCCCGCCCCCGTCCCGCCCCCGGTCCGCCCCCCGGCCCGCCCCTGCGGCTCGCCCCCGTCCCACCCCTGGCCTAGGCAGGGGGGCAGATCTGGGCCAAGATCCTCAAAAGAGTGGGGGCGCGGGGGTGGGGGATGTGGGACGTAGGGGGAGCAAGGGCATCGGTTTGAGAAGCAGGCGCGGCTATGGTCGGGAGGCCGGCGGCGGAACGCTCGGCGGATCTGGGGACCAAAGTCGCGTGCCCCTCCCCTCCCCCCCCTCACTCCCTTCTCACGCAGCCCACCCCTCTGGGGTCAGTGCACTGCTCCCCCGCACCCTGGGTTGGGTATGCTGCCTGTGTTGATTGCTGAGCGAGCCAAGCCTATATATGCGGCATTCAGGAGGGGCACGACGGGAAAACAACTCTGAATAATTCTAAATTTAGGTGTACGTACTTTGTGAATGTTTTCTTAAACTCTACAATTTTTAGTGAATTCCCCTCTGTACCCCTCTGAATTTTCCAATTTTTCGAAATTTCTCTGAACTGCTCCTGAATGTTGTAAATTTTTGTGAAGTTTTCTCAAATATTCCGAACTTTTCTGACTTTGCCTTAATTTTTCGAATTTTCCTGAATAACGAGGTGCGCACTAAAATTTCGGTGCTGTTTCGCCCTCGCGTGGAAAGAGCACCTGTCAGTCGCGCCACAAGAGTCAGCAGACCAAACTTTCACGTCAACAGCACTTTATTCGGAGCTGTATGGCTCATATGAATGTCTCGCCTCGCCCTGCGAGCGCCCGCGTATCGCCGCGTAGGCATCCCGCTCGACACGCCTGTCGCAGCGTTGCCTACATCGCCTCTGCCCCGCTCCCGCCGCGCACCATACACTGGAAAAACTAATGTGACACATGTCACATGTGCACATGTGACCAGTTAAGGTAACATCACGTAATGTTATTACCATATTTTCGGTAACGTTTGTAATGTGACATCCTCCATGTTATTAGTATAGTCAGACATAACACGTGGCACCGGATGTAACATTACCAAACGTGACCGAGACTTTGGTAACGTTTTGAAATGTGACATAAACTGGTCACATCAATTAATGTGACTCATGTCACATTAGTTTTTCCAGTGTACTGTCGCTGGGTATAGGCGCACGCACACATGCACCTGCTCGACACGCACGATGCAGCGTGGCCTGCCGCGCCGGGCCTTCCGCTTCTACGGGGTTCTCACAAGTCACGAAAATCAGGAAAATGTCAGGTTTAGAAAAGTTGTCAGGAAAATGTCAGAGGAAATTGTGGCAAAAGTGTCACTAAAAATCACAGTAAAAACAATTTCTGATTTTTTGAGGAAAAGGGGAAAAACTTTGAGGACCTTGGATACTTTGAGGAAAACTTCTAGATTTTGAGGAAGTCTCCGCAAAATTCGAGGAGATTTCCCTTACTTTTTGAGGAGCTTTCCTCAAAATCTGAGGGGTTTCCCTCAAATTACTGAAGTTCCTCAAAGTTTTCCCTTTTTCCTCAAAAAATCAGACATTGTTTTAACCTATTGGGCTCAGGCGGGCCTAAGGTTTTTGCCTTATTTGCTGCGAACAGGTCAGTAGGGCCTACAGCAATTTGATCCTCTGTTGAAAATTGTCGGACGGCACTAAATTTTTATTCATTTTTTCTATTTTTAAGGACACTCTTTGACACCTTTTTACCATGGTACCGGATATGTGGTCTAAAAATGTTAGGAAAATCGACGATTCCAATTCTGTGGCAACGATATAGTCTCTCGAGTTTAAAAAAAATTAAAAATTAAAATTGAAAGGTGTCTCAAATACTTTGATGTTCCGGCGGCGGGCGCAAGTACTCAACACTGATTAGACGTCGGCAAGGTTCTTCTTCCAGGAGGAATATGAAGTGATAAGCAATCATTCCTGTTTTCCCCCCTCTTTATTGCAAAGTTAAACGGCGGGTGAGTTCGCCCCCGCCCGCCGCGCTCGTAACGAGTGTCCGG
Organism: Frankliniella fusca; assembly: GCA_029379305.1. Classification (NCBI taxonomy): domain Eukaryota; kingdom Metazoa; phylum Arthropoda; class Insecta; order Thysanoptera; family Thripidae; genus Frankliniella; species Frankliniella fusca. Next base: position 140,263 of record JAHWGI010001215.1, read on the forward strand.
GCGGCATGGTGCTCCTGCCGTAACTCAGTTACTATGTTTAGTTTGTCCCCCGGCCGGGTGATCTTTTCCTTAAGATTCAAAAGGGCCTCTTGGCACGACGCCTGTCGGGGGACCGGCTCGCCCCGGCCGGTCCCGGGGGGTGACCCAGTAGCTTAACGGGCTGGAACACAGTGCAGGCACTCCTCGTTACAGGCTAAAGATGTAGGGGGAAAAACGGAAAGCGAGAGAGAGAGAGAGAGAGAGAGAGAGAGAGAGAGAGAGAGAGAGAGAGAGAGAGAGAGAGAGAGAGAGAGAGAGAGAGAGATGGGGGCAGGGGCATGCCGAGGCCGGTAGCAAAACTGCATCGCTATAGAAGCCGTTGTCGAGGTTTTCTTAACATAGCAGAGGAAAAATAGAAAAGAGTTAATAGTTCGCGGGGCAACACTGAAAGCAAAAAAGAAAATGAGGGGCAAAGCGGAAAATGTAGGGTGATAAAGAGAAAGTGTGTAATTACTACCTGGTGCAGCAAAAGGGCCGCTCCAGTCGGCGGGGCGACCGGGGACCTTAATGAACCGCAAGTGTCACGTGGTAAAGTTGTAAACACAGTGCAGTGCAGCGGTGGAGAGAGCTCCTGGAGGAACTGGAGAGCTGCGGGGGGAGAGAGAGGGAGAGAGAGAAGGAGAGAGAGATAAGGGGGAGAAGAGAAGGGAGACGCGCCGTCCTACCCACTCTGCTCGTGAGAGAGACAGAGAGGCTCTCGCTGCACAAAGACTGTTTGCGCAGGGCTGCCCCTCGAGTGCGAGAGCCCTTACGGGACGGGCTGCCTCCTCTCTCCCCCTCTCTCTCCCTCCCTCGCTCACTCACTCGCTCTCTTACTACTGCCCTTATTTTCTTTTCTTGTGCCACTGCGCGCGCGAAGTCTGTTGTCTATGGATCCACGCCGGGAAGGGGGCTGCTCTACCCCCACCCTCTCTCTCACGCCCAGAGGCCCGCGCAAGACTCTTCCCATTTTCTCTCTCTCTCGCTCCCCCCCCCCTCTCTGTCTCTCTCTTGCTCTCTCGCACTCTCCACCACCGCCGCCCCCGCACGCCTGCAGGCCGCTCTGGCCCGGGGGTGCGAAATAGCCGCCAACCTTGGACAAATTAGGCCAGAGTCTCTGCGCACGCCATGGGGCCCGGCCGAGGGCGCCCGGCGCCCCGTCACGCCCCGCCCCGCCCCGCCACGCCCCGCCACGCCCCGCCACGCCCTGCGCCACCCCACGTCAGGGCTGGTGGGGCAGGGCGCTTTGCACCTTGGGGACCCTGCCGCGCCCGCGCGCGGCCGCTGACGAGCACGAATTAGTATGGCACATAGTGCCGCTGCCCGCCCCGCCACACTCAGGACTCTCTCTCTCTCTCTCTCTCTCTCTCTGCCTCTCTCTCTCTCTCTCTCTCTCTCTCTCTCTCTCTCTCTCTCTCTCTCTCTCTCTCTCTCTCTCTCTCGTCATGCACTTAGTGAGTGGACCGGATCCCGTATTCACGTCGGGGAGCACCTAAGCACCCAACTCTCTGCGCGCGACTCGCACTGACGGAGTAGTAGTTTCTGGCCGCCACGCCCCGCCACGCCCCGCCACGCCCCGCCACGCCCTGCCACGCCCAGCCGCACAGGGCGGGGTGCGCCGCGCGCGTCGGGACAGCAACTTGACGACGGAGGTGCCGAGGGCAGTACCAACGTGTTGGCGTGGGCCGGGCCGGGCGGGGCGGGGTGCCGGTGGGGCGTGCTGCGAATCGGGGGCTGGTGTGAAAGGACAAGGGGTCCACCCCGCCCTGCCCCGCCCCGGATCCTGCTTTTATTTTATTCTCTCCTTCCCTCTCCCTCCCCCTCCCTCCCTCTCTCGCTCTCTCTCTCTCCCCCGGGCTTTGTCGGGGCGTGGTCCCTTCAGAGAGCGCCAAGCCCGCGCAGTGCGCATGATATGGCCACCATCCCTTTTGCTCACAATCAGAGTTCCGAGTCCCAGACAGCAGGGTGTGGAGCGAGAGGGAGAGAGAGAGAGGGAGGGAGGGAGGGAGGGAGGGAGGGAGGGAGGGAGGGAGGGAGGGAGGGAGGGAGAGAGGGGGGCAGGGATGGATGGAGGTTGAATGGTCTCACTTTCGGTGATTTGATTTCGAGGGTAAAGGGAACGTCACATAAGATTTCCCATAACGCGTTGGATATGGCCCCGTTACAGGATGCGACTCAATGTTTTTACCCTTTTCTGCGACCCCAACGAGAGTGCAGCGTTTCGAGAAGGGTACCAGTGTGGCACCCCCTTGTAAACTCAGGGAATATGTGTTCTTTCCCCTAACAGTAGTGCGCCCGTCCATTCCGAGGGGAGGGTCACTTCGAAAAATCACTGTACCCCGCTTTCCCCGACGAAAATCATTTAAAAAATCAAGAAGAAAGGTTAAGAAAAATCAGAAAAATCGAAAAAAAGTTGACAGGAAACAGAAATAAAACGGAAAGAGCTCAGTATTGGTGGTACAAGATCAAAATTTATCAAAAAGTGTTTAGAAAGTTCCCTTGAAAAATCCAAAGAAAACTCCAAACAAAACATCAAACCAAAAATATAATAATGCAAAAAACTAAAAGTTAAGAACATCACTTTACACATTCTGTACACTCTAAATGCGAAAGAACAATTTTGTTCCTAATGTAGAAACGTTTCTGTGCACATACAGAAAGGATGCAAATTTGCTCCGAAACCAGTCAAATTGTGTACAGCTTTGCACAATTTTGTGCACCGACGCGACAAATTTGTTTAATTTTTTATGGACAAAGCATTTGTCCACGGAAATACGTTGACAGTTCTGCAACAAATCTGTTGCAAACAGGGGCACAATATTTTTGAGGGAAATTTTGTTCTTTCTAATTACACAACTTGTGTATGAAAAGCCACATTTTTGTCCATGAAACCTGTTGTCTAGCGCTATGGACAAACACATTGTTGCTAGTTAAAGGGACAAAACATGTCCCTTCGCATTTAGAGTGTATTATGGGTGATTCCCCCCCCCCACCCCTACCCCTCCTCGGTCCAGACGTATATGCTGTAACGCTCATCACTCACCCAGACACGCGCGCGCACACACACACACACACACACACACACACACACACACACACACACCTAGTGTTCCTTCTTTCTCCTTTGTCTCGCGTTTTCCGCGTTATCCTCGTAGAAGTGCGTGCGACGCCTTTTCACTTCCGCCGGTGCGTAACTCGAGGCGGCCCCGTGGCGTCGCGCTGCACCGACACGGGCACGGGGCGCTAATGGCCACCCGATCTCCCTGTCTCGCGGCGCGGGGGCGACCGGGGAAAAAGGGGGGGGGGCTGGCACGAGCCGGAGGGGACCGCGTGGCAGCAGCACTTCTAGGCGCCGCTGAATAAATAGAAATCATTCACAATAATTTACTAAAAATCCCAATTAATCATGTAATTGAGAGAATAATTTGGATCAGATGTGAGTGTATTTTCTGGGACATCCCCGAAAAATTCAGGAAAATTCCCTAAAATTTACTTTAAAAAATTGGTAAAATTCAAACAAAATTTTAATAAAAATTAACAAAAACTCACGTAAAAAAATGTGCACCAAAATGAAGAGTTGTTTCCCTCTCGCGCACTTTCATGTACGGATGTGTGACTTCCTATTCACGCTTTGAAACAATTAAGCGCGACGTTTTTTTTGGCTACAAATTTTTGTTTACCCGAGTGTATGATCAATAATTTTGTAGTGCAGTTCCACGGGCTGTTCCCTACATTTTTGTCCCCGGCTCCTCTCTTCAGGTCTCTCCTCTTTTCTCTCTCGCTCTATCGCGTTCGCCCTTGAATGTAGCCCAGCGCGCTACTCGCCATACCTTGTTTCAAACAGCCTGATTGACTACGTGTTTATGTTTGGTGCTAATGAGGGTCTCTCTCTCTCTCTCTCTCTCTCTCTCTCTCTCTCTCTCTCTCTCTCTCTCTCTCTCTCTCTCTCTCTCCCCCTCTCTCTCTCTCTGTTTCTTTTCCTGTCTCGCTCACTCACTCTCCCCCGTGCCCGCGTCTCGCTGAGCCCCACCTTCCTCTCGACATCTAATTTGCTGAAGAACAACATGATTAGCAACATTACACTCCGCTGGCGCCCCGCGCTGCTCCGCGCCAAGGGACGGAGGCAACACAAAGAAGCACGCAGGAGAAGAGAGCTCGCTGAAAAGAAGGGGGAAAAGTGCACGTTGAAGATGGGCGTGTGTGTGTGTGTGTGTGTGTGTGTGTGTGCACTTGTGCCCGAAATTTGCCCTTCTGTGCCTCGTGCTGTGCACACTCCAAAGTTTTTACTAGAAAAACTTGCCCCGTAGTTCCTAAGCGCTTTGTGCCGTCATAACTTATCAAAAAAAAAAGTCTTAGTCTAACGAAAAAAACTCCCAGCAGTGCTGAACGTTTTTCTAGGATGAAGATGACGGTGAAGTTAAATTCTAAAAAGCAATGTTTAGTAATGCTGGGAGTTCTTTTAGTAATACCAAAGAATTTCTTGATAAGTTTACAAATTTCCTAGCAAAATCTTAAGAGTGCACGTTTTGAAATCCAGCAGCAGCAGCTGTACGGAGTCTGCCAAAAAGAATAAAAAAAGGGAGAGAGAAATTTCTGGGTCTACTCACTGCCGCGCTCTGTACACTCGGCGCCACCTCTGCAAACGGACCTCCCACAGCCCGACCGCAGCGCCCCGCGGCGGCCCGACCATTCTTTTTTTTTTATCCACCCGCCTTCTCTCCTTTCCAAATTAAAATAAAATAAAAACTCTCTTGGCGGGCGAGTAACGCGGCGAGGCGCGCTGGCGATGGCGCGGCCCCGCGTGCGCGCCGCGGCGTTATATTAAACCTGTTGTTGTTTTTCTGGCAGTGTACTTTACCGCGCGCGCCGGCCTGACTTGTTGAGTGCCCCCATCGCGTGCAAGGCTGCTCCCCTTCGCTCTCTCTTTTACCTACTACTCTCTTCCTAAACATAAATTACTCTGAAAAGAATACGCGCAGCAGAGAGGGAGAGAAAGAGAGATGGAGAGAGGAACGAGAAGAGACGTTTCCCAAATTTTTGCTTCGCGTAACCGTAGACTCGGGAGGGGTCTACCCTTCAACTGAGAAAGTATAAAATTATGTAATGAAGAGTCTCATTTTTTGGGGGGAGGGGGGGGGGCACAATTCAAACTGAGAGGAGTTGGAGCGGTATGTCGCTCTTTGGCTGTTCTCCATGGCTACACGGTCCGCGGACAACTTATTTGCGCTGAAAACCCAAAAGTGTGAACATCGCATCGCACACTTGTGGGTGTGCTTGTTTCCATTCCTACACTACTTGTCCCTGCAAGTATGCGCAATTCCTAACGACATTAACGCCCCTACTCTGTCAAGTGTACGGGTGGAGAATTAACCACCCACAAGTGTGCTTCATTCTCAAAGTTGGCGTTTCAGATTCAGCGGAGTAGAGCAGCGCTGCTGTAAGCTTACGGTACCCGGGAGGGGTTTCGAACTCCTACTTGTTGTCCTTGATCAAAGTCCTCAGCCGCGCTGTATACTGCAGCACGATAACTAATCATAGTTTCCCTTCCAAGCCTCGCCCCGCGCCTCCAGGATGGAGCGGCACTGCCCAACAAAGTGTTGGCGTCGGGTGGGGTGGGGCGGGGCGGGGCGGGGTGGGGCGGGGCGAGCCGGGCCGGGCCGGGCCGGGCCGGGGTGAGCCACGCTGTGAGGCCTGCGCCGCACCGTAACCGCAATGTAACACTCAACATCATTTCCGAAATAACTTCCATCCCCTGGGCTTTCCTGAGGGAGAGGAGAGAGAGCGAGAGAGAGAGAGAGAGAGAGAGACTGGCTGGGCTGGCGGCGCACATACCGTACGCCCCCTCCCCCCTCACTGCGGCCGGCTGCACAGCCTCCGCCCCCCAAAACCCCCAGTCCTAGCCTGACCACATCTCGTCCCCCCCATCTCCCCCTATAGCTCTCTCTCTCTCTCTCTCTCTCTCTCTCTCTCTCTCTCTCTCTCTCTCTCTCTCTCTCTCTCTCTCTCTCTCTATCTCTCGCTCTCTTCCTACTCTCCTCTCTCTCTCTTTCTCTGCGGTTTTATACCGCACCATTTGCGATGAACGTTCTGCTCGTTTATTTGTCAGCCCGTCCATTTCACTTTCATATCCGGTATTTTCGTTTGCCCCATCTCTCTCTCTCTCTCTCTCTCTCTCTCTCTCTCTCTCTCTCTCTCTCTCTCTCTCTCTCTCTCTCTCTCTCTCTCTCTCTCTCGCTCTCCAGGCCTTCCTCCCCAAATCTTCGCTATTTCTTTTTCTCTCTGTTTGTTCCGAAAGGTGGACCCACGTGATCGTCCGTCTCTTATTGTGAGCAGGACACCCAAATGTGTGAATTGCCATAACTTGTAGCAGGCGTTCATTTTCTCTCCGGGGGTGTTTTAGATTTTTTTTCAGTGGGAGGGGGGAGGGGGTTAACGTGAACATGCGGCGAACATGTGTGAACGTGGTGAAGTATAGAAGCTCCATACCCATCCCTGCAGCCTCTCTCTCTCTCTCTCTCTCTCTCTCTCTCTCTCTCTCTCTCTCTCTCTCTCTCTCTCTCTCTCTGACCCTATCTCCCTCTCGGCGTTTTATTATAAATTGTTTGGTCCCTCTTGTCGGCTGGTGCTGCAATTTCAGACCATCCTGCTGCATAACTATTCCTCTCTGTTGTCCTGCTGTGGCCGCGCTACTGCTCCTGCTGCTCCTGCTGCTCCTGCCGCTCCTGCTGCTCCTGCTGCTCCTGCTGCCGCTGGTTGCGGCGGTTCCCGCCAACTTTTGCTTAACTTTTCTCATCAAACTTAAAGAGAGCTGCCGCCTAGACACAGGACGGCTAGCGACTTGTCTATCATCGTGTGTGTGTGTGTGTATGTATGTGTATGTGAGTGAATGTGTGTGCTGTGGAAACTCAAATGTGCGAACTTTGCACGCTTGTAAATGTGTAAATTTTCGTTTCGCGTGCACTCGAAGTGTGCGATTTTGCCTGCTGGGTATTTCCCTTAAATTATATTGATGAATAGTGAAGCGATGCGAGATTTACTCACCCGCAAGGGCGTAAAAAACACGAGACACGTGGACTCTCAGTCTCAGTTGCGAGTGCATGCATGGCCGTGTTCATCCAAGCTGTCTGATCTTGTCTTTGTTTTTTGTTCTTTTAAATTTTGACATCAACATCGATGAAAGTAAATCCCTCTTGCTGGTACACAGCGAAGTCGAGTCGCAGGCGGGGTCACTCAAACAAAATGTGTACAATAATTTTCTTGCCTTTTTTAAAGATTTTTTTTTTAGGTTTTTCCTATTGATTTTTCAGAGAAAATTTGCCTTTTTTGAAAATCTTAACCCCTATCTCTGAATTGTTTCTACCTCATTCCGGCTTATTGTTAATTTTTTCTCGATTTGCCGGATTTTTCTGTATCCTTTTTATCGATTTTATTTTTATTTTTTGATTTTTTTGGATCCGTCAGATGATTTTTCGAAGTGACCCCTCCCTCCCTCGGTCGCAGGGGTTCTTCCTCGCTCCGATGAGAAACGAGGGAAGGCATACCTTTCCCCATCTCCTCCCCCCCTTTTTTTTTAATAAACGAAAACGAATTCAGTGACTGCTGGGGGGCTGCGCAGGGCTGCGGCAGAGCCTTTGAGGGCGGAGCAGCGGAGGGGAGCTCAGAGATACGAATCACATGCGTGATGCCCGAGTCACGCATAGCAGGTATTTTTTCATGAATTCATGATTTCTCGCTGTTAAAACTCTCGGACGGTGAAAGGTGAAAGGGGATGTAAGCACGCAAAATGGCTGCGCGGCGGAGAGAGGTCGGTGCTGCCGACGACGGGAATACACTGCTGCAAAAACATTGGGGGGGGGGGGAGAAAAACGTGTTCGCGGTGGTAAGGGTTGGAAAAGGCAGCGCGAGGGGTCATTTGCGGCGTGATGGCGGAGATGCACGAAATGTGAGACACCTGCTTCCATTACTCACAATGTTGTCTGCCCCCGGCTGCGCGGCGCAGGCCAGCTCCTACATGATTTTGCTTCTACTAACGCCCATCCTTATGCTCATCCCACTTCTCTTTCCAAAAACATCATCCCCTATATATCCGCCTGCGGCCTTATTCGGGTGCGGGCGGGGCAGGGCAGGCCCGGCTCGTTGTAATGAAAACAGTCCGATGGTTAAAAGCGCGGTAGGAAAACAAAATCGCGTTGTTGTGTTTTAGGGCGGTAGTGCTGTGTCCGACGCATACATTAATAATCGTTAGCGCGGTAATTTATTAGAAGAAGAAAAACAAACATCGCGGAGATAACTGCGGAAATAGCACGCTGTCGTTTTTCGAGTGCGTGCAATGTGAGCGTTTTATCTGGGAATGTACGGGGTGCGTTGTAAAAGAAATACTGTTGTAAATTAACAGCAAATCCGTCGTTACGTTTTTAACTGACAAGGGCTGTTGTACAACGACACCGACTTATAGTGTATCAATGTCTGTAGTGAAATTAATAACAAGTCGATTGTCCCAGTAATCGCAAAAGTTGTCCAAGAACAGCAGAGAGGTAGTACAGTTACAACAAAAGTTGATCAGGAACAACAAAAATTGTGCAGAAACAATAAAAATTGTTCATGATCAAGACATACTGAATCGGATTCAAAACAAACAGCTTGTTTTCAACAACTTTTGTTGTTGTTGAACAACTGCGCTGTTTGTCTACAATAGAGTCGTCACTGAGAGGCTGCTTTTCAACAAAGGTTTTCTTTAATTATTATTTTTTTTTCAGTATGTTGCTTTGAATGTGTAACAGTGTTGCGGGATTCACCTGCCGTTTTCGCCCGTAATGCGCCCTGGTGCCTGAGGACCTGGCGAATACTTAACTCTGTGACTGCACGCACCCAAGGAAACACACGGTACTTTTTCGCACAAGTCACACGGGCAGACTTATTCGTCGGGGGGGAAAATCGTGCTTACACTGTTTTTCAAAATAAGGGCAATGGAAGTTACACCTTTTGTGGCAATGACGGGTTTTGTCCATAATCCATTTTCATTGACTCTCCAGCGGCAATGAGTCATGGAACTCATGCGGCAAAGACGGAAGGTTTCCATATCATATCGGTTCCTTTCGAGGACTCTACTTTTATACGGTGCAGTACGTCTCTGTCAGCTGTAATGTATGTACTGCTCACGCTAGGTCCCCGCCCCGCCAAGAGGTGCTGACAGCAGTGTATGCGCACACGGCGACATTCTCGGGGACGTGCCGAATGGAGAATGGTGGTTATGGCCGTGCACGGCTGCCGATCCCTCACCTGGGTGGGGCTGGGCGGGGCGAGGCGGGGGCGGGGCGGGCGGAACCGATCCCTATCACAGCACACCGCTGATGCACACCGCAAAGTAGCCTGCGAGCGCCATCTGCAGGTGCGGGGCAGAGGTAGTGGGAATTACACACTAACCGGCAATGTACATTTTTGTACTTGTGAAATGTAACTATATAAACATGCAGATTTAAGTTTAAAAAATCGTGTAGAATTATGTAGAATATTGTTTATAAATATGTTTAATTTTGTGCATTTTTTCTGCATGTAATAATTTATGCAGATCTATGCCTAATATTCTACATAATTCAGCATGATTTTGTTCATAAATCTGCATGTTTATATAGTTACATACGAAAAAGTACACTGCCAGTTAGAGTGTAGGAAGAAGGGAGGGAGGGGGTGAAGGATTTTGTCCTTTATTTAGTCGGTTGGGGGAAATACCTCATCCCATGCATGCGACAGGCAGGCATGATTAAAGTGTAAACTCACTTATAAGCTCTTTTTTTTAATTATTTTTTTTTTTTTTTTTTTTTTTTTTTGCCCACATTGCAGACCTTGTCAAAGCTTGCATTTGGGATCATGATACCATCCCTCCTTGTGTTTTAAATATATTTAAAATTAGAAAAACGTGTGTGTGTGTGTGTATGTTAGAGAGAGCGAGAGAGATGGAAGAGTTGTGCCGACCCGTAATGGTCTAGGCGGGCTGCGCCGGGCTCCACGGCGCTTCCCCTTACACACACACACTCACACACGCACGCGCACACACACACACACACACACACACACACACACACAGATGCGCTGCAGCAGATAGTACGCCTCTCTACAGGTGCGATGCTCGTAAAACAAATCTTCGGCGTGTCGAGATAACGCTGCAGCACAGCGGGGTGGGGCGGGGCGGGGCGCGGCAAGGAGGAATAAACAAAGCTGCCGGTCGGCGGGGTGGGGCGGGGCGGGGCGGGGCGGGGCGGGGCGGGGCGGGGCGGGGCGGGGCGGGCTGGAATAGCCGGGCGTGCCGCGTTGGGCCGGGGCCGGGGGTATGAAAAGGAACGAGGCTGGAGGCGCAGGGCGGGTCAGGGCAGGGCGGCGGCGCGGTGCACGGCGTGATAACGGCGGGCCAAATGAAATCACATCGCCGTAACTGCCATGCGGGCCGCGCCCAGTTGCGGGGATGTGCGCGCGCGTGGGAGCGAGAGGGGCAACAGAGAGAGAGAGAGAGAGAGAGAGAGAGAGAGAGAGAGAGAGAGAGAGAGAGAGAGAGAGAGAGAGAGAGAGAGAGAGAGAGAGAGAGGCAGGAATAGTTTTTGTCGCGCGCGCCACTTCCCATAGCTAATCGCCTGTGCAGACTCACCTAGCGCTTCTCCCCCCCTCCTCTCTCTCTCTTTCTCTCTCTCTCTCTCTCTCTCTCTCTCTCTCTCTCTCTCTCTCTCTCTCCCACACCCACCCACCCACCCACCCACCCACCCACACACACACACACTTCATCACATCTATATCTATCTCTCTAAATGTGTGTGATGTATAGGAAGAGAGGATATGAGAACTATGCCCCTTCAAAAGAGTGAACTAGAGCAGGCAGGACACTGGTGTGTGTCGCTTTGGGTTTGCGAGTTGTGCCCCCTAAAACCTGGCCCCAGCGGCGCGGCTGGGCGGGGTGGGGCGGGGCGGGGCGGGGTGGGGCGGGGTGGGGTGGGGTGAGGTGGTGGAAGGGCAGGGGGCATATATTTTCCGCCTTTATGTACGACGGCCGATAGCCCTGGCTCCGGCGCTCCGGCTGTCATGAATCAAGCGGTGCCCGCCCCGCCCCGCCCCGCCCCACCTCACCCCACCCCACCGCAGGGCCAGTTTGACAGGCCGCCATAACACAATGCAACAGCGGCGGGGCGTGGCGGGGCGTGGCGGGGCGTGGCGGGGCGTGGCGGGGCGGGGTGGGGCGGGGCGGGGCGGGGAGGGGCGGGGCGGGGCGGAGGCTGCCCAGGCTCAGCCCCGAGGACTGCCGAAAGGGCACCCTTCTCTCCGCGCCGTTGCCGTGGCGCATGCAAAACTGCGACGCTGCCGAAGACCGTCAGAAAAAAAAGGTGGCATTTTTATTGAGATATCGGGGAGGAAACAGCCCCTTTGTGCCATGTGTCTCTCCCTCTCTTTTGCTCTGTCTCGCTCTTTCACTCTCTCTCTCTCGCTCGCTCGCGCGCCAGCAGTCCTTTGTATCGCCCCTATTTGATCTCTAGCCCGCCGTCCTCCACAGAGACACTCTGCAGGTGGGTCAGGCAGGCAGGACATGCAGGGAGCTCCCCTGCGACCGCCGTGACTGATTCCTCCCGTCGTCTCGAGGGCGCTGGCTGGAGAGCCCTCTGCAATTAATTGGCGGTGAAGAGGGGAGAGAGAGAGAGAGAGAGAGAGAGAGAGAGAGAGAGAGAGAGAGAATTAGTGAATGAGTGAGTGAGTGAGTGAGTGAGTGAGTGAGTGAGTGAGTGAGTGAGTGAGTGAGTGAGTGAGTGAGTGAGTGAGTGAGTGAGTGAGTGAGAGTTTCTGAGTGGGGAGGGCTGGTTCCTCGCATTCCGTATAACATGTATTCTGCTTCCTCTTGCTTCTCCTGCTGATTTTGCTCCAGTTCTCTTTGCCTCCTTCCATTTCCTCTCACTCAGCTGATCAGCTGACGTTCAGCCACCTACCTGCGGCCCCACGTCTTTCTTTTTTTACCACATTACTATTCGCGGCCGCGGCCCGCCCGCCTCTTCCCGTCCGTGTGCCGCGGAACTACAAATTAATCGTGTGCTATCGAGTCGGTCGCCCCCCCCCCCCTCCCCCTCCGCAGCAACTTCAATAGTTTTACGACGCGTGGTTTAGACCCATACAGGGCGGGCGCGGCACGCTGTGCTGTGCACCCGCTCGACAAGGGCACTGCGCCACGCCCCGCCACGCCCCGCCCCGCCCCGCCACGCCCCGCCACGCCCGTCGGGAGCGGTTTTCAGACACGAAGGGCTTTGTATCGTGGCATACAGACGCCATGGGCTTAAGCGCAGCGTGGAGTGCGCGCGGCCAGTGGGGCGGTGTGCACATCGGAGCGGTACCAAGGGAGCGCACACGTGTGCGCTCGGTGAATACTGCCGCGAAATGAACGAGAGAGAGAGAGAGAGAGAGAGAGAGAGAGAGAGAGAGAGAGAGAGAGAGAGAGAGAGAGAGAGGGAGGGAGAGAGAGAGAGAGGCGGGTCTTCACCTGCAGTGAGCGTTCTCACCCGTGGGCGCGGGGTTGAGCAGTCGTCTCATTCAGGAGAGCGTTCAAGAGGGGCTGTCCTGTACCTACCGTATGGCTCCGTCCTTGTTGCACTCTTCGGGCAGGTATAGGAGAGCCCCTCTTGAACGATCTTCTCCTGAATGAGACGGCAGGACGGTGAGCGCTGCCCCGCGGTGGGCGGTGGGGTAGTACTGTTTGGTTCAGCCGGTTCTTGCCCCGCCTCGGGGCGCGGTGGGGCGGGGCGGGGCGAGGCGGGGCGGGGCGGGGCGGGGCGGGACGCGGCGCGGACAGTTCGCACGGGCCGGTGGGGGAGGGACGCACTGGAAGCTACCCCAGGTGTCCCCAATTCCGTCCGACGGGTAAACTTCTTGCCCCCTGGCTTTGGAATCTAATTTCCAGTAGCAGCGCGGTACTTGCGTCCTCACCCCATCGGGCCGGGGTGCGCGACCCACGGACGAGTTTGCCATACTCGGAAATACTGTGCACGGGCGCACTTGTTTTTATCGTGCTGTGTAAAATCTTTCCTTATTAATTTTTATTTATTTATTTATTTATTTATTTATTTATTTATTTATTTATTTATTTATTTATTTATTTATTTATTTATTTATTTATTTTTTGCTGTGTTTTGTGGCTTAAGAGTCATGCAAGTACTTGGCGTAAGCGACGCGTGTGGGGGCGGCGGTCCCTGTCATGGTGGCCGGATCCCGTTCCGTCGTCCACCCGATAGCACGCTCTGGGTCGACACAGGGCGGGCCGGAGGGCTGACAGCGGCCCGGGGGCGGCCGGGGGCGGCCGGGGGGCGGGTCTCCGAGCATGGGGGGTCGGGCCGGGGGCGGTTGCCGTGTCAATGCGGCGTTAGGCTGAGCCGCCTTGGGTCGGCACGCACCGTACCAACTTTTCCCCTCCGGCCTCTCTCTCTCTCTCTCTCTCTCTCTCTCTCTCTCTCTCTCTCTCTCTCTCTCTCTGTTGTGTGGTCAGTCAGGGCGCCCGATTACATCAGCCTGCTTACCGCATGTGTTCGCTGGCAGCGCGGCGGAGCCCTGTCACCCTGTCGGCAGGAATTCCTATATGCTGTCCAGATTGCTCTTACTCTTATTTTCAACCCTTGGTAAGGCTTTTCTCCCCGTATACAAAGGGCGTGGCGAAACACGAATAATTTGAAAATTGAAAGAGAATCTTCGCTTATTTTTGTTGTTTCTCCTCACCTGCACTGTTTTTTAATTTTCGTTTATTCCGCCCTTTATTTGCAGATCTCATAAATCGTCCAATTAAATGCCCAAAGGTATTATTCGTAAGTGAAAAAAAACTACGCTCAGTATCCTTTCCCCTTTTCAATTTTGTGTTTTTTGAAAATTGCCTTCACATTATTTTTCTCCATATTTTTCGTCTTTCTAATTTTCGCAAATTTCTTATTTATGCTTAGTTTAGTTTTATTTTAATTGCTGCTTGAAATATTTAAATTAAAATATTTTTTTTTACTTTACATTTTATACATGCAGGTATTGGAAGCAAAGTCTTCGTTATGCCTCGATCAAAGTAGTAATAACAACATGACAATGATACGCAAGCTTTTATAAACTATGTCCATAGATTTTCAATCTTAAATATGTTACATAAATTAAAACTGTTACTCAATCCCCTCTTTTTAACTCCAAAACTAACCCCACCAGTTAAGAAAGTTAATTTTTAATGTGAGAATAAACAAGGGTACTCGAAGCTCCCAAAATTTAAACTTTATAAGTCACTAATCTAATCCATTTGTTATTGCTAGGTGTAACTTTCGTATTTTTCTAAAATATGAGTCATGCATGTTCATCCCTTTAGTAGAATTGTTGTTGTACAAAACTGTAATTATTACCATACTCTTATTTGAAACAATTTTATTACACATTTACATTTTTTATACTTCAATAATCAGTTCTTGCGTAGAAAACCAGAACGAAGCGTCAGACAGCACTGTTTCTGTTAGAACTGTAATTAGACATTCATTCTTACTAACCGATATTTGTAATTGTGCTTAAGGTGAAGCACATATGTCAGTATTCGTATCCTGTTGCTTCATGAATTTTCCAACGCTGCACATCAGTCCTCTTCTTTTTCGGGGCTTGGGATGGGAGGGGATTAAAATGGCCCACTTTGGAACACAAAACCTTGTCCTCCTCTCGTAGCCGGAAGTGAGAAGAAATCTTTCTCTCACCACGTTCACAGAGACTTGTATCATACACTCGCGATCCGCAGCAGCAGATGTGAGCGACAGCAAACGAGATACGGTCGGCTTGGACGTCCAGAACCACCAACGTCGATCGGGCCTCGCGCCAAAGTTCCAAATTCTTCTCAATCCAGTCTCATTCCAGTCTCAATCCTCAGTCCTTTTATTTTATGACTGGCGGTTTATTCCTCTCTAGGGGGAAACAACTCTGAAATTTTTGTACACCTCGTAGTTCAGAAAAAATCATAAAAATTTATTGAAATTCAAGAACATTCATAAATATTGGGAAAAAAAAGTAAAATTCAAACAAAATTTTCTAAAAATTCACGTAAATTCACAAAATTTTGTGCACGAAAATTCAGAATTGTCTACCCCGTGCCCGTGATTCCGTCTAGCTTGACCGCGACTCCCTTGACCCGGCCGCGTGCCTGACCGCCGCCTCCGGCACCCTCCCTGTTGCAGCCAACACCAAGCCGCTGACGTTCGACGAGGTGTACAACCAGTCCAGTCCCACCAACTGCACGGTGTACTGCGGCGGGCTGGCGGCCGGCCTGTCCGAGGAGCTCATGACCAAGACCTTCGCGCCCTTCGGGAACATACAGGAGATCCGGGTGTTCAAGGACAAGGGCTACGCCTTCATCCGGTGAGTCTCTATAATCAGTTCCGCTCAGAGTTGCGCGGGCAACCCAAGTTGTGTTCAAATGTCACTCGCACATGCTAAAACAATTGCAATATATGCTTAGCAAACATTTTTATCTTTACAACTAACAAGTTATCTGTACATACAAAACATTGAGCTAAACAGCAAAGTGTTAAGCTGTATTGCTAAGTTTTACCTACATAGATACAAATGTTAGCTGTGTATATATTGCTAAAAAAAAGAAATTCTCAGTGCTGTGTGTGAGTTCCCACTCTACTTCTTCTCTTTTTCGAACTTGCGGAACTCTGTAACATGTTGGCTCGTTCGTTAAGGCTCGTTCAAACGTAGAATTTTTCGAGGAACCCTATGGTTTCATTTGAAAGAGTTAAAGTGCACGCTTAAAAACATTATATCGAAACAAAGTACTGCGGCATGACGCGCGCGTTTGTGATTGATAAGGAACGTCACAGAGGGGGGGGGGGGGGGGTACAGTGCCTCCTCCTCCGTGTCACAACATGCCTCGGGGCCATTCTAATACCCATAGCTGAACTCCAGAAGGCCGTGTGTGTGTAGTATGTGTGTGTGTTAAAGAGAGAGAGAGAGAGAGAGAGAGAGAGAGAGAGAGAGAGAGAGAGAGAGAGAGAGAGAGAGAGAGAGAGAGAGAGAGAGAGAGAGCAGCTAGCGGTTAGGACCCCGAGCTCCCACAAGCAGCGCGGCCCGTCAACGCGGCATGAGCGGAGGCTGTGTGTAATGTGTGCGGGGTGGGGCGGGGCGGGGCCGTGCGGGGCGGGGCGGGGCGGGGCGGGGCGGGGCGGGGCGGGGCGGGGCGGGGCGGGGCCGTGGGCACCCTGCCAGGCCGTGCTGCGTCCTCTCCCCCGCCCTCCCCTCTACCCCCACCGCCACCCCCTCTCACCCGTGGGACCGTCGCCAGCGTTAGTTTACATGCGCGATCACCCCATCGTGCTGGGAGCAGAGAGGGGCTGCCGTAGGAACTGCCAGCCGCCCCGCGCTGCTGCATGCTGCTGCATGCGCTCCCAGCTCGCGCGCACCGCACAGGTACATCCGCAGTGCATCCAGCGCCAGCCCGACACACACACTGCAAAGGTGCGATGTCCTACCATTACAGGAGTGTTAAATCCGTTTTAGAGGGTGCTATTTTCAGTTTGTCCAAAATACTTTCTTTACACTGCAAATGCAAGCGTGAGATATCTCATCGAAAAGGAGTGAGATTTTTCCTCTTGCCTCATTTAAGTGAGAGTTTAGGAACCTCGCTCTTATTGAGAAAGAATTTACAACATCACTCAAATTAAGTGACATGAAGGACAATAATCTTCACTCAAAAAGGATGAGGTTTCCCTTCCCAATCCTCGCTCAAATAGGGCGAGACTTTTGAGACTATTTCTCTAATTGAGCGAGAAAACCAAACCTCGCTCTCAAAGAGTAAGATAAAATTTCTCGCTCTCCTGAGGGCGAGAATCCTCGCTCTGGTATTTACAGTGTACGAGCTAACGTATGACATTTTAGTATACACTGTCGGATTTCTTGCAAAATCCCGCGCGTCCAACGACCCTACCTGTGATAGGGCTCTGGTCAGCGGTCAGCAAATGAAAAGCAAGTAATGTAGTATAAAAAATGGAATTAAATGAGACAGTTTTTGAACATAACATAAGCCCACCACACGTGTGCTCGCTTGAAGCGGAATTTCGCGTGGATTAAGATAATAACTTAATTTTTTTTTATGTTGGAAGGAAATATTTCGAAAAGAAAAAAACATAAACTGTTATGCCTTTGGAGCTTTGATGCCTTTTAAGGTTGGATATCTTGCCTTTGTTTTATCAGTGAATATAATAGGGTCACGCTTGTACCACACAGAATAAAGCAGCTAATTACATTGGATTTTCATCTGCTTTTCAGTCCAATATGTTGTATTCCCCCCCGCCCCCAAGAAAAGATACTGCATTGCCTACTTGCGTTACAGACGGTCGCTTTTTGATATATTTCCCGTCCCTTTACTTTTCCGTGAAAAACGAACGTCCTTTTTTAAACGGTGTATCTTGGGCGTCCTCCCCAGCAGTTTCCACGTGTCCCGCTCCACCCCTCCCCGCGCCTCCCCGCCCCGTGCCCAGCAGGCGCTGCATGGTCAGTTCAGATCCGCTTTTATTGCCGGCCGGCCGTCCGGGGGGCAGGACGCGGCTGGACGCTGGATGCGGCTGGACGCGGCTGGACGCTCTCAATCCCCGGGATGTGCGCGCGCGACACCGGCCGCTCCGTCCGCACCTGGCCGCCCCCGTCTCCCCTGAGCTCCTCCAGGAGGGCCTCCACCTCCTCCTCCCCGCCCCCACCTTTCCGGAAGTCCATCCGGAACTCCATCCGGATGTCCGTCGTCGCCGGCGCGGCGCGCTGTCACCGGATAAGCTCTCCCCAGACGGATAGTGACCGTTTAGCCTCGCGCAGGGCGCCAGCTCTCCGCAGCAGCGCGTGGACCAATGGCGGGAGCCGAGGGCGAAAAGCCTCTCTCCCGCTGGAGAAAGCCTAAGCGCTGCTGGAGAGCGGAGGCGGAAGCCCAAGGCCTGCCGCTGGAGAGTCCGGGAGACGAGCCCAACTTTCTTTTGAAAGGTCACCTTCGCAGCCGTTTTTCCTGTTTTATTGTACCTTTGAAACCAAAATACTTAGACTAATAAAGAGAAGAGAGTTAGAAGAAATGACAGCTTGCCTTTTTAAAAAAAAATCCCGCTGACTAAGAGACTGACATTACTTTATCCGATTTAATCATATTAAGAATGAACGAAGGGTCATAGTTCATTTTGCCTGCACTTAAAACGGATTGTCGTCTTTTGAAGCAAAAAGTTAGCGTCTTTTCGCGTTGAACTCCAGATTTTGGCGTCCAATTTCAGTGCTTTCTCTCGCTGGAATGTACTCTACTGGAGAAGCCCAACGTGGATAGTCTTTTTCTGGGAAGTTCCCATACGGCTGATTCGGAGAAGTCCGTTTCCATATATTAGCAGACCCCACCGCTTGGTGCGTCACCGCAATAACGTATGAATAGGTAGGGTGGGGCCAGAAGTAGTATTCGACTGGAAACTTCCCGAGAAAATGTTGGCGGCGCGTGCACTCTGTGGGAGCCCAGACCGAGTGAAAAAATCAGTGTACGCCCTACAACAAAATCAGTACAAAATCAAAACCAGAAAAAATCTGGAAAATCAAGGAAACATCAACGAAAATTAAGAAAAAAAAATCGATAAATCAGGAAAAAAAATCAACAAAAATCAGAACAAAATCCATGAAAATTCAGAACAAAATCAGTACAAATCAACGAAAAAGTAGGAAAATTGAAAAAAATGGTGTACGCTTGAATTTTTAGTGTAGGGCCCCTCGGCCCAGCCCAGCCGCCAGTGGGACTCGCCAGAAACCGGCACAGACGCATTTTGTCAAGGCCGGGCCGTACCGGGCGTCTCTGATGGATGGAGCCATGTGGAGGTGGGATTAGGGTGCAGACGCACTGCCGGCTCTGTCTGTCTGTCTGTCTGTCTGTCTGTCTGTCTGTCTGTCTGTCTGTCTGTCAATGTCAGTCAGTCAGCTTGGGCGTTTTATGACGTGCGCTCTTTTTAAGTGGACTCTGGTGGAGCGCTGCGCAGCCTGGCGGAGTTAAATGATATTACATTCGCGGTGATGATGGCAATAATTTGAGCAAACGAGTCGTCTCGTCTCACACTCATTCCGAGTAAATGAAAAAAAAAGAAGAATACAAAGTAATAAAAGTAATACACGCAAAAAAGAAAAAAAAAGAAAAAAATCGCGCAGCTTCAATTTTATATGCAAAATAAGAACCACTGCTAAACACTTCAAACAGCGGAAAAACATATAGCAGGGTAGGTCGAAAATAAGCACCGTAGCTGCGCCTTTACAGCTAATAAATTAGTGTACCTAGTTTTTATTTTTTGGCTCAGACACGAATTATTATTTTGTGTGTGTGTGTGTGTGTGTGTGTGTGTGTGTGTGTGTGTGTGTGTGTGTGTGTGTGTGTGTGTGTGTGTGTGTGTGTGTGTGTGTGTGTGTGTGTGTGTGTGTGTAGTTCCGAAAAAAGGAAGGGGTTTGTATCACTAGGTTTCACGATCAAAATATCCACTGAAACGTTCTGTAAAACTATAGTCTAAAATCGTAAAAAAACAAGCTCTGCTGATCGACTCGAAATTTATAGGAATGGCCATCATTTTATTTTATGGAGTGATCAACTTAATGAGTTGTACCTTCACTGGTAATACTAAGGCGTAGCTGCACGCTTGAATGAAGCGTACTGTTACGTTTGAATACGTTACTCTTGAAATGAAGCGGACGAAAGAAATTCTCTCATGAATTCAGGTAAGAGGAATGGAGCGGATAGACGTGCTACACTTGATGGCAAGCGAAGCCTCAATACGGTTGAAAAAAAGGGGGTAAGGTTACGCCTTGCTGAAGTTTTACCAGTGTTTGCGACGAAGTCACAGTAGCGAGGTGAAAAAAACCTCCGTAAGTAGTCGCCTATGTTGTGGCGAGGCTGCACCGTGCAGTAGTGTGACTCTGCACTGGGCTGACCTGCCATCGCGTGGCGGGGCGGGGCGTGGCGGCGGGGCCAAGTTGGTAAGGGCTGAGGCCGAGGCTGAGGCCGAGGCTGAGGCTCCCAGCAGAGCAGCCAGCGGCAGCGGTGGCAGCCAGGGCTTGACAAGGCGTCGGGAGAAAGAGAGATTTGGGGTTTGCAGGAGAACGGGAGGGGAGTCGGGGAGTGTGGCGAGGCAGGAGGGGGGGGGGAGTCAGGGGGTGGGGGAATAGGGGGCAGGAGGGCAACAAATTCCCCGCGCTGGACTCGGCACTGTAACTCGCCTCCTCGCCGAGTTTTCTTTTGGTGTGTCAGGGGTCGGAAGAGGGGAGAGAGAGAGAGGGAGGGAGAGAGAGAGAGAGAGAGAGAGAGAGAGAGAGAGAGAGAGAGAGAGAGAGAGAGAGAGAGAGAGAGAGAGAGAGAGAGAGAGTTGAGCAGGGAATGGGGTAGGAAGGGGGTTGAACGGGGAGTTCATGGCTTTGAGGGAAACAGGGGGAGGAGGCGGGCTGCCGACGCCCTTGATTGCGGCCGTGCGCGGTGCGGGGCGGGGCGGCGGCACACACAGAGGCTGACTGGAGTGCTGGAGGGGGCGGGGCGGGGCGGGGCGGGGCGGGGCGGGGCGGGGCGGGGCGGGGCGGGGCGGGGCGGGGCGGGGCCAGGTCCGGCAGGGCGCCTGTCTCAGCCCTCCGCAGCACCCCAGCCTCCTGAGGAATCACTTGTTGTGAGCGGAGAGGGAAACCATGATAAGCCCCTCGTCGTGAAGAGAGGAGAGAATCACCTCCAATTTAACGTAGTCGCCTTATTTTTTCCCCTGCTGGTTCGCGTCTCTCTCTCTCTCTCTCTCTCTCTCTCTCTCTCTCTCTCTCTCTCTCTCTCTCTCTCTCTCTCACGCAGCTCTGTTGTCTCGTGTTTTACGAGGTTTGTGGGCGATTGGGTGTCGGGTGGTTAATGTCGCTGACCCCCCGCCCGGTCCCAGCGCTCCCGTTATCCTGACTCACACATAAATATATTTATCTATCCTGTGTACTCACGGGTTAGGCATTTATTGCACCTCGCTGACAGTCTCCCCCCCACCCCCTCTCACCGCACACTGCCCCCCGCGCCAGCGGCTACCCCCTACCCCTTCTTACCCCCTGCCCCCCCACCCCTCTCTCCACACGTTTTACGTTTACGAGTTTAATTCTGGTCGAGGACCATAACCCCGAGCCGGCTTGGCTGCCCCGGCCCCGCCTGGCTGCCTGCAGGCTGGATCCGTCCTTCTGCCTCTGTCCGTCCGCTCGTCCGCGAGGCGAGGTAGGGAAGCGTCGCTGCAGAGGCCGTCAACGGACTCTCGTCGCCGACAACTCCGCGCCCTGATCTCTCTCTCTCTCTCTCTCTCTCTCTCTCTCTCTCTCTCTCTCTCTCTCTCTCTCTCTCTCCTCTCCTCTCTCTCTCCTCTCCTCTCCTCTCTCTCTCTCTCTCTCTCTCTCTCTCTCTCTCTCTCTCTCTCTCTCGGTGCACAAGCGCAACGTCCCCCAGCCCAGGTGAAGGAGCAGCCTGCGAGCGAGTAGCGCCGGAGGCGCCAGAAACTTGTTCTTCTCTTGTGGCTCGTCCAGCCAGCCCCCCCCCCCCCTCACTGCCTGCAGGAAATGCAAACAAACCCCGCCTGCCGCCTGCACTATTGTGCTCTGCTTGTGCCTGAACCGGATCAAGCGCGCAGGGTGCAGCCCGGGGCCGAACGCCTGCCGTGGAGTGGGTAGGCCACCCGGTGGACACCCGTGTGCGCAGGGAGTGCTTGCGTGCCTAGCAGCCCGGGGCGCACAGGCCGCACTGCGCAGAGCATAAGGAGGCACCTAGCACTGCCCAACAGTGTTGCCAGAAAAGCGGGCAAAACATGAAAACACCTGTTTGAGGCAGACTCCTGATTACTAGGCAAAAGGATGTCTCTCACGTGCGGTCTTTGCCTACTTTTCTGGCAACACCACCGCCCAATGCCGTTAGAAATTTCTGCTCAGCGTCATCTTTTAGTGCACGATTTGTGCTTTTACATAGACGTGGTCTCAGAATTTGTTCTCATAAAAAAGGGGTCAAAATTGAACTTGGAATAGGGCGCTGTCAGCGTCACGCGTCACGCCAGCACCGCTCATCAAGCTAGTAATTTGTGCTTTTTCCCCCTAGAATTCTAGGAATTCTAAACTAATTTTTACAGTGGTGTACGTACGTGGAATGCGTTTTTCACGCGCTATTGCAGGTCAAGGAACTGCCTGGGCTTTCAATGCCTTTTTGTGAAATTGAAATAAAAAGAGTGATTCCAAGGCTTTTCCTTGAACCTGCTGCGTTTTCAATGGTATTCCTTGGAAATTTGGCGTGACATTCTGTTCGTGCAGTGTTTTAAGGAGTCCGCTTGGATGCCACGCCAAATTTACGAGAGTCTATCCTCTTCGCCTTGAATTCCTGAATTCACTGTAAACTGGTTGGCGTCTTTAGACGCCAAAATATTGGCGTCCTCTGAGAAGGCCAAATCTTGGCGTTCAAAGACGCCAATATTTGGCGTTCTGAGAAGAAGAACGCCAAATATTGGCGTCTTTCAACGCCAAAATTTGGCGTTCTCAGAGGACGCCAAAATTTTGGCGTCTAAAGACGCCAACCAATTTACAGTGTTCCACTAGAAGACCTTGTAATCCAAGAATTTTTGTTTTTGACCGCCCCAGGATGATATTATGATAAGGTCATTGCACGCCGAATCTTGCTGTGCCAGTCTGCGTCGCATACGATGGCACCAGGAGATTCCCCGCCTTCTCCCCCCCCCCCCCTCAACCGAGCCGAGCCGAGTGGGACCCGGGCCGGGGAGCTCCGTGCGCGCGGGACCCTTTTTACTATGTATCGAGGGAGAAGCTAAATCCTCCATCCCCGCAGGGACTGGGACCCGCAGCAACAGCCCCACAATGTAACCCCAGACTGCGCCCCCTCCCCTCCCCCTCTGCCCCCTCCCCCTGCCCTCCCACCCCCACTCCGCCCTCCCGACGCGGCCCAATTTCATTCGACGCATATACAGTAAATATGGCGCAGGCGGAAGAGGGTCGGTGGGGGGGGGGGGGGAGCCGTGCCCCTGCACGCGGTGAAGGGCCCGCCAGCGCGCATCAGCGCATACCAGTACGTTTTATGTGGTCTGTTTGGGGGAACTTGTGCCCTGAGCCTGCTCTCTCACTCTTACCCCTTTACCCTCTCCTTGTCTCTCTTGTCCCCTTCTCCCTCCCTCTCTCTCTCTCTCTCTCTCTCTCTCTCTCTCTCTCTCTCTCTCTCTCTCTCTCTCCCTCCCTTGTCTCTCCCTCCTTTACTCATTCCTTCTCGCTCTCTCTCTCTCTCTAGACCATGAAGCCCTTATCTAACCCATCTATCTCTCCCTATTCACTCGCTTTAGTTCCACTCCTTTCCTACATGCCAACTTTTGCACCGGGGCTCCTCCAACAACTGCAGGGCGGAGCCCCTGCGAAACAGCAGCACGACTGCTGCTCGTGCGCTTGTATTCCTGCGCGGCATCGAGACCTTCCCCCCTTGCGTCCGTTTCCGATTTCGCCCTTCACTTGTTCCACCCCCGCGAGACTGGCCCTCACGTTTGTTCCGCGAGGCCCCTTTAATATTTCCCTTTGCTCTCGAGTCCGGCGGCGGCGCGGGGGTCTCGTCGTGCGGTCTCAACTTTTCCTTCGGGCCCGCTCCTCCTGCTGCCATGACGCCGTATCGAGCTTGCGTCGTCGACGCTGCAAACTTGCATGGAATTGTTTTATTTTTTTTTAATCAACAAAATTATTGCTGAAAGGATATATTTTTTAAAAAAAAGGATTTTTGACAGCTAAATTAAACAAAAATAAAAAAGGCTTGTAATAAGCTGCGGAGTTTAGAGAGGTTGTGCTCGCCGGGGCTCTTTGATCTGCTGCTCGTGGCGGGGCGGGGCGGGGTGCCTGCTGCACAAACGATATCCTCACGCCTCGCAGTGCGAACACCCCACCGCCGCCGCCGTGGCGGGAACGCCCCGCAGCCACCCTTGGCGAACGCCCCGCCCCGCCCCGCCCCGCGCTGTCGCGCCGCGCGCAATGGCATAGCCAAATTGGGCGGCTTGGTGCACAGAGCAAATGTTGGGGTGGGGTGGGGTGGGGTGGGGTGGGATGGGGTGGGGTGGGGAAGCCTCGGGCTGGCGCGCGGCTGGAGGCGGCAGTTTGTGTTTATGTCCCGCCTACCCCCCCCCCCCCCCCTAAATCCCCTTGCCGGTTCGCCTCGCGCTCTTTGGAGTAGGCGTGGCGCCATCTCTGTGCGGGCGGCGCAAAGTCGAGAGGCGCGCAACGCTCAGGGCGACGAGACGCGCGGGGCAATTTGCGGTCCTTCAGATACGTCTATGCATTATGTATGAGTTTTCGAATGTTTTATCATCATTATTATTATTTTGTTTTAAAAAATGTCCTTGAAGTGGAGTTTTGACATTATTGGTCTTTTACGAAGCCCTTCGGAGACAGTTGTTGAGGAAATTAATTATGAAGCAAATAAGAAGTGGTACCCTCGTCAATTTAGGAAAGTTTTTATTTTTATTTTATTCTTTTTATTTATTTTTATTTTTTTTTTCTTTTACAATATTTTATCGTCAAAGTGTATGTTGTACTGACACCTGCTTCACGAAATGTTCCAGATTCGCCACCAAGGAGTCCGCCACCCACGCCATCGTCGCCGTGCATAACACGGACATTGGTGGCCAGCCCGTCAAGTGCTCCTGGGGAAAGGAGTCGGGCGACCCGAACAACGCGCCGCCAACCACGCAGGTATGAGTTAGTTGTTCCTTTGTTTCCAATTTTCACCCATTTTTAAAAAATTATTATTATTATTATTTTCGCGTGTCATGAAACTTTGCGATATTCGAGTTTATCCTGGGCCGGTATCGCCGAGGTCGAGGTCGACTGTGGCTGGCTGCTGTTGCCTTTGCATCCCCCTCACCCCACCCCGCGGGGGTTGGGGGCGCGCGCGCGCCCGCCGGGGCCGACGTATCCGGTCCTGAGAGGAATTACGCCCCAGCCGCGAATTTGCATTCCAATTAGCGTGAATCATTGCGCTTTGTCCTACTCCCACCCCCTTCGCTTGGTATGGCTTTTCTTTGATGCTCTCTGTCTCTCTTGCTCGCTCTCGCCGTCCCCCTCTATCTCGCTCTCGATCTTTTCCCACCTCACCCTCTCTCCGCATCTCTGCCTTATCTTTTACTTTTTTCTTCCAATTCCTGGCCAGATAGCAAACATGTAGGACTGGTTCCCTGAATACTTTTTTTTTTTTTGGCGCCTTTTCTTTTATCGATCATGATACACAGTGACGACCACTGCTTCTACATGTCTTTTAACATATCGGAAACCCCTTCCTCTTGTTTTCTCTCTCACACACTCGATCTCTCCCTCCCTTTCGCGCTGCCAAACTCCCACCATTTTCAAATGTGGCCTTCCCCCTCCCCCCCACCCCCGGCGCTGCCACACCGACCGCGCGATCGGACGGAACGACAAAGTAATGCCATTACTCGAGAGCAGAACGCGGGAAGAGCTGTCGCACGAAATGAAGATGTAAATGCGCGCATTTGTCTTTGTTTCATTCGTGCTCACTTACGCCCATGGTACATCTCGCTTCCCCACCACCTGCCGCCGCTATGCCATATACGCGTGGGGACCAACAAAAAAAAAAAAAATGAAAAAGGGAAAAAAAAATGAAAACACTGTATCGCTGATTCACTCTTCTCCGCGTCTCTCCTCCCGTGGTCATTGATGTAGTTGTCGTTGTCGCTCACGGGAGTGCAGCAGAAATGTGCCGTGACGTCATGTTGCGCGCTTGTCGGCCCGTCTGTTGGTTTGACCCGCGCCGCCGCCCCGGCCCCGGCCCCGCTATGGCACGTGTTTATTTTGTATTGTTGTTGACCCGTAGTGGCACTTCTCTGGCGAGAGAGCGCTATGGTGCTTTTTGCCCGCATCGGACCCCTTGCTAATGAGAGTATAACACACACACACACACACACACACACACACACACACACACACACGGACACACGCACACACACACACGCGGTGAGGTATCGTGGTACAACGGCTCTTACACGCCGCTCCACTCCCCCGAGGCACAACATATACATATATATTAACGAGACAAATTATATGGGGATCTCCATTTAGCATACTCTTCGCCTCGCTTGTGCATGTAAACCTGTCTCTCTCTCTCTCTCTCTCTCTCTCTCTCTCTCTCTCTCTCTCTCTCTCTCTCTCTCTCTCTCTCTCTCTCTCTCTCTCTCTCTCACTCACCCTCCCTCTCACCCTCTATTCCTCCCTCCCACCCCCTCTCCCGAAGAGTTAATGTTGAGTCCTGTGAATATGTATTTGACTAATCCACTTGAGCCCGCCGGGTCTGGCCAGCTGGTTGGGTATTAAAAGCCATGAGCTAAGTCTGTCCCAACTATGAATGTAAAGGGCCCCTAAAACGAGCTGCATGTTTGTTTTTCAGTGTCGAGTTTTGTTTTCTTTTTCAAAAGGGGGAAAAAAAACAGATTTTTACGTAGATGAAAATTGCCAAATTCGGCTATGCAATACTTTTTTTTCCGGTTTGCACGAAAAAAAAATAGGAAGATTCGCTATAAGAGCTAATGTATCAGCTAATATAGCACCAGCTGAAAATATTACCACTCCCAGCTAAATTTGGCACGATAAAGCTACTAGCGTTTGCTGCACCAGATCGGGCGTTTTGTAGTACAGCAAAACAATCAGCTAATAAGGCAGCTAATATATCACTTAGTGCCTATCCAGCTAATGGACAGGTTGATCGAGAAGAGGATAAAGAAGAAGGTAGTGCGGAGGACGTGGCATCGCGTAGTGTCAGCAGTTCGCCTCCGCAGGTTCAGCAGCACTACGCCTCGCCGCCTCCTACGCGCTTTCCTTCTTCTTTCTCCTTTCCTCGATCAAACTGTGAAAAGAGAAGGTCAGCCAAAATAGCTAATGCATTAGTTGGTATTGCCTTAGCTAAAAATATTAGCTGTCTCAGCTAACTTTTAGCTGTAACAGTTCAGATATTCGCTATCACAGCTTGGGCGTTTTTTTTCCGTAGGGGGATGTGAGAGCTAAAATCTCAGCTGTCAAAGCTGAAACTTAGCTGAGACAGCTAAAATTATTAGCTAAGGCTATACGAGCTAATGCATTAGCTATTTTGGCTTATCATTTTTTTTTCGTGGCATACGTTTTTTTGCCGTGTGATATGACCGAGTTTTTTTTTTTCTCTCTCCCGCGCAGGCCATGGCGAGCACCCAGTACCCGTACACGTACGGCCAGCAGATGGGGTACTGGTACCCGCAGACGGCGAGCTACCCGGCCGCGGCGGCCGCCACCACGGCGGCGGCGCAGATGCAGGCCGGCCAGTTCATGCAGCAGGCGGCGGCGGGCTACACGGCCGCGCCCTTCGGCCAGTACGGCGGCTACCAGCAGGCGGCCGCGGCGGCGGGCTACATGGGCATGGCCAGCCTGCAGATGCCCGCCGCCACCTGGCAGGGCCTGCCCGCGCAGCCCGCCATGCCGGCCGCCCAGGCCAGCGCCGCCGCCCTGCAGCAGCCGCCCGGCCTCATGGCCTTCCCCGCCATGCAGGCCGGCTACCAGGTGAGTCTCGCATCCTGCTCTCACACCAAACAATTTGTAAACATAGCATTAACAATTTTCTTTTTGGTTCTGTCAACTGAAAATCTGTTGACTGAGCAAAACATCTGTTACTGCAACAGAAATTTTGTTGGAGTACTGTTGTAAGAACAGACTCTTCTCTCTGCCAACAGATTTTTCGTTGCTGGAACCAAAAAAATAGTGTTAAGGCTATATTAACAAATTGTTTGTTGTCAGAGCAAAATCCTTCTCTCCGGGCCGACGCGACAGGCTCGAGGGGGGAAACAACTCTGAATTTTTTGTGTAGGTACAGATATTGTAAATTGTCGTGACTTTTTTTTTTTAATTTTTTAATTTTTGCTTGAATTCTTTCAAGATTTTTGAGATTTTTTCTTCGTGAATTTTACCCAAATTTTTGAGAATTTTCGTGAAATTTGCTGCTATGATTTTTATTGAAGTTTTGTTTGAATTATATCCATTTATCCTTTCATGAATTGTTTCATTTTTTCTGGATTTTTCTGAACTACGTGGTGTACAAAAATTTTAGAGTTGTTTTCCCCTCGACTATTTTGTGCTTAACAACGTACCGGGTGTTTCTTTGAATGCGTAACAGTGTTGCGGAATGGAATACTCACCAGCGCTGCAGGGGCCATGGCGCCTTACGGGCGAATGGGGTAGCAAACTCGTAACACTGCTGTAACGCATTCAAAGAAACACCTGGTACAACTGTGCACATGCCTAAATTAACGCACAAATTCCTTACATAATTCCACACAATATCCTTAATTTGTGCGTAAATTTCGCATGATACGGTAAAAACAATGTCTTATTTTCTGAGAAAAACGGAAAAACTTCGAGGCACTGCATGACTTTGATGAAAAATCCTCAGATTTTGAGTTAGGTCCTCTCAAAAACCGATTCGGACTTTGTTTTTACCATGAATTTCGTACGTAAGTTACGTATGTGCACAGTTTTACTTAGCTACGCACAAAATACAACAAAGCCCGTTAGCCGACAGTGTGTGCTGGTGTCTCGACGGCAACGGCCCGACTTCTACTAACGAGGTCCTTTCTCTTTCTCTCTCTGTTACCCACAGCAGCTGGCTGCTGAGGAGGACTGGTTGACGCCCAGTCTGCTGGTTTGAAGAGGAGAGAAGAGTATTCCGTGGGACCCACCTCTGTTACTGTGTGTGCAACTGCCAAAAGGTTAAACTGTATCATCAGGCCACGTGTACATACATTTAATGTTTAACTGTCTACATAAATACATATAATTATTTGTGTATGAATGCATATGTTCGCATTCACGCCATGAATAGCATGTGCTGAAGATTGTTCACCATCTGTGCGAAATATCATCTACAAAATCATTGAAACCTGCGAATTAGGCATCAAGAAAGGTGGCTGTGGAAGAAGTTGTAGGAGCAGGTGTTCAATTTTAGAACGGTACCCAAACTAATTTGGCGTTTAAACTACCAATGAGTAATTGAATTTATTATTTATTATGCCAAGATCGATTTCGTGATATAAAAAGGAACAAATCCTATGTAAAAAGATTGATGTTGCAACATATGTTGCTTCTACCAAAATAATTTGGTTTTTGAGATTGATGTGTAAAGTTTATTTCATATTCTGCTTAGTTTCAAAGACATGATTGACTTGTTCAAAGTGAACTCCATCAGAACCATAAAATGGTTCTCTCTGCACCTCCAAATGTACAAAGTAACAGTTGTTGAGAAAAACTTCATGCCATAGGAAAAGTTTTCTCAAAAATTGAAAATCCCTGTTTTGTAGGAGGATTATCAGAACAGCTTATCATAGTCGTAGTAGATAGACCACCCCATCTCCCCCCATCCTGAAATTTGAAATGTATAGGCTTAATAAATTTCAAGGCTTTGAAGTTTTGCGCTTGAGTGTATTGCAATTTTTCTATTTCATTCAAAATCATAGGAATTGTTAAAATTTACTCGTTTTTGTGTCTCAGTCGTGCTACATAATATTGGAAGAACAGAAAGCGTTTGTGTCAGATTTCATTACCTAGTTCTTTTTCCCGTATTGAGCTAGTTTTAAAAGTCCCTCCTCTACTATTCTGCTGAGTGTGTGTTATTGAGTTTGTGACCATTACCCTATGTGATCGGAGTAAAATAGCCAATATAGATTTCCATTTCATTAGGAGGGAAATTTGATCCTCTTAACTCACAGAGCTGTCTTGAACTAACATGACAATTTTTAAAGTGTGTGGAGACTCGACGGAAAAGAGTTGAGCTTCGTTTCCTTTTAGGTTCATCGTCACTTAACTGCAACATGTGTTCTGTGATGAAAGAACAGAACTGAAGCGCGTAAATGTTTATCGCATATTCATCCTCAAAATTAACAATTGGTTTAAAAAAAAAAAATGAATCAAACTGTTAGTGCCAAACAGATGAGTCATGAGATGACCATTATTTTACAATAAAACTATTGGCAGCACGATGCAATTCTTTTGGTTTCTAAAGAGCGATATGACTAGCGCAAAGTTCTTAGCCAGCAAAACTTCAAATTTGATATTTCTATTACTTGTAGGGACAAGAAAATCTTTCCAGAACATATTAAAGTGTACAGTGTATATAAAATTATAAATGGTCAATTTGATAATTGAAAATTAATGTATTTTGTAAAAGGAAAATAGAGATCCTTTTCATTTTAAAACCATGAAGATAATTTGTGGCTGGCTGATTAGGTAGCAATAGGGAAGTTAGGTGCTTAGAAGTCCGTTCTTGTGGGAGGTTCGGCACTCAGCTGTTGACTATGGGAGTAACGTATAGACTACCTTGTTGCGCTAGAACGTTTTCAGTTGTTTTCAAATATGTGCCTTTACGG
The DNA here is from genome assembly GCA_029379305.1 of Frankliniella fusca. Lineage (NCBI taxonomy): Eukaryota > Metazoa > Arthropoda > Insecta > Thysanoptera > Thripidae > Frankliniella > Frankliniella fusca. The sequence continues at coordinate 170,715 of JAHWGI010001215.1, forward strand.
CAATTTAAAAAAGATATCATTACGTGTACCATAGGTACCTGTTATTGTTTTAGTTCACATGAATTTTGCATAGAAACGCATGGATTGGGAACTTAAGCCAGGGAGTGTTAAGCCAGCCACATATGTGGTAAGTGTATTTATATAGTGTCATTTAATGATATCATAAATTTAATTGTTAATTGTTAGAAACAGCAAGTGTGTGATCTATCTTCTTTCAATTTCGCAATTCGTTAGAAAAACTACGTTATTGGTTGTTCAAGGTGCTACAATCAAAATAATTGTATAATACTCTACTTTTATCGAAGAGTGTAAGATTCTTAAACCAAAGTCAGTTACCAATGTTTTAAGAAAGGTTATGTGAGTGAGACTTTGTAAAAGGAATGCCATTTAAATAGGCGCGGGCCATAGAGAGAAGCATTTTCAAAACCAATATCTGGAATTATCTTGTTCTGTGATTTGCCGTTGCTAATCTACAGAAATCTCGTCTGTCATTTACCCTAACTGCGACTTAGTTGCGATACATACTGCTTGCTAAACTGAACGATCACGAAGGTACTTGTTCGCATGCGCGCCCCGCGATTACTCTTGCAGCCTCCTCTTTGCCTGCCGAAGTGAGGAAATAACCTATCTTTTTCGTTGTAACTTTGTGATCGTATTGTGATTAAGTGTTATGTTACGTTGCATTGTATATTAATGTTATGTTTGTATGTTTAAAATTGCTCACAAGTCTCTCTTTCCTGACTCCTGCTGGTCATGAGCATATTATTTCTCGTTTACCCAACAAGCTCTCTGTTGTCAGTTGTGTTTTTTCTTAACCGTTTACGAAACACCTACGGTGTTGTTCTTTTGGTGCTTTTTTATTGATCTCATATGATTTTGAGAACTAGTTATAAAAATGAATAAGTCTCTCAATAAGATTCTCGCGTTAAAGGTGGCCTATTATGCCCAAAGGGTAAAATACACTCATGTTCTTTCACCCCTGCTTTTACCAGCAGGTCAAAGACTGGGCTCTGCAGGGGAAGCTTTGGTTCTTTAGCACTGGGAAGGGCCTCTGTGCCTTCACCGATCTCCACAGTCCAACAAATTGTGCTTGCATATTGAACACGAAAGAAAGAGTTTTGATACTGATAGTTACGTTAAGAATGTAATTTCTAGAACTTAACTGTTATCGTTTATTTTTTAAATGTGAAAAAAAGAGTAAAGATGTAAGAAATCAAGTTTGTACTCGAGTACAGCACAATAGATGTACTAAGCGCACCATAAATTTATGTACTTGTAGGGCGTTGAGAGTGGGGCCAGGCTGGACATCACTCACCGTAGTATCAGTCTTCGAACCTTAGAAACAAGAAACGAAAAGGGAAAGAAAAAAACAAACATAATTATTTTGTTGTGTTATACCCCTGCGTCGTGACTTTCGTTACGGAAGCCACGTGTTTATTATTGTAATATGCTGACATTGAAAGTTGGAAAAAGTAGCAAAAGCCACGAAATAAATTACTCTGGAAGTAAAAAATAAATTGTTGTCGTCTTGTGTGCTCCCCCTACAACCCGCCCCCAACTCTTCCCCTTTCGGCGAGCCTGCGGCAGACCGGGCGGGCACGTCTCACACGGCCCCTCTGAGATTTGGCCTCGGCCAGGTATCGGCACTGCGGACCCGGGCGAACACGCCCCGCCCCGCCCCGCCCCGCCCCGCCCCACCCCACCGCGCCCCGCCTCCACCGCAGCCCTGTAAACGTTTCATGAGCATGACTTGTTTATGAGAGCAGAGCTGGTTGGACGCTGGGGTTGAATTGAAGAATATTTTACGCGCCACAGCGGTAAACACTCCCTCCCAGGGATCGTTTCAAAAGTTTTGCCAAAAGCATAACAAAATATGCAGTGGCAGCGGCAGAAGGAGCTCAGGCCGCCGACCGGAGGGCGGGGGGGGTTCTCCATCTCCAGGAACTCACCGCTGAAATATTCAGTCTTGCGCCCCGCAGAGTAGACCAAGGTGAAACTAGGTTTAGAGTTTAGAGGGGCCTCTGAGGCTGCGAGGGGAGGGGAGGGTGTGTTGCAGCCGCAGCCCGCCTGCCGCCGGTCGTTAGAGGTCCGGAGGGTGCCGGACACGTGCCCAGTCAGAGAGAGAGAGAGAGAGAGAGAGAGAGAGAGAGAGAGAGAGAGAGAGAGTGAGAGTGAGCGGGGGCAGGCTGGAGGGCGCGTCGTCGCGTTCCGCTCAGATTTCACCCGGAATGAAACTGAAATGGCGGGACAGGTCCGGAGGTCCGCAGGCCCGCCCCGCCGCGCGCCCCGCATGGGTCCGCAGGACACTAGAATGAGACAATAACATCCACTTTGTGGCCCTTTATTGAATCGCTTCCACAACGCCTGCTGGCTGCCCCTCCTCCCGCGGCTGCACTGTTAAAATGTCTCGGCCGAATTCAGAATGATTATTATTTTATATCTTTAGAGCAGACTCGCGCTACGTTTTGGTGAACGACTTTGACGCAGCAATTTCAACAAATAGCTCTTCTTTATTCTGAGCCATCATTTTCCCTTCCAAAATAAAGGTAGTTTGTTTTTCTTTATCTCGAACAACAAAATCTATCGAGAAAGAAGGAAGTGTTACATTGCCGCTTTCGGGGGGAACGAAGAACGAAATACTATTCGTAGTGGATTTCCTGTTTGTTGGTCGCAGACACAGTGTTCTCTTCGGGGCGGGGTGCCTCCAGGGTGCCACCCCTCGGCCGCCCCGCCCCGCCCCGCCCCGCCCCGCCCCGCCCCGCCCCGCCCCGCCCCGCCCCGCCCGGACCTGTGGGACTGGACTCGGCCCGGCCCGGCCCCTGTGCTGTTGAGCCTGCCTCTGCCTGCCGGGCGGAGGGGGGGGGGGGAGCCGACCACCCCGACCATTCTTTGTTCTCCTACGAACGCGGTCCGAATCTCAACGCACCATTCTAGCGATCTCCACAACCACCACAACACTCTCTCTCTCTCTCTCTCTCTCTCTCTCTCTCTCTCTCTCTCTCTCTCTCTCTCTCTCTCTCTCTCTCTCTCTCTCTCTCTCTCCCACCTTCTCAGTCGTACCCTCTCCCTCCTGCCGCTAGTAAAACATACATGCCGTGTCGAAAAAGTTAATGTTACGCCGGACCAGCCCTTTTGTTTCATTCATTGCCGACGACGTGGTTTACGCTCGCCCCTCTCCCCCCCCCCTCCTCGCCTCGTTATACCCCAGCTGCCACAACTCGTACATAACGCTGTTGACAGCAAATAATGACGCCGCGAGGTCCGACCTGCCCCCCGCCCCGCCCCGCCCCGCCCCACCCCGCCCCGGCTGTTGCGTTCCCACGCACTACTGCTAGTTACAGCCGAGGGCGGCGCAGCCCGCACCCCTTGCACCGCCGAACAACAAAAACAAAAAGAAGAATAAATGAAATATGTTTGCTTTGCTCTAAAAACGAGATGAGAAAATAACTCGTGTCTATTTTTCGCAGGTCGTTTAGCAGGTTCGCGCGCAATTGCCGCCATCACAATAACCGAGCGCACAACTGAAGTTGTTTTAGTGAACTGTGCTGTGCTAGAGAGGCTTTTCGCCCCATTCCTCCCGAAAGGAAATTTGCGAAGCTAATGATGTTAAAATACGTAAGGTTTCTTCTTTTAAAAAAATACTCCACAAGACGAGGCAGCAGTATTCCGCACTCTGTTTAGGAGATAGTCGCCGTCCCGTCAGTGAGTGGGCGCACCTTAGCGTTGTTGTTCCAGCCGGCAGCGGGCGGGGCGGGGCGGGGCGGGGCGGGGCGGGGCGGGGCGGGGCGGGGCGGGGCGGGGCGGGGCGGGGCGGGGAGGGGCGGGGCGGGGCGGGGCGGGGCGGGGCGGGGCGGGGCGGGGCGGGGCGGCCCGCTGGGGCTGCAAGGGTTATGCGGGGATATTGCGGCGCCCAACACCATCTCATGTTTATAAAGCAGCCCACAAGGTAAAAGGAGCGCCGGGAAATTTCTCATAAATGGGAGTTAAGTGGAGGTGGGGTGGGGCCACTAGGTGGGGCAGCTGTCCGACCCGACCACTCGGACCGTCGCAGCGGCAGCCGCGGTCTCAAGGGGCATTCACTTTTTTTTGTCGTATATTGTGGAAATTTCTACTCGTTCTTTGCCATAGTAAAAAAAAAATGTCCAGGAAATGTTTTTGACTGTACACTGTTGTCAAAAGAGTTCAGCCGGCCTCACTCTTGCAAGTATTATTAGGCTCACTCTTCGTGCAAGTGGGAGGTGTGTGGCTGTTGCACTTGCGAAGAAATTGACATCCACTGGATGGATGCCGTCACAAGTGTAAAGCGGTCTCACACTTTCAGCCAAGCAGGCTGCATTCTTGAGCACTTCCCGATGCTCAGTGAGTTACTAAAATCATGAAAAGCATTTTTGTCATTCTACAGAACGAGTATTGCGGTTTAAAGCTTTTTCTGTTGGTCTTCTTCAACTTCCTCCTCATCCCCTAAAAAAAAATGAAACAAAACCGAATGTTTTTTTTATTTATTTATTATTTTTACAAGATTGAAACTGATTTATTGTCATTGGTAAACAGTGAAAATAATTGGGTGCGTCCTATTTCAAAATGTAACATACCCTCTCATTTCTACACACTCCCGAGCTATGTACTTTTTCGTACGTACCTCTGTAAGTCTATGAGCATGCGTACCCGACCCAAAATGATTGTTCGCTAAACGTTCGCTTTTCGTTCGCTATCGGTGCGCGGAGGGTCGCGCATGGTACGCTAACGGGTCGTCGGGCTATAGCTTACGAAAAAATTCTTACATAAAAATGAAAAAAATCGTACATAGTTATGCACAATTTAAGCTTATTTATGCGTCACTATGTAAGATTTTTTTCATAAGCTACGCATGCACATAGACCTACATAGCTATGTACAAAAAAGTGCATAACCCGGGAGTGTGTAAGACTTCATCATTGAAGACTTTTTTAAATTATAATTATTTTCTGTTTGTAGTTTTGAGACAGTGCACCGTTGAGGCAGCCAGCCAGGCTCCTGCCGGTGGTTGAGCTTCCCCCGCTGCCGTGTGGTGGCAGGCGCCATCTAGCGGCCGGAAGTGGAGACGCCCCCCGCGGCCGCGGGAGTACCCCACCCAGCCGCGACCGCACTTCCGCTCGCCTCGCTGCGCGCCAGATTCAAACAGCCCGCGCCATACGGTATCGGGTGGGTAAAAGTGGGAGAGAGAATTCAAGAGGTATGGATCTGGGGTTTACATTTGAAACGCCAAGTGTGTGAATATCGCACGTTGAGCAGATGTGTTTGACTTTTCAATCAAAATCACTAAACTACACTGTAAAATGCTTGCAAAGAATTGGTTCGTATTGCAAACTATTTTCTTTGTAAGTTGCAAAGAATTTTTAAGCATTGTATTACGAACTAATTCTTCGTAAGCTTACGAACTATTTTCTTTGAAATACAAACAAATAGTTTGTAAGAATTCTAGTAGCTTGCAAAGAAGTTCTTTGCAATACGAACAAATTCTTCGTAATACGAATATTAAAATTTCTTCGCAACGTTGCAAAGAATTTAGTTTGCAAGCATTTTACAGTGTAGGAAGATGTTCGCCAGACACCGTCTCTCGTAACAGGCTTCGCGATAGCTCGCGAAACACTGTTACGCTGCGACGGGCCTGCGTACATCTACCAAGGCCTGCGGCGCTGGCCTTTACTTCAATGATTTAGATGTGTGGCTACTATCAGCTACTATACTAGGCATTGTTATAGACAAAGAGGCTGATCCTGAGTCCCAAAAGCGATAGGCGTTGCAGATCTTTATTGGATCTTGTTTTATGTTAATAATTTATTACTTCCTTGGTGCCATTTTTGTAGTCTAAAACTTGTCGCGTTTGATAACTCCCACACTCTTTCTCCATTACAAGTTCTCTTCCCGCATTCCTTGTGTTTCTTTTGTTTTACTCATTTGGCCCGTTTACTCTCTGTCCCCTGGTTTACTCAACATCGCTCACGCGCATCCGATCTGTGCCTCACTTTTACCATGCCGTTTCTATACACACTAAACCCTTATGCATTTTTTTGTGCATAAGCCTTGCAGGATTTTACACAACCATAGTTATGCACAATTTTTCCTGCATAACTATGCTTAACTCTGTTCCTTATGCACAAATTCGTGCAGAATGATGCACAATGTGCAACATAGTTATGCATAAAATTTTGTGCATAACTATGGTTGTTTAAAATTGTGCATAAGGGTTTAGTGTGTACGCAGGCTTGCCAACGCACGGACGTAAACATAACACGTCTTAGAGGCACTCTCCCATTTTAACCTGGACCTCAGCTATATTTGTGAAGAAATTCTAGTCAGCAATTATTTTTGCAGCAGTTCTGGCTGTACTCTAGTTGGAACATTATATCTCTGAATTTGTACGTCTAACATAAAACTGTCCCATTGGGAAGGTTGGATCCCCATAAGTTGGGTCGTGATCTCCTTCGCTGGGCGTGCTCGACTCGATTGTTAAGGCTTCGCCTCTTATTTTTATTTAGATTTTTTATTTTTTATCTCTTTAAAGGCTCAGCCAATTACTATGCTCGTTTAACGCTGTGGCGGCTAAACGGTAAAAGATACGGCCAAACGGACAAAATTTTCGGTCGAAGGGTATAGCATCTTGACAAATTACCCTGAAAACGACACCCAACATGCATTATGACGACTTTTCGTCCAAATTTATCGCTGTAGCGGCTAAACTGTAAGAGATAGAGCGAAACGGACGAAATTTTCGTGCCAAGGGTCGCATCTTGTCGAGATATTCATTAGGACACCATAAAATTTTGTATTCTTTTTCCCTATTTTTTTCAAAAATATAAATCAATTTTTAGCAGGGTCAATTTTTGAGCTAGAGTGTCCATATTTGAACTCGTCCGAGCTTTTTAGGCCAAGAAGCTACAGTAAAAATTTCAGGTCGACGTCTTAACTCGGTCTGGAGTTATCGTGCGAACAGACACACAGAAACACACACAAAAAGACACACAGCCGGACATTGAACTTTTTTAGCACTCAAGTGGCGTAATAGGCTTCGATATCGCTGAGCCAATGACACCTGTGCTTGATTATTTGTGCGAATGGAAAATTAAAGCACCTGCGAGGGGTGGACCACTTAAACTTTTATAGCTAGGTGTACATGGAATATATATTCCGATGTGTTCCATTAAAATATTTCAAAGTTATTCTGGAATGTGTGAAATATTTGAAATTTGGTCTGGATTTTTTTTTTTTTTTAAAGGCGCAGGGCAGGAGGGGGCACCGGCCCGTTGTCCCGGCCGCCCAGTGGCCCGAGAGGTGTCGTGGAGTAGTCGAGGCGCGCGGCAGCGGGGTGCGAGAGAGACAGAGGCATTACCCCCACCACACCCCCGATCCCCGGAGTGAGCAGGCCCTGAAGCAGGCTGATGTGCCATCTGCTCAAAAGCGTAGAAGGGGTCGTCCGTAAATAATTGTGATTGATGATTAGACTCTCATCATCCTCTCCATGCTGTTCTCGATGCGTTTCTTGTTTTCCTTATTGTCTCTATCCCGTATACCTGGCGGCGGAATTAATATCGTTTGTGAATGAATCAGATCATGATCGAGTCAGCGAAACTTGTTGGCGCGGGTCCGCTGTGGAGGAGGTCCATGACGGCCATGACACTTACCTTAAACCAATTAAACTTACCTCAAGACGGCGCGGTATTGCTGGAGCTGTTCGCGCGCAGGCAGCTGGCCTCGCCCAGCCCGGCCCGGCCTGCTTATCATGTAGACCGAACTGGGGGCAAGTCTGTCGAAGGCTCGAGCTGACACCACTATGCTCCATCAGAGAGTCAAAAACTCAACAGTAATTTTAAATATTTGGTGAATCTTGAATTTTAGCATATTTGCAGAACCTTACATTTTTGCATATTTGCATATATTTCAAAAACAAATCTAAGTTTACATTTAACACACTTGTGAATCGTGCGTTTGTTAAATTAAGTGAAGCGGAAAGGGAGGGGGGCCACTTAAACAAAATGAGTACAATGATAATAAAAAAAAAACTTTTGATTTTGATTTCTTTTGATTTTTCTTCTGATTTTCAAGGAAAATTACTGTCTTTTTTCATATATATAAATTTTGATCTCTTACCACCGTTTCTAAATTTTGCCAATAATATTTCGTTTCATTTTTCTGGATTTTTTTTGGATTGTTCCTGTATCTTTCTTCTTATTTTTTTTTTTATTTTTTTTTTTTACATTATTTTTTGGGGGGTCTGTTCAATGATTTTTTTAAAGTGATCTCCCCCTCCCCATCGGCGGAAGTAATAATCAACACAGTGGAAAGACAATAACGTCCAGAGGTCAAAGCAGGTAGTTTTTGTAGGCGCTTCAGTTTAGCCAGAGATGAACTGCCGCGGTGGCGTTTCCCGTCGGGCGTATCTGTGCACGAGCACCTCGACGGCGAGCACGAGCGCGGCCAGGCAGTGGCCGGCGCCGAGCAGGATGAAGGCCGGCAGGAGCTGGCGCAGGCTGAGCGCGCGGATCACCCCGCTGCTGGGGTCGCGGTTCGACCCGTGGATCGCGTCTACGAGCATCTTCCAGAACCTTTGCTTGATGCCGGCGCCTTTGGCGCGCAGATCTATCGATATAAAGCCCTCTTGGAGCGGAGAGCCCTTCGTGAATAGCCCCGAGGCCTGCATGCTCCTCACGGGCAGATCGAACATGTGCATCCCCTTCGGCCGCCTCCGGGCGTGCTGCGCCAGGAACGCCATGTTCATCACGTTTCTGGTCAGCACGACCGCCGCGTTCCTGCCGTCGGTCACGTGGTGCAGGAGGCTCGGGAGTTGCCGCTTGCTGAAGTATCGCGCCCGGCCGCGCAGCGCGGGCGTGAGCAGCGAGTCCTCGCGCTGCTGCAGGACGGTGGAGACGCGCACGTCCAGCCCGCTCCTCTCCAGGTCCTCGAGCGAGTTGATCTCCCGCGCCGGCGCCGTCAGCTCGCGCAGCAGCAGGCCCTGGTAGGCGGCCGCGATCACGACGGTCATGAGCAGCCAGACGGCGGTGAGCGGGCGGTGCGCGGGCCGGGCGGGCGGCGGCTGCGCGAGCAGCGGCGCGGTGGCCTCGAGCGCGGCGGCGGCCAGGGCGGGCAGCGGCGCGCGCCCCCGGCACACCCAGGCGCCCGCCATCGCCAGGACCACGGCCAGCAGCCCCGCCGCCGTGGCCGCCCACAGGTGCCCCGAGAACTCGGCCGTCACGGCCCGCAGCGGCTGGGGGACGCGGGCGATGCCGGACGGCACCACGACCATCGTGCCCTTGATGGTGACGTCGCCGAAGGTGAGGTGCGGGTACGGGGTTACCGGTATGGACTCCATCGACAGGTACGCGCTCAAGTTGCATGAGTTCGCGAGCACGTGCATCTGCTCGTATTGATCGGGTTCGCTCGTGAGATGGATCTGCAGGCGGCGGGCCAACTCTTTGCCGAACCCGGAGCGATCGTCGAGAGCGGACCACTCCACCATGCGACTTAGCGGCGCGGAGATCGTGGGAGAGCCGCGGCTGTCCGCCGTGTGCGTCTCGTTCCAGTGCGAGCACAGGACGGGGAGCGGCCGCACTCGCAGGCGGGGCCAGGGCCAGGGCGCGCTCGCCCCGCAGCGGTCCAGCTCCTCCGCAGACCAGCTCGCGGAACAGATGTTCGGCGAGGGTGTGAGGAGGTGCGTGGTGCCGGCCGAGCTGGTGACCACCATGTAGATGGTGCTGAAGCAGGAGGTGCTACTATGGGCGGGCGACATGACGTCGAGCACGTCCCCCGGAGACGACGCCCACGTCCGCATCACGATCACGCCTATCGATATGTTGCGAAACTCGCCGATAATGAAGCGGCCCAGGTCGCGGACGTTCGCCGACGTGACCACGGTGAGCGGCATGAGCCCCAGGCGATCAACGCCGGCCGCACCTTCCGGGCTCACCAGGAACGTGGTCTGCTCCGCTCGGGCCAGGTCCGCGACGAGGGAGTGTGCCAGGCGAGTGTCGCCGTAGAGCTGGACGTAGGCCTTCTTGTCGGCGGGCAGGATCGAGGAGACGAGGTCAGTCAGGCACTGGTCCCCGGTGTCCTCGCGCGGCGGAGGCGGGAGGGCCAGGGTGGCCGCCGCACCGGCGCCGAGCAGCCCGAGGAGGGCCATGTGGGCGCGCAGGAGCTGCATGGTCACGAGGACTGGCAGGCGAGGGTCGGCGCCGAACTGCTCGAGCGACTCGTGCAGTCGGCCGCAACGTCGGCCGTCCCATTGTGCAAAAATTTCGACCCGCTAACTCGCCCGCTTGAGGGGACAACGTGTCCCGAAAAGGGCGAAGTTTTGAATGGGTGTTTACGGCGTCGACATAAAGCGATGAATGGCGGTACGCGATGGGGGCTGCCAAGGCGAGGACGTGTCCTGAAGTGCGCTCCGCAGCAGCACAAGGAACCGAACGTAATTTTAAAATCGATGGAACACATTTTACAAAAACGAATTTCACATTACGCTGTATTTTGATAGGTTGAGCTCCAAAGTCCTTTGCCAGAACCGTCACCGTCACAGAACGAGACCAGAAGTCTGTAAGGCGGACCACTCGGTCCACCAGGCTGAATTTGGCTTCCCTAAATGAACTTAAAAAATAAAATTCGGCAGAAATATTTTGAGTTTCCATCAGTTGATGTGTATGGTCTGCCTTTGCAGTTCTTAAAAGAAACTCTTGCTGAAGAGTTTTCGAGGCATGCTCTAAAATGGAGTTTGCTTGCCAGGCATGCTTTAAATAAAAGCATGCCAGCCAGGCATCACTAAAATGAAGAGAGCTTGTCAGGGCGCCCTTTCTCATGGTCACGCACTCTAAACTTCCTACCAAGAAACCTCATTGTATTACAAAGGCTTTTGTGCTGTCGTATTATACAAAAGAAAAAATTCTTTATAATTCAAAAACAAATACAAAGAATTTTCTTTTGTAATACAAGGAAATTTCCTGTATCCTACGACAGCACAAAATTCTTTGTAATACAAGAGGTTTTACAAAGAAATTCTTTGTAAAAAGTTTAGAGCGCGCACACTCCAAGTACATGACTGGCTGGCATGCTTTTATTTAGAGCATGCCTGGCAAGCACACCATTTTAGAATGTGCTTTGTGGTTGACTCCAAAAGGAGCGTGCCATGCATACACTTGAGTTTCTAGAGTAACGGGCCGCTCCCATTTGTTAGGCTAGAGTTCCCTTTTTTTAGGCCTCCGTTAGGGGAGCCTATTGCTTTCGCAGCGGCGCGGCGGCGGCAAAGGCGCGAACGAAGGTTGTTTTACCCGCGAACTGAGTGACCCTAGTTATTTCACTTCGGTGATATCATTGTAATTGTCTAATTTTAGAAAAAGAAAAAAAAACACTCACCTCGCGTGTAAAATTACCCTCTATTAGCTTATCTATCGTTCGCGCCTTCTCTCGCTCGTTCGACCGCTCGGTGAACTCCGAAAGACATGAGTGAGAAGCATGTGACCGGTCCGAGCCGGGCCGTGCCGGTTCTGCGACCGGCTCTTGAAGGCCGTCTTACAGCTGCCGCATTACGCCGGTCAGCTATTAGCGCGGTGAGTCACGAGCTGCGCTCAGCTCCCATGCTCGCGAAGAAGACGACACATTTCACTCGCATCTTTTTAGTTTACTTATAAATTCAAAGTAGAAACAACAATAACATTTGGGATCGGAGTATCGGCGGCAGTCCGGTCCAGCCGGGCTGGAGCCGTTGAAAGCTCTCAATCTGCTAGAGAGCGCGCAGTATGACTTTGTTGCCGCCCTTGACCTTGGTCACGAAGGTCCTCACTTCAAACTCTGGCGGGTAGTCGTTGGCGCCCTCCACGGGCAGCACGCGGAACGATCTCAGGATGGTCGCCAGTCCAGACTTCATCTGCATCATCGCAAAGCGCAGACCTGTGGTAGGGAGCAGATGTGTTTATCGCTGATTTCAGCATGGCTCCGGCAGCTGTTTGGCCGCGTACTCACCGATACAGATTCGCGGACCCTCTCCGAACGGCAGGAACGCGAAGTTCGGCCTGCTCCGCTTGGCCTCGTCAGTGAAGTTGTCCGGGTTGAACTTGTCGGGCTCCGGGTAGAACTCGGGGTCCCGGTGCAAGGCGAAGGTCGGAATGATGACCTTGATGCCCTTGGGGAGCACGGCGGGCTTGCCGTCTGCAGTGGTGGTCGGCAGGACGTAGTCCTCGTTCACCACGCGCGTTATGTTGGCGAGGGCCGGGTACAGACGCATCGTCTCTGCGGGCCATGCACGGGAATACTCAGTAATTCGCCAAAATACGAGGGGGAAACAACTGAATTCTCGTGTAGAAATTTTGTAAATTTTTCTGAATTTTCCTGAGTTTTTCTGTCTTTTTTCTGAATTTTCCTGAATTACTAGGAGTAACAAAATATTCAGAGCTGTTTCCCCCTCGCCAAAATACGAGTCCAAAATACAAGAAAAATACCGAAAAAAAATACACGGGAAACACAAGAGAGCAACGTAAGTGTACACCGAAATACACGAGTTGGCCGCCCCTCGGATTGCCCACCTCGCGATTCGCCGACCAGGCCCGTGCGGCTTGTGTCGCACACCCGTCCACGTAAAGAACCGAGCTTCCATTCAATAGACCAGCCTTTGCAAACTCTCAGAGCGCCGGGTAGATATGCAGCAGCTCGCCTGCAGTGCTTGAGGGTATTGCGGGCTGGCCTACCCTGAGCCTCGCAGGCGTCGAACTTGCTCACTTCGCTGAGATACACTGTCAAAAGTCCTGTGCCAAAGTACAGTACTGGGTACGGAAAACTGTGGTGGGCAAGGTACGGGATGACCGTAACTCATCCACTGTGGCTGGCATAAGCGGGCAATAAGACTCCATGTTAAAAATATACGTGGTCCGTACTTTAAGGCGACGTACTCGATCAGGTACACGCTGACCGGGCAAATGGCCAACCAGACTTTACCGTACCAAACACCGTGGGTTTTTCTGACAGTGTACGCACATTCTGGACGATCTCTCTGTTCTCTCGGCAAGATTCTGCCGGTACCGTTGGCACTGATTGCCGCCTTAATGAAACCTTATCTTCTCAAACTTTATCAAAATATTCGGAGCAGAGTAGCCATGAATGAGGAGATCGCGTTCCTTTTAAACTAGGACTTACACGCGTATCCTCCCGTCATCTCGAAGAAATGAAATGCTTCTGGTCCATTTTTCCGGATTTTGTCCCAAATATTTTAAGTTGGCTTGCTTCGGATGCCGCGTAGCGCCGGCCTGCTCTGCCCGCACGCTTCCTGTGGCCTTATTGCCTTATTGGCGCGACCGCGCTCGGAGCTGCGCCGTGTCGTGCGGCTCGGCTCGGCTCGGCTCGGCTCGGCTCGGCTCGGCTCGGCTCGGCTCGGCTCGGCTCAGCTCGGCACCGCAGTCATCGCGGCCCACGTGGATAAGATAGTACTTCGGAAAAAGCAAAAAAGTAAGCCGAAAGATTCCCCGGAACCTCGTCGGAAATGTTTCGTCCTCGAGTGCGCGTTGATCGGCTTTGATGAATCCCAGCCAAGTAGTTTAAATATGTTTCTGCGCTGGTTGCGGTCCTTTTATTAACTTTTCTTGATTAATGAATATACTAAAATGGTTTCGTCTGCATTGGAACATAATGTCGTTTCGTGGTCGCTCGGAAGTCACGTATACGGTATCCGAGAGAGGGGAGAGGGAACCACGTGACCGCGCGTTATCATCCGAACACCAGCTATTTCGCTGAGAATAGCAATTAAAGCGCGGCGGCGGGCGGGGCGGGGCGGGGCGGGGCGAGGCGGGGCGGGGTGAGGCGGGGCGGGGTGAGGCGGTGCGGGGTGAGGCGGGGCGGGGCGGGGCGGGGCGGGGCGGGGCGGGGCGGGGCGGGGCGGGGCGGGGCGGGGCGGGGCGGGGCGGGGCGGGGCGCGGCGCGGCGCTGGGGGAGAGCCCGGTCCTTTTCGTAGTTCGTGGTCGACTTCACATCATCTCAGAGACGCGAATCGGCAGGATGTCGTCATGATGTCGTACAGCCATACCAGACACTCACCCACAGTTGTATGAATATTGTGTCGCACGCCTTCGAGTTTACGTGGACACGTTCCGTGCAAAAATTTCAGATTTTTACCCCCTCGTTGACATCCGTGCACTACACTCGTATTTCCAAAGCATGAGCAACATTTCTTAGACTTTTTTTTTTTTTTTTTACTAAATTAATGGGCTGTTGTTCGGGGTACGCCTAGCACTCACCGTCGATGACCTGCTCCATGTAGGTCAGCTCGCCGAGCGCCTCGTAGGTGATGTTGCCGTTGTGCTTGGCGAGCACGCGCTCCACCTCGGCGCGCACCTTGTCCTGCACGTCCGGATTGTGGGCTAGCTCTGTCATGACGTTAGCCAGCGTGCTTGAGGAGGTCTCGAAGCCCGCCAGGAAGAAGATGAAGGCCTGCGCCGGCAGGATGTCGGCGTCGATACCGTCTGAAACAGATGCGCCCCGAGTGATAGGCTGGAGCTTCGTGAATCTTTAAGGTCTGTATGCTTTGCATCGTATTGCTGTATCACCTGTGTCGCCCGAGTTCTTGCTTTTGAGCTGCATCAGAATGTCTACGAAGTCGTGTCTGACAACTTTATTCTTCTGCCTGTATTCTACGTTTTCCTCAAAGGTCCTGGAAAAGAGCAGTTTCATTAATGGTGAGTTAGACGCCTGCGTGAGTGTCCTGCTCAGACCAGAGACTCGGCCGCGCCCTCAGCCCTCGGCACGCTCGCTTGCCTGGTGAAGAAGTCAGCGACACTCTTATGGATGAGTCTGAGGTTGGGGAAGATAGCCCGGGCGTACGGCAGGGCTTTAGGCACGACCAGGCCGAAGAAGATCTGCAGGATGTTCAGGTCGAAGGCCTTCTTGCCCATGACGCGGAACTCCGAGTCGGGGTCCTTGAGAGCGTTTGCCTGTAGCAGCATGGACACGAGGTGAATATGACAGCTTTGCAGACGTGGCGGCGCGAGGCGCTCCACGGACACTCAGGAAAACGGAAAGTTGTCGCAGCGTTCGTATGTTTGATTTCAGGTCGTACACGCATACTGAAGGCTCACCTGGATGCCGAAGGCGCAGCTGCCGATGATGTCCGTGGTGAAGCGCGCCAGCAGCTCGAACATCTCGACGGGCCTGCCGGCGGCGGCCTCGGCGGCCAGCACGGCCGTCAGCTCGTCGGCGCAGGCCTGCACCAGCGGGAACATGTTGCGCATCTTGCCCGACGTGAAGGTGGGCGTGAGCTTGTGCCGGAGCGCGCGCCACTCGGCGCCCTCGATGCTGAAGAGGTTTGCCGTGAGCGGCTCCCGGTGCCGGTCGAACGCCATGCCGCGGTCCATGAAGTGCGAGAAGTCCTTGACGAGCACGCTGCGCAGCAGGTCCTGGTCCACGAGCAGCAGCGTGGGCTGCGAGGCCACGAACAGCCCCACGCACGGCTCGTTCTGCGGGCAGGACACGAGACACGCTTGCTCTCAGTCTATGGACTGCTTGGGCGTGATGCTCAGAGCGACACTCCACTGAAAATCTACGAGTCATAATTTCTCGCCCCATACGAGTGAGAATTTGAGGGCAATTTTATTACTCTCTGGAGAGTAAGAATTTTTTTCCTCGCCCTTTATGAGAAAGAATTTTGAGATCTCGCCCAAATAAAGTGAGAATTCGTGCTCAAATTAAGTGAGGTTAAAAAATCCTTACTCAAATAGAGCGAGGCTCAAAAATATCTCGCTCGAAAAGAGTGAGGTTAAAAATTCTCACTCTAATTTAGTATGGAAAAGTGTCCTCTCCCATTTTGAGTGAGAAATTGGATTCCAGGGTTTGCAGTGTCCCTGTGTGTCCGGAGTTCACGTTACGAGGTGTGTACTCGCCATGGTGTACACTTAGAAGCGTGTATACCTGTCGCTGCCGTTATTGTTGTGCCATGGTAAGTACGTTACGCACTTCCTTGTGTGTGACTGGAAATACACACCTTGGCGCGCGCCTCCCTGTAGAATTTCTGCATGATGCGTCCGCGGTACTGGGTCTGCAGAATTAGGGCAGGAGCGCTGCCCAGGATGGGCAGGCCGCCCTTAGACATGACGCCGCGGGATGTCCAGAACCTGGCAGTCCTGTAGAACATCAAGAAGAACAGCATTTAAAAAAAAAAAAAATTCTTTCGGGATTAGGTCACCAAACAAATAATTAGCTCTCAGAGCTAAGAGATTGCTTATTCTCTCGATAGGTAATTTAAATCAACTCTTGGTATACGAAAACCTAGCCATCAGAGCCAATGATTAGCAACATAGAAGCTTAGACTTCATCACTGGAGCTAATCTCATTGCTTCCAGACCAAATAAACTGCGATGCCAAACGAAACCTGGACATAGGTTGGTAGAGGGGACGACCACTCGTTGCGAATTTTCAGATGTCGCTAATTTAACCCTTTGTCATGAAACTAACTTCTATATATCTTCGATCTGAGAGCTTTTTCTTTTATTTCTTGACGTAAGGGAGAGGCAATTTGGAGCCCAGCGCACCTGACGTAGTAGCGGACGGCGAGGAGCACCACGCAGGCGACGAGCACCTCGAACACGCCCACGACGGGCAGGTGGCTCATGACGGCGGACAGCACCATGGCGGCGGCGGGGCGGGCGGAGGAGGCCTGCCTGCCTGGCGGTGTGCGCGTGGAGCCTGCCGGTGCGGTGCTGGTGTCCCTGCGGCCTGCTGCCTGCGGCCCGGTCAGCTGCTCGGCTCGGTGTGCGCGCGCCGGTCCGCGGCCGGGGCGCCGGGGCCCCCCTGGAGCCGTCACGGAGGACCCACCTCAAGGCCGCGCGTTCTGCTGGATCATCGTGGTTCCAGGAATCATGTTGAGCAGGCCGCGCGCGCGTCATCACTGAAAATCTGAGAGTCATGCGAGGGGTCAACAACTTGGCATACTCAGTGTACAGGCCTGCGGTAATCAGTTCAGTATTCAGTTAAATTCACCCATTTTCAGCAATATTTCATACTAATCTAAAAATATTTTAGCCGTTTTCTAATATTTCACCCATATCTAGACAAGCTTAACTTAAATTTACAAATATTTCACCGATATTCATCAATATTCAACCATATTCAATATTCGGTGTACACGAAATTCCGAAGTTAGTGACCCCTCGGAGTCATGTTTCTGACTGAAATTGAGCGAGGCATATAACATCGCCCTAAAGGAGTGAGGAAATTCTATATCGCTCATTTGGAGTGATAAGCCTCACTCAAATCGAGCGAGATCACTAGATATCGCTCGTTTTGAGTCATAGAAGCGACTCAAAAGGAGTGATACTTAATAATATGACTCCCCAGGAGTGACAAAATTTGGGTCACCAATCTCGCTCTTCTGAGAGCGAGATCTCTCACTCCTCGATTTACAGTGATGTGAGGGATTTTCGAGAAACGCGGCGGCCGATCGTCACGAAACTTTATGCGCAGCCATACATTCGACCTTTCTCTTTCCAACACCGCTTTCAGATTTGTGAAAAGTCAACGCGTCCCGGAGAAAATGGGCCGCATATTTGCCCGTGCAGACCCCGGGACGCCCTCCGTTTCTTCTCCATACTCTTATCCTCCATGAGTCGATCATGCTCCGCTGCATGATGAGGAGAAACTTGTGCTAAACGTTTTGGGGTGTAAAACTGGCCTTAAGGGTTCATCTGACGGGTGGCGTTCAGACACTGTTGCGTCAGTTGTTGTTTGATCTTAATCAAGGTTTTCTTTTCCGTTATTTCCGTTTTAGCTGTCCTCGTATAGGTCAGGGAGGGACAACCGTTCAATCATGGTTGAGACGACAATATTCGAGGTGGGAACAAGTCTTAATTTTAGTGTACAAATTTTGTAAAGTTTTGTGAACTCGCAGGAATTTTTCGTGAGTTTTTGTGAATTTCTTTATTGAATTTTTGTAAATTTTTGCTTGAATTTTACCTGAATTGTAAATTTTTGTGGTTTGAGGCCTAGATTTCAGGGTCTAATTTCCAGATTATTTTATAAATGAAAGATATTTCCTATTTAGAAACGAAATATTTCATTAGAGAGAAAAAACTGGCGTTTCATATGGTATAGGGATGTTGCCGTCAAACGTGAGGGAAATAATTAAAAGTCGGATGTGCATTTAACACCCACTTTAAAGATGTGCATTTCTTACTATGACCCGATATGAGAAGTGGCCTGTCCAGGCACTCCACGTCCATGTGGACGACGGCCAGCGAGCGGTCTGATACCGAAGCCAGCGAGCGCCAAGTGGTGTCGGAGTCTGCTCCAGTGGCGGATCCAGCACGGCCCGGAGGAGGGGGCAAATGTAGAGGGTTGCCCACTTTCAGGGGAATTCGATCGAAAATTTGTTTTTTGTTTATAATTTCGACCGATGCGTATTAGAAAATGCGTATACATGACATAATTTTCCTTTCCCCTTCCCCCTTTTCCCTCTTCCCTTTTCCCTTTTCTCCCTTTTCCCCCCAGTTTTTGGCAGGGCGGCTGAGCCGGGGAGGGGCAATAATTGACCCCCTGGATCCGCGCTTGGTCGGCTCTGCCACAGCCTTAGGGCAGCCGCGCCGAGGCGGCAGACAACCCACCTGCCCTCTGAGCTGTGCTGGATGCCCGCCCCGCGGCGCCCCGCCGACACCCGCATAATGCGAGTGGAAGTGGACGTGGCGGATGGGCGTCGGCGGTGTCTCTGCGAGGCCAGGGTTGGGTAAGCTGCAAGTTGGTGGCGATCCCAGAAAGTGCTTGCAGTTTTTGTAAATTCCCCCCCCCCCCCCTTTTCCTGTGAGCTATCAGAGTGACACGATAAGTTGCGGTTTTCTCCCGATCACATAAACATCGAAATATGCATTTGTACGTTACTTTGACGTGAAGTATTATTCAGTATATGATGAATCAGTAATTTTTATTATTTGTTACCTTTGTCCCATGACAGTGGAAAGAACAGTCGTCAAAGGACAGCATGCCGAGAAGCGAGCTGGCGGCCGACCGCAGGGCGCTCCTGACCTTCTTCCCCACCCTGGCCAAGGGCGTTTGGGACGACACGCTAGTCGTCGGCATCCCAGCCGAGACGGAATTCATCGGAAAAGTAAGGGCGCTGCAACTTATTTTTTCCCCTTTGTGCAGTGCGTGTTGGGTTTTTTCCCCAAAAAATTCGACTCCAAAAAATGTTCACGAAAGATACACCTTTTAGGCGTTTTAAAGCCTGGCCAACAACATATCGAAAGCTGGCGAAAACGATTCGGAGAAAAGAGCAGGCATGTTGAAGATGAAAGGTCTTAGCACCATCTGTCTGTGTAGAGCAGTCGTCGGTTCACTACTCATGGGACCGGAGTTCGAATCGCACCTACTTTAATATCTTTCGGAAGCTTGATGGCTGTGTTTAACTATTTTATTTTAAAAAAATGACGACGTTATCCTTAAAAGCTAGATGCGTATGACGAGTGCCTGGCGAGGAGCGCGACGGCCGCCGCGAGGGCGAGGGTGCCGAGGGCCGAGGCCGCGGGCGAGGACGACGCCGACGAGCACACGCCCTTGTCCGCCACGGAGCCCTGGATGTAGAACCAGGGCAGCGTGTCGAGCGGCGCCGGGTAGTCCTTGAGGGTGGTGGGGCCCTGGTACTTCTTGCACGTGTTGCCGTCCACCCAGCTGCCCTTGGGCAGGTGGACGTCGCGCTTGGTGGCGCCCTGCTCCAGGACGGGCGCGGACAGCAGGCTCTCACCGAGCAGGAACTCTGTAGGCAATAGGAGGAGCAGTTCATGGAGAGCTCTGGTGGGGGAGAGAGAGAGAGAGAGAGAGAGAGAGAGAGAGAGAGAGAGAGAGAGAGAGAGAGAGAGAGAGATTCTCTAGGGGGAAACAACTCTGAGTTCTAATGTACACATTTTTGTAAAGTTTTGTGAATTTTTATAGAATCATTGCAATTTTCACTTAAATTTTACCTTGTTTTTTTTAAATTTTCCTGATTTTTTCTTTCTGTATTTTTCTGATTTTTTCTGAAGTTTTCTGAATTACGAGGCCGCCAAAGGAAAGCCGACATATGAACTCTGGGGTTTCCTGTGCGCTGGCATTTGACACCTCGTTTGCATTTCGAGTGCGGCTCACCTGAGTCCTCTTTGATGGCCGCTTCGTCCGTGGGATCCAGCCACCAGATGGGTGCGTTGACAGGGGTGCCGTCAGACACGGCCTGCTTCATGGCGTCCACGATAACGTCAGCGTAGTCGGCGTGCAGCTTGGTGAACTTTCTCGTGATCTCTACAATCTGCGAATGTCAAAATTGGAGATGGTTTATATGAACTGGTTCGACCCCATTTCCTTTCACTTGCCTCATCACTTTCGCTCTCGCTCACCGTGTCCTTGTCCTGAGGGAAGTCCCAGGGCGCGAGCGAGAGCTGGATGGCGGGCATGAAGGTGTTGGCCTGCAGCCAGCGGACGAAGAGCTCGCTGGTGGCCACCTCGCCGAACTCCTGGTTGCCGCCTACCATGTCCGGCAGCACGAGCGGGTAGCCGACCATGTTCATCTGCAGCAGCGTCGTGACGAGCGCCTTGAGACCGTTGTTGTCGCCCCAGCGCGTGTCCTTGTCGAGCATGCGGACGAACCGGGGCAGGTTCTGCGAGCGGTACGCGGTCCGCACCTCCGTCAGGCCGTTGAAGCGCGCGCACGTCTCCACGTACCTCTTGGTCACCAGGCTCGGGTAGTCCTCGTCCATGGCGCTGGGGATGGTGTCGAACTTCGGCAGCTGCGGCAGCCAGCTCGTCTCGCCCGCGTCGAACTTGAAGCTGTCGATGCCGTTCTCCGACAACACTTTCTCGTGTCGGCTGTAGAACCACTCCTGCGCCGCCGACTTGGTGAAGTCGATGCTGGTGGTGTCGCCGTTCCACCAGTGCGCGGTCATCCCGCCGGCCTCGTCCGTCACCAGGTAGCCCTTGGACATGGCCTCGTTGAGCGCGTCGGTGCAGTCCAGGTTGATGAACGGGTGCGTCCAGATTGTGACGCGGAGGCCCTGGGCGTGCAGGTCGTCTGTCAGCTTCTTCATGTCGGGGAAGCGGCTCTTGTTGACCATCTTGCTACCGTAGCACGTCTCCCAGTTGTCGTCGATCTCGATGTGGCTGCCCTCGAAGCCGTGCTCCTTGATCTGTTTTGCAAACTCGCGGACCTTGGTTTCGTCGATGTTGGCCTTGTAGCGCACCCAGGTCGACCACACTGGATGCTTGATCATGGTCTCGTCGGGGTAGCCGGTTGGCTTCCCCAGGAACTGTTCGACGGCGTACTGGTACGCCTCCTTGGCGTTCTCCAGCTTGCAGCGGGTGTACTTCATGTACAGGCCGGCCGGCCGCTTGCGGTAGGGGGCTTTCGTCTCGGCGATGAGGCAAATCTGGCCCGGCGACACGAGGGGGTCGTTGATGCTGACGAAGAGCGGCGCTCCGGGGTGCACGTACAGCAGCTCGCCCTCGGAGCTGAACCAGAAGGGGTCCTGGATGCCGCGGTTGGCGTCCCCCTGCGGCACCATCGAGTGCGACAGGTTGTTGAACTTGTTGATCGGCCACTTCTGGGGTATCTCCTCGCCGCCCCCGTACCACTGCGCGTCGCCGAACGGCTGGCAAGACTTGAGCGACGCGCCGTCCCCGCCGGGCGTCATCGTGGACGTCACGGTCGCGCAGGAGTCCGGGGTGTTGCGCAGCTGGTACACCGGGCGGCCCTCGCGCGCCCAGCACTCCTGCAGGCCGTCGCCGTCGCGCCGGCAGTCCGTCAGGCCCCCTGCTCGCCCGCCGTCCCGCCGCGCCACCACGCCCCCTGCGCAAAGAGGGAAGCTAAGTGTGCAACTGCTCAACACTCTTGGAAGTGTGTGCAACTTCCAGTCCAGCACGTACAAATGTAAATCTCGGCAGTTGTGCCATTGCAAGTGTCAAACTTGCCAGCTGCACACTTGTCAGTGTTCAACTCGACAGTTGTGCACTTGCAAGTAGTGTTCAACAAGGGAGGTGTTGCATGCGGCAGTTGAACACCCGCAAGTGCACAACGGTCGAGTTGAAGACGTACAAGTGTGCAACTTGCAAGTTTGACTCCTGCAATTGCACGACTGCCGAGTTTTACTCTTGTACATGTTAAACTGGAAGTTGCACACTTACAAGTGTTGAGCAGTCGCACACTTTGTTTATCAGCACTGTCTGCACGAGGCCAGCCCCCCCCCCCCCCTTTTTTTCTCTCCGCCAAAATACTGCCGAAACATTTTGCTTACCCGTGCCGTCTTCGATGGTGAAGGTCTCAAAGTTGAACGGGGTGGTCCGGGTCGGTGAGCTTGTCCCCGGGACCATCCGCGCCGCTGAAACACGAAAGCCGGATTAGCCGGGTCTTGTTTCGAGAAAGTCCATATCCTAGAGAAGCATTTCACGTAACTATTGGATTAACGATATTTACCCCCTATTTCGACCCTGCAGAATTCGAAAACACCGTTTACCAGCCCGAATTCGGGCTCCTTATAGACCTAATCCAAGAGGGCGGCCAAGTATGGGCTTAAATGACGTTTTTCGGGTAACAGATTAATTTTGACCGGTGAGGTGTCGAACCCAACGTTTTCGGGGTCGTTGCACACACGAATATAGCTACAAAAAAACACTTCGTCGACCGGAAGTTCCTAAATCCAAGATGGCGGGCCCCGAGGGCCTAATTATTTTAAGTAAAGACGCTAAACAAACTTGTTTAGGTGTGGCCTATCGGCATGTTTGTTTTCGACGTCAGCAAAACCGGAAATCACCACCGGAAGTCGATTCTGTGACCAGAAGTACCGTAAATCCAAGATGGCGGGCGTCAAGGGCCTTATAAACATCAAATTCAGACGCTTATATACGGTAAACGAAAAACTCGGATTCCGAGGCATCGATCTCGATTTTAGAGGTTGCCTCGATTTCGAACTGCGGCACCTAAACTCGGAGGGATGCATTCCTGAAACAGAGAGTTTAACTCTCAAAACCGAGTTATCCTCTTCCCGTTTCCGAGGCAGCTTGCCTCGATTTTGACACCTATCGCCCGAATTAGAGCTCAGCGACCCGGAATCAGGGTTTGAATGCTCGAAACCGAGCAAAGCTAACTAAATTCGAATTGAAGTTCCTAAAATCAAACTCCCATCTATTCTCATGCCTCGGAATCCGAGTTTTTTGTTTACCGTGATATGATCGGAAGAACTCGGAAATACCAGCCTACCGGCATGTACATTTTCGATGACATGACAAATCCGAAAGGTACTAGCGGAAGTCGATCCTGTGCCCGGAAGTACAAAGATCCATGATTGCAGCCTTGTTTACCCAATTGTTACATGAAGTGCCTCTAGGATTTTATAGAGCGTATTTTTGAGAATTTATCCCCCCCACCACCACCACCACTGCTCCCTCAACACCTACCTGCCAGCAGCAGCAGGAGCCAAAATGTCATGATGTCTTCAGTCGGCAGCCGCCCGCGTCCAGGTCTGGCGAGCAACTGGCTTCTGGCGGTCGCGTTCATGCGGTGACATGGGTATTACGCATGACGAGCTTATCTACGTGCACTGTGCGAAAGATGCTTTAAAATTTACGATAAATTATATAATTTATTATTACGATATTAATTTTGTAAGGTGACGAATTATATAAAGTAAATTTACTAAAAATTTTGAAATTTCTATTTATGATTTTTTGTTGTAAGAATACAATGCAACAAAAGAAGTCATAAAATTACGAATCGCGTAAATAGAAACCATGTACGAAATTTGTTCGTCAGTTATGACATTTTCCAGAAAAGTACGAAATTTATCGTGAGTTACGACTTTACCTCCGTAAGAATACGACAATATCAATAAAGCTACGAGAAATGTAAATTTACGAGAAATGTCGTAAACTTACGGGAAATACCGTAAATTTAAAAACGCTGTTAATGTGCGAGAAATGTCGTAAATTTACGAGAAATGTTGTAAGTCTTTGACTGCGGTGAATTTGAAATTTAGGTATTTGTAAATTTATGACATGCATTCGTGTAACTATGTGTGCTAAATGTAAAATCAACGAAAACAAATAGAAACTTACGACTTTTTAATCATAGCTAATTACAACATTGACGTTTTTATAAATTACAAACAGACCCGTAAAAGTATAACAACTGTCAGGGGAAATCTTTCCGCCACCCCACAAGTTTTTTTCACAGTGTGAGGTCCTGACCCACACCTCGCTCCCCCCCCCCTCCCTCACTTTCACCCCCGGCCACGCCTACCGCTATCACCGGCGCGCACCGCGCTGAGTCAATCCGACACTGATAGCGCAGCGCATGCTTTCGGCCACATAGACTTTCTCATCAGTCTACACTGGTAAAACAAATGTTTAGTTCTAAACATCACCTGATGTTTAACTGCTAATGTTTAATATTTAAACACTATATCATGTTCAGTTCAAACTATACACCAGCAGATGTTTATTTTTTAAACACTTTGCAAGTGTTCAGTTTGCTATACACTTGGCGCAGCGTGGTATCCCCATGCATCTCCATGTGAAGCCTCGCCCAGGTGTTTAATTCTATGCATCACAAAATGTTTAACCTCTAAACATTTACGAAGTGTTTAGTTGTTAAACATATTGTCATGTTTAATTCCTGCTACACATCATGTCATGTATAGAATTGCCAGCTATACACCATGATGTTTAGAAACTAAACATTTGTTTTACCAGTACTCTTTGCGGTTCTAGCTTTTTCGAAAACTGAAGTGATATCTCTGATCCCCGGTCTTTACTGAATCGATAATGACCACCAAGAACTTTATTTTTCAATCGATGGTTTCCTTGTAAATGGTTGTAAATATAGTGGATAGTGGACCAATACAGCGTCCTCCCAATAAGTGATCGGACTTTGTTTGGGCGTTACTGCGAGATCGGAGAACGATCACTTGTCGCCGCGAGATCGGACAACGATCACTTGTCGCCGCGAGATCGGACAACGATCACTTGTCGCCGCGAGATCGGACAACGATGACTTGTCGCTGCGAGATCGGACGGCGCTTATAGGACCAATATAGGCATGCCGTAACAGATAAAGCGGCGCCCAGGTCCCGTGCGGATCAGCCGATCAGCAGATCAGCCGATCAGCCGCCGTTTTGCAGACTTCATGTCCCTCTCAGGGTATTATCGATCGACTGAGTCCTTCTGATCTTCTCCTCTGCAAACTTAAGTGTCGTACAATTCTGCACTAAAAGGTGCAGGAACAATGGTCCTGCGGTAAAAAGTGAAGGACCCGGTTGTAGCGAGACAGTTGTATGTGTAGGGCACCATATGTCGGAAACAGAGTGTCCCACACTCTGTACTGTATGACACACCATGTCCTACACTTTTTACTGCAGGACACACCGGGTCCTACACTTTTACTGCAGGACCAGTGTGTAAGGATGTAATTGAATCATCCCACACCCCATACAAGTTAATCAAAGCCTGAGATTATCATTCAGTATTCCTGAGGGCAGTATCAATGGTCGGTACAATCCTATCACATAGTACAGTTGTCGACAAACACTTACGATGAATGCAAGAGTAGATTCACGCTAGTGGGTACAGGGTTCAGTCCAACCACTCAGCTCAGGAGGTGAGGGGGCTATACTGCGCCGAGCTCAAGGCGTGATGATCAAGACATATTAAGTGATAGCCGTTGATTTAGCTTTGAAGAATATTCGCTTTATTGTCTTCCCCACTCAGCTATTATTTATCAAAATTTACCCCCTTTCCCCTCATTTTTCTATTATTCCCGATCTTTTTATTCTCCTCTCGGCCCTACCTCACCTCCCACCCGCTCAAAAAAACACTCACCAACATTAATATTAATAAAGATATAACCAAACCCCCATCCACTACATCATCACACACACACCCAAACCAACACCATCCTTCCCATACAACATCTATAACTTATTATGATATGTAGCTATGAGAAGTGTGTATGTGTCATACTATTAATCAGTAATATATATCATCATAATTCACACACGCAAACTATACCAACCCAATACAACTCTCATCAAGCGCACCCAACTCCCACTAACATATATATAGAAATTAAACACCTTAACCTCAACCCAATACCCCATTCACCACTTCACCTCTTCCATACTACCCTTTATCTACTCTCTGCCCTCATCAATCAACTCAACCCCCATCTAATGTGTGATAATCTTCCTATCCATCTTTGATTCCTTCACCATTATTATAGCTTATTGTGTAGTATACTCCTCTTCTGTATTATAATCTAAATAAATCTAAACATCGTTTAAGAGAGAGAGATTCATATAATCTCTAATCTACTAGATGATCCCTCTGAATTCTAATATATCTTTGTAATACTCTTATGATAATCTAATCATTCTCTTATATCACTTATAAACGCTATCTTATATTAATCGCTTTATTAATTCACAATTCTACGCAGCTAAACACTTTCTATACCTCGTCTATTCATATTTAGACAATTTAATAAGAGAAGATCACAGATTAATTGATTCTTCCTCCTCCCAATTAATTCAATTTAAACAGTGAATATTATTAGGTTAGCCCCAATCAAAATGTTACATACCCTCTCTTTTCTAAAGACCATCATACACTCTAAATGAAAAAGGACAATTTTGTCCCGGAAAATGTTGCGTTTTTGTACACATCATTTTCTTGGGACAGATTGTCTCACTAAATTGAGACAATTTGCATCCGAAATATTACAAATCGTCCCAAATTATTACACAAATTTGTCAAAAGGGATTGGTGTGCACAAAAACGCAACATTTCTTGGTACAAAATTGTCCCTTTCCATTAAGTGTGTAGAAGACTTTTTTTCATTATAATAATTTTCTGTTTGAAGTTTTAAGACAGTGTACCGTGCACCGTTGAGGCAGCCAGCCAGGCTCCTGCCGGTGGTTGAGCTTCCCCCGCTGCCGTGTGGTGGCAGGCGCCATCTAGCGGCCGGAAGTGGAGACGGCCCCGCGGCCGCGGGAGTACCCCGGCCAGCCGCGACCGCACTTCCGCTCGCCTCGCTGCGCGCCAGTTTCAAACAACCCGCGCCATACGGTATCGGGTGAGTAAAAGAGGGAGAGAGAATTCAAGAGGTGGATCTGGGTTTTAGATTTGAAACGCCAAGTGTGTGAATATCGCACGTTGAGTAGGTGTGTATGACATTTCAATCAAAATCACTAAAGGACACTTGAATCTTGGTTGATTGTGTGAAAGGGAAATTAAAGCATCTTTATGCGAGGGGTGGACAACTTTATAGGTGTACATTGAATATATTCCAATACATTTCATTAATATATTTCGAATTTATTTTGGAATACATGGAATGTTTGAAATTTGTCCTGTTTTGAAAAGTATTAAGCACTACTAGGATGGCAGAGGGGTGGTTCCCTGTGTTGTATGCCCGCGGGGTCCCTAGGTTAGAGATGCTGGTAAAGTCCCCCATTTTGTTTTCATTTTTTTTCTTATTAGTTTGTAATGACAATGAAGTTTCCCAAATGTCGGCTCGGGTATCTGGGATTATTTGGGATAGATTGAATATTTGGAATATTTTCAATGGAATATCTGCTGTGGAAAAGTCGAAGTGGTCCACCCCCTCGTCCACCCCTCGCTTGCATATAAACGAGATTCACACACTGACACACACACACACACACACACACACACACACACACACACACACACACACACACACACACACACAAACATGCGCGCGCAAAGTTTGTACGAATATTCGTTATCTACTGCATACTTCGAAGTATTCAGCAAATAATGTGCTCATGCCCATGTATGCAGTAAATGGTGTGTACATGCCTCTGTACACACTGTTTACTGAATACCTTGGCATGTACACACAAAAACTCGCAGGGGAATTAGGTGTGCGTACATGCTAAGGTATGCAGTAAATAGTGTGTACATAGGCATGTACTACACACCATTTACTGCATTCATGAGCATGTACACATTATTTGCTGAATACTTTGAGGCATGCAGTAAATGATGAATATCTGTACACACTTGGGTTTTCCAGGGTAGGTCTCCTCTCAGGCTCACATGTGACCGCCGCCCCCGGGGATGCGGCTCTACATCCGTTATTTTGCGTCACCGGCAGAGCCTGCTGCTCTCCCCAGGTCGTCAGCTCGGCGGCGCGGCGGCGCTGTACCTCACTCGCCCGTCCTTTGTTTAGTCTTTCAAAAGCAGAAGAGGATACGCGACTGGGCATAAATGTTTGCCCCGTCACTTCCCTGGGCGTGTTGTGTGTGTGTGTGTGTGTGTGTGTGTGTGTGTGTGTGTGTGTATGTGTGTGTGTGTGTGTGTGTGTGTGTGTGTGTGTGTGTGTTGGAGGGGGAGGGGTGGTGGGGGCGCTCCGCCCTAGAGGAGTGCTGCACCGGTTAGCATCCTCCTGGCACGCCCCGCCCCGCCCCGCCCCGCCCCGCCCCGCCCCGCCCCGCTCTGGCCCGGCCCGCCCGCTCAGCGCTGCTCAGTCAGTCGGACCTACTCGCGACGGGAGAGCGTGTCTCCGCGGACTGTACCGCTCCGCTCGCGTGTGTTGGCCGTGTGTGTTCCTCGGTATAGTCTGATTCCGATCCTCTCCCTCAAGGGGGGGAAAAAACTTCTTATCCCTCGTTCCAAAATTTTAGTTAATTTTATGACAACAATTTTTTTCTTTTAGTTCCAAACGCCGACCCTTTAGTTATTAGAAATAATTTATTTGTCACCGCAGAACTATAGTTCGGCCGCTGATAAGTGCTACTTACTAGAGTGAAACCAACAACGAATACGTTTTTGATCTCTCTTCATCCTTGTAACTAATACGTTAATTTCACCAACTACGTCATAGTTTTGGTGGCAAAAAATTTGATTATAACCACTAAAGCTTTGACATTTGGAACCAAAGAATATTTGCTGTCGTAAAAATAACTAAAATTTTGTCCGGGGAACTAATTTCTTTACCCCGTGCGCTCTTGCTCCCGTGCTCCTCCTGGTCTCTCGCTCCCGTTCATCACCCGGTCGCCGTCCCACACTCAGTGAGCACCGTCCCCGTCCGATCTACTCGCGACGGCTACATGATTTAGCAGCGAACTGGTATGTGCGTCTGTAATGCACAATTAATTGAAAATAGTACAGGCATCTAAAAGACAACGTCATTTTATTGTGGTGTTTGTTTTTCCTTTTCTGGAATCTGCTTGTTGTTGTTTCGTCAAAACTTCCCATCAGTCCAGTCGTGGCTGCATACAGAGTCATTAGTACGACGACGCGACGGATTTTTTTTTTCCTCCGTGCTTAGGTTTTCTTGAAAGCATTCTTTTTCGCGTCTTGCCTTCCCGCCGCACTACTTCCCCCCAGGCAATGTGGTCGGGCGGGGCGGGGTGGGGCGGGGCGGGGCGGGGTGTGCTCTGCCCTTGAGCCGCCGCCGGCCCATGCCCCATGCCATGTCTATGGCGTCCCGTCCCAGACCCGGCCGGCCAGCCGCGGATAATTCGTTCCGAACTCGCGGGGCCGGCGCGGCGGCTCTCCCCTCCCGCACGTATATGCACGGCCTGGGAAGTCTCCCATGACGGCGCGCCCGGGTACTTAAATGTCTCAAGCGAGTACAATGATTTGGCGCTCGATTCAAGCCCATCTCTTGTAGACTTGAACGCAACAACTCGGCATTTCGTTCAATGTAATAAAAATTGTTGTACTGTAATACAAAAAATTAAAAAAACGAGAAACAAATGTACAGGTTTCGCTGTTAAATCGTTAAACAGAGTTTTCCTGTGGTTTGATTAAAAATTTGCTAGATTAACATGAAAAATCGGGAAACAACAGATAAAGTTTGTAAAGTTACGGTATTCTTTTGTAAAGTTACAGATTTCATTTGTAAATGAACACGAATGAAAAATGAATTCACAGTCTGGTCGTTGAACAAAATTCATAGATAGATCCTGTTGATTCACGAAACAGATTTTTTACAGGGTTCAAGCCCGCGAAAGAAGACTATTTGAGTTGAGTTGAGGTGGAACGTGGAACGCTTGCTTAAGTACAACAATGGGAATCGATATTACGTACATTATTGTACTCCATTCCAGTTGCATTGCGCAAGAAACAGGAACACGGTTTTGTGGGTGTGCCTGTCGGATCCTGAGCCTGCCATCGCTCGATGCTACTCGTTCAATTACTCTCCTTGATTCTAGATCACTCCGCGTGATTCTCGTTCAATTATCCGCACCTTGATTCCAGACCGCTCGCACGGCCAAAAAAAAAAAAATAATAATAGAGAAATCTCTCGTTTTGACCGGTGTAGCGTCGTCTCGGCGACGCGGCACACACAGTGTAATGCAGACTTCCCGTGTGTTTGACGCTGCAGTGGAGCCGTGACGCATGTGTGCCGCGTGAGGACCTCTTTTCGCGATTACTTTCTCGGACTCGGAATCGCTGAGCGCGCGCATGAGGCAGGCAGAGGTGAGGCACAGTGACACGATGAGACACATGATGAGGTCGTGAGTCAGCCTCCCTGCGGTGCGCAGGTGGTGCAGTGCTGGGCGGAGATAAGCACGCCCTGCCCTTCCGCCCCCCCCCCCCCCCCAACTAGACCAGTGACAGCGGAGCAGCGCGAAAATACCCGTATGGCTGTGTCTCTTTAGGAGGCTAAAACTATAAAACTGTGAATTTGTAGCGATCACACTGCAGGATCGTAAATGTTCAAGAACTGTGCATGCACGAGCAAGAGTAAGAGGTTGTACATGTACAACACATCTTGTAAAAATAAGTAAATTATTAAATGTATCGGACGTGTACGAACATCACTGTGAAAAAAATACTCGTAAAGTTATGACTTTTCCCATAAATTGCGATTACGACACGGTGTTGTAAATTGATGACAGCAGTCGTCATGTAATCTACCAGAGCAAATTCTTTCCCGTTGAAGAAAACTAAGTCGACACAGGCGACACATGGTGTCAAAAAATACTCGTAACTTTACGACATTTGTCATGGAAATTTTTTTTCCGTAACCCTGACAACTTTTTTTTTCACGGTGATGCTTTTTACAGTGATCTACTGATTGATAGTATATCTACTCTGGCCGGTGTACATGAAATTTCGGGGTTCGACTTCTGTGCTATCCCGAGAGGTTGAACTGGGTGAGGACGACGATGTGCATGGCCACGTTGGCCACCAACTGGAATAAATTGAAATGAAACTGATCAACACGACTTCTACTGTTACGAAGTGTGTAGAACTGATCGTGGGGACTGACAGCCTGCAGCGTGGAGAAGTCCATGGTGACGGCGTCGTAGGCCGAGACGGACACCTCGAGGTGCTTCAGCTGCATGGAGAAGGTCATCAGCTGGACAGAAAGGAGTGTTTAATATCAGTTACACACTGCAAGAAAAATGCTGTAAAAGCTCTATAGATTATTTTTAAATCTCTCACTTTGAAAATTTTAATTTTAGAGTCTTATCTGGGTTTTCTGATGATTTCAGTAGACAAATTCAAACGTTTTACTCCAAAATAATGCAAAGGAACCAGATAACTTTAAAAAAATAAAAAAAATACCAAACTTGAAACCTGTGTTTTCCCTTCTGAACAAAATATATATTAGCACCTTTGGCTTTATCGGATGGAAATTTAAGCTCCCTCAAGCGTATGACATTCGCATACTTAGGCTTGCAGTGTACATAACATATTGCGTAAGGGTTTATTGTGGTTGAGTTTGCAAAGTGTGGGCATACTAAATTGCAATGTACTTTTTCGGACATATGACATATAACGATATAAACAGATTTATGTTAAAAAATCGTTCTGAATTATGTAGAATATTGTTTATAAATCTGTTTAATTTTGTGCAGCTTTTCTGCATGTAATAATTTATGCAGATCTATTTTCACATGTACTAAAACGTACATTGCCAGTTAGAGTGAGGTGAGGTCAGGACTACCTCGTGGACCTCCTCCTCGCCGAGCTGCTTGTCGTTGAGGAGCTTGGTGACGACAGCTGTCGTGGCGTTCCCCTGCAAACGCGACGCGGGGCTCATCAGACTCAGTTTTGCGCTCTTGCATTTAGTCAATTTTCATGGATTTGTGCAAACTCCCGGGTTATGTGCTTTTTGTGTAAGGAGCTATGTTAGTCTTTGTGCACTCTGTAGCTGACGCAAAATTTCTTACAGAAATATGAACAAAATCGTACGTAGTTATGCACAAATTAAGCTTATTTATGCGTAACTAGGTACGATTTTGTTCATATTTATGTAAGAAATTTGACATAAGCTTCGCATTCACGTAGAATTTCATAGTTCTACGTACAAAAATCTACATAACCC
Source organism: Frankliniella fusca (assembly GCA_029379305.1). Classification (NCBI taxonomy): domain Eukaryota; kingdom Metazoa; phylum Arthropoda; class Insecta; order Thysanoptera; family Thripidae; genus Frankliniella; species Frankliniella fusca. Next base: position 203,023 of record JAHWGI010001215.1, read on the forward strand.
GTGAGTGTGTGATGCAAACGATAAGATATGAATATGCAAACTTACAAAAATTCTGGAAAATTCACTAAAATTTACACAAAAATTTGGAAAATTATGAAAAATTCTGCTAGACGTTTGTTAGCCAAATTTTTTCGAGGGGTATTTTTGTTTTAGCTGCGTGGCGCACCTTGAGGCTGATCCTGCGGCAGGTGGCGAAGAGGAGCACGGTGACCTGCGTGACGAGCACGAGGAACATCAACGCTATGAGGCTCATGAGCTGCATCGTGCTCTGGTACAAGCTGCGCGCCAGCATGTAGAGGGAGATCACGGTCGTGATGAACTCGGCCAGGAGGAAGCACACGATCTCATGTGCAGACAACGGGAAACCCAAGTGTGTCAATGTCGCGCTCTTCTGGCATTGTAACTGACACTCATGCCACTGGAATTATGTGAATGACTCAAAGTGATTGAATTGGTCCTTGTGACATAAAATAATTGTCGTTTTTTTTTTTTGAGGGGGGGGGGATAACTTTATTTTCTGTGCCAGAAAAACGAAAATTAAGCACAAGGACCACTTTAATCACTTTGAGGCACAAGGTTACGAAATTTTAGTCCAATATTAGCTCTCTCATGAACCGTCGCTTGCCAAGATACCTCGCACCGCTCATGAGAAAATTGACAGAAATGTGTGGAAAAGGCCAAACCAATTTTCTTTAGATTTGCGACGTTCTCTTTGTATACCTGGAAGTTGCGTAGATGGTGTGGCACATGTTCCTTCTCACCTGCACCTCGTACGCGCGCTCGATGCGCTCGAGGACGCCGCAGAAGTTGAGGTGGAGCCGGCGCATGTTCAGGATCTCGTCGATGACGGGTGACTTGAAGCCGGGGCGGGAGGGTCGCTTTTCCCGGGTCTTCTGCGCGTGCCGAGCGGACCCGAGGGGGTAACAACTATGAATTTTGTTGTCAAAATTTCACGAATGTTTGTGATTTTCGCGGATTTTTCTGAACTCTCGTGCATGTTTGTGTGAATTTTCATTAAATGTTTGTGAATTTTGGCTTGAATTTTACCTTAATTTGTGAGAATTTTTGTGGATTTTCCTGATTTTTTTTCTTTTTTCGAAAAACACGAAAAACCAGAAAAATCGGTGTACGCTTGAACTTCGAGGGACGGACCCCTCGGATCAAATCTCACCCCCTGAGCAGTCCGGAGCGCGGCGAGGCGCCCGGTGACGTAGTCGAAGCCCGCACCGACGCGTGTCACCAGGTGCAGCATCATGAACTTCTCGATCGTGACGAGCATGGTGATGAAGGAGTACAACTCCAAGTCCGACAAGCCTCTTTGCTGTACAAAGCGCGCGCTTCAGGGATACAATAACTGGAGGCTTTCATTGCAAGAGGATACAGACATTATGGGCTTCAAGGCGGTACACGCAAGTATGGCCTTTCGAGGGGGTCGAAATATCAGGGACTTTCTTTGAGTTGAGTTCAGGGCACCATTGGAGCCTCGATCGGAGCTGATAGAATCCCTGAATATTTTTACCCCGGGTTACTATCATGGGGTCTGTCGGACTGCAATCGTCCCGAGTGCGATGAAGATTCGTAATATTTGCTACACCAACGTGTGTGAATGTCGCACACTTGTCAGTGTGTTGAATGCGAGTACCTCGGAGAACGCCTTGACTATCCAGCCGATCGGCGGCACGACGAACACCATCATCTCGACGACGAACAGCGCCGACTTCCAGCGCACTTTTCCGGGCAGCTCGTCGGATCTCCGGAACACGACCTGAAGGTGGCGGAGCTTCCGGAAGAAGCCGACGGATAGGCCCAGGGTGTAGGAGATTAGGGCCGTACAGGAGGCGAGTCTTACAACCCGTTCCATCTCCGTCGGGATAAAGTCGGGCGGGACGGGCGCCCCGGGCACTGGCACCGGCGCCTCCGTGGAGGGCACCTCCGTGCTCAGCGTCTCGTTGTAGCCCTGGCGAGCGATCTCTTGATCTTAATTTAATGTTCTTGATGTTACATGTTCTTGATATAATTAAATGCGATGCGCGAGGGGGAAGTCACTTCGAAAAATCATAGTACGGCCCCCAAAAAAAATCATTTAAAAATAATAATAAAAAAATAAAATTTCAAAATAAAAATATGAAGAGAAGAATCCCCCTCCCAATCTTGGGTTGAGAAAAAATTTGGTTGTTTCCTCCCTCGTAAAATAAGCGCATTGCATTTGAATATTGTGAAATCAAGAACACGTTTTTTTTTTTGTTTTTGTTTTTTGAATCGACACCCTAAAGTAATTATCACACTCTACAGTGCCGTAGGAGAGGAACATACTACTCGCACTTTTTCTTGAAATTAAAGGAAAAAGAGGTGTGGAATTTCGGAGAAATTCCACACACCAGAACGGACGGGCAGGTATACAAATGGAAAATAGCACACCAGAAAGTTTTCAAACATTTTACACACTTGGATATCTAGTGTGTCGTTCCTCTTCTTCGGCCCAGACGGGGACAAATCGTAGGCGACCGACAGGTAGCTGCCCAGGGCGGCGAAGGCGGCCATAGGCCATATCATGGCGAGGAGCAGGCCATAGGCCACGGCACTGGGAGAGGAAAATAAGAAAGCGAGCAGAAAAATGCAAGGCAATATTTAGGCCCCAAAAATTCCAAATGCAAGGATTTTTGGTTTTCAAGAAGAACTGAAGTGAACAATCATATGAAACCAATTTTAGAAAAACAAAATAAAATAATGTACATTAAAGTTAAAGAAAAAATGTACATTAAATTCTGTCGAAAATCATTATTAAAATAAAATTACATCAGGGTGGCCACAAGTCAGGGAAATGTCTGGGGAAAAAAAAAATCGGTCAGTGAAGTCAGAGAAATGTTAGAGAAAAATTGGGGTAACATACAATGATCTACCAAAATATGTCCTACCGTCGTGAAATAAATTAAAGGAAAATTAAAGTGAAAGAATGCTGTTCTTAAAACATCTACCAATATTTGTTCTACCAGAATAAAAGGAAAAATTAAAAATCAGAAAGGAATAATAAAAATATTATTTGTAAAAATCCTGGTGCAGGGGGGAAAAATGCAGAATAAAATATCCTACCAAAATTATTTATAAAAATCCTCCGAAATTTTTTTTTCTTAGTATTTTTAAAACGTTTGGTAGATGATTAATTGGTAGGATATTTTATCCTTCATTTTTCCCCACGGCACACAGTGGAGTAAAATCGAAAAAAGAGGGTCATAGCTAAAACATGCTGGGAATTGCACAAAAATTGGTTAGTGTTTGTTAGGCGGTTGAAGTGTGCATGACCGATTTCTGATATCCGTTTGCACCTCCCGGGTCATCCTGGGGGTGTCATTGGGGACCTCATGAGGTCGCCGATGACGCCCTTCTTGAAAATTCCTATCCTGAGATTTTCGTGGGTCCCCGTTCGATTCCCGGTGTCCGTTTGCAACTCCCAGGTTATCCTGGGGGTGTCATCGGAGACCTCATTATCTCATGAGGTCGCCGATGACGCCCTTTTTAAAAATTGGTATGCTGGGGTATCGAGGGGGCCCGATCGATTCCAGGTGTCCGTTTGCACCTCCCGATTTAACCTGGGTGTTTCAATGAGGACCTAACGAGGTTGCAGATGACGGCCTGCCTTGGGCGTGCACCAGTACGCCACTAGTGGCTACAATGCGCGACACCATGCAACAAATCATATGTCCTATTTCGGTCTATGAGGTCTCCGATGACACTCCTTTCAGGTTGATCCAGGAGGAGTGAACGGACACCGGGAATCAATTGGGTGCACTCGAAAACCTGAGGGTAGGAATTTTCAAGAAGGACGACGTCATCGGCGACCTCATGAGGTCTCCGATGACACCCCCAGGATGACGCGGGAGGTGCGAACGGGCACCAGGAATCGATCGGGAGCCCTCAAAAATCTTAGCATACCAAATATCAAAAAGGGCATCATCGGCGACTTTATGAGATAATGAGGTCTCCGATGACACCCCCAGGATAACCTGGGAGCAGGTGCAAACGGAGACCGGGAATCGATCGGGGACCCTCGACAATCTCAGTATAGGAATTTTCAAGAAGGGCGTCATCGGCGACCTCGTGAGGTCCCCGATGACACCCCCAGGATGGCCCGGGAGGTGCTAACGGATATCAGGAACCGATCAAGCACACTTCAACCCCCCCCCCCCCCCCCCCCACCCTTAAAACACAAACCAATTTTTGTGCATTTCCCAGCATTTTTTAGCTATGACCCTCTTTTTTCGACTTTACTCCACTGTGTGCCGTGGGGGAAAATGCAGAATGAAAATATTCTACTAATTAATCATCTACCAAACGTTTTAAAAATACTAAGAAAAAAAAATCTGAGAATTTTTATAAATATTTTTGGTAGGATATTTTATTCTGCATTTTTCCCCACTGCACCAGGATTTTTACAAATAATATTTTTATTATTCCTTTCTGATTTTTAATTTTTCCTTTTATTCTGGTAGAACAAATATTGGTAGATGTTTTAAAAACAGCATTCTTTCACTTTAATTTTCCTTTTATTTATTTTACGACGGTAGGACATATTTTGGTAGATCATTGTGTGCACCCCCGAAAAATTCTCATTGTGAGGTAATTTTTTTTTTTTTGTAATAATTCTTGCAACGCAGATTTTCCACACCTTTTTAAAAGTGTTCTACCACTTAAATTCTCGCCTTCATGTCAGGGAAAAATAAAATTTTATCAGGGAAATGTCAGGGAATTTGACTTTCCAGATTGTGTGGCCACCCACTGTTCATGCAAATTTTGGAGTAGTTGTAGTGTGAGTGCTCACCCCTGGGATGGGCGGTAGGAGGGTGGGGGCCCCACGGTGCACAGTCCGACCAGGGTGGCGGCCTTCAGCAGGGGCTCCATGGCGCACTGAGCAGCCGGCTGGCCTGCGCCTGACCAGCCTGACACGCGCGGCCGACCAGGCCGAGGCAGGACCCTCGACCGGAACCAAACCAATCCCGCGTAATGTGCAATCGACGTCAATAAGTTCGATTCCTGTTAAGAGAGGCGAACCGTTGCCCAGTGATGTGACACTGCTGGAAAAAAAATAAAATACATGCACGGTAAAAACAATGTCTGATTTTTGGAGGAAAAAGGGAAAACTTTGAGGACCATGGATACTTTAAGGAAAATGCCTTGGATTTTGAGGAAGGCTCCTCAAAAAATAAGGGAAATCTTCAAAAATTTTGAGGAGATTTCCTCAAAATCTAAGGCGTTTTCCTCAAACTATCCAAGGCCCTGAAAGTTTTCCCTTTTTCCTCAAAAAATCAGACATCGTTTTTACCGTGTGCCTATTTTTGCTCGGTGTATCGGCCCGAAGAGAGAGTTTTAATGAATGCCTTTGCCGAGGTTTAATCTCTTGGCAGAGGCATGTGTTTAATTTCTTTGTTTTTTTTTTCTCACTGTTGTTTTCGTTTTACGCACACAATTTTCTGTTTCGAGCAATCGCTCTCGTGGCCGCGATGGAGTTGCAGTCGTGCTTAGCCCACTTGCCGCTCGCCGGGTTTTACCCTCCGGCCCGCTCCGGCCACTCTCACACTCGCGGCGTCGCACAGGGAGCTTATTGTCACCTGCTACACTGCAAAACAAAAATCTACAGCTCTACAACTGTTAACTGTTCGAATACGTTAATTAAAAAAAACCGTTCAAAACTTTTGAGTCGCAGTAGGGTGAGGGAAAAGGAGTAAGAGAGGAAAAGAGAATGAAACTTTTTATTTGAAGTACATTTGATACAGGATTGACTCTCGGCTCTTCCTCAATGTGTCTTTTCCGATTCACAGTATCCGCGCATTTTTCTTTCTTTTTCTTTATGAGGAAAGTATAGACTTCGCGGAGAGGGTTGGCATAGAAGTGAAATGGTGAGGTCGAACATCGACTCCTCCGCTCCCCGTTCAAACTTACGCCTTGCCCACCCGTGTTTTCACAACAAAAAGAATCCTTTTTTTTTTTTCGTTTTTCCTTCCCAATAACTATAGAGAGATGTGCCCGCAGCATTTACACAGCCAAACTTGAAACTTACAAATGGATTCTTTTTGTTGCAGGGTGGAGGTAGCCACGCAGCATGTCCTGGGCCTACCGCAAGATCAGCGGGCTGGGCCTGCGCCTGCTCTGGCCCGCGCACCCCCACCGGGACGAGCACCAGGACGAACATGACCACGAGCACGAGCGCGCGCCGCTCTCCCCCACCCTGAACCTCGCCGTCGCCTCGCCCGAGTAAGTACACAGCCGAGGGGCCCACAACTCCGAAAAATTTTGTACACCTGATTTCCGGATTTCAAAGATTTCACATGATTTCAGGTGATTTCAACGAATTTCAAAGATTTCAAGTGAATTCACTGATTTCGCGAGATTTCACATGATTTCAAGTGATTTCCATTGATTTCACATGATTTCCATTGATTTCAGTTAAATGTCTTCCGAATTCATATGATTTCCGTTGATTTCGTGAGATTTCCAACGAATTCAAGTATTTTTGGGACGACCTCAGAAAATACACGCACAGCTGATCCAAATTATTCTCTCAGTTACATGATTAAATAGGATTTTTCCTAAATTATTGTGAATTATTTCGATTTATTCCAAATTATTGGAAATTAGCTTGCAACTGCGCAAAATAATCACAATTATTTTAATGAATTTAAAAAAAAAAATCAGAAGCAAATTTTGTTCTGCAGTTGAAAGGGTGGCGTGAAAACAGAAAATTTTTGCGGCAGTAAACCTCCCGAAGGAGGTTGCGGTTCCCGCCAGGCACAGGGCTTTTACCCCCTGTGGCAGCCAACTGCTTCGGTGTTCCATGGGAACCGGCGCTTTGCTGACTGCGATCCTATCGCGCAATTCGACAGATTTGATCCCCGTACCACCATTGGCCTACCCCTAGAGGTACGAGCGGTGTCAAGAGCGTTAGACTTCCTGATCCCAGTTTCAGAGGCCTTACCTCAGAGGGGTACGCGGGATTCGAACCCACAACCCCGAGTGCCGACACGTAGCCAGAACAGGAAGCGACCCAACGCCCAGAGCCACCGAGCCAACGGCGGTGACACGCGTTTAACTTCTATTTGACCTGCCATCCAGCTGCGGCTAAAGGGAATGTCAAGCGCGAAAAACACTTTCCCGAGTGGGAGTCGAACTTCGGACCACTCAGTTCGGTGTTGCGCGCTCTACCAACTGAGCCACGACGCCACGATGACTGTACAGTGCGACGGGTTCGAGCCGTATTTGCCGCGTATCCTGCAGCCTCCAGCCAGGAGGACAGGGCAAATACAACTCGGACCCGTCGCACTGTACAATCATCGTGGCGTCGTGGCTCAGTTGGTAGAGCGCGCAACACCGAACCGAGTGGTCCGAAGTCCGACTCCCACTGGGGAAAGTGTTTTTCGCGCTTGACATTCCCTTTGGCCGCAGCTGGATGGCAGGTCAAATAGAAATTAAACACGTCTCATCGCCGTTGGCTCGGTGGCTCTGGGCGTTGGGTCGCTTCCTGTTCTGGCTACGTGTCGGCACTCGGGGTTGTGGGTTCGAATCCCGCGTACCCCTCTGAGGTAAGGCCTCTGAAACTGGGATCAGGAAGTCTAACGCCCTTGACACCGCTCGTACCTCTAGGGGTAGGCCAATGGTGGTACGGGGATCAAATCTGTCGAATTGCGCGATAGGATCGCAGTCAGCAAAGCGCCGGTTCCCATGAAACACCGAAGCAGTTGGCTGCCACAGGGGGTAAAAGCCCTGTGCCTGGCGGGAACCGCAACCTCCTTCAGGAGGTTTACTGCCGCAGAAATTTTCCATGTTTTCACGCCACCTTTTCAATTGCAGAGCAAAATTTGCTTCTGAAAAATTTTAAAAAATAATTGAAATAATTATGATTATTTTGCGCAGTTGCAAGTTAATTTCCAATAATTTGGAATAAATCGAAATAATTCACAATAATTTAGTAAAAATCCTATTTAATCATGTAATTGAGAGAATAATTTGGATCAGCTGTGCGTGTATTTTCTGGGAAATCCCCGTATTTTTTACACGATTATGAGAATTTCACTTCAACTGTGCCGTTACAAGGAGGTATTTTAAAGAATCTTAGTCGTCTAGCACTTTCACTATGTTTTATTGCGCCAGTTAATAAATTAATATTCCCTTATAAACCAGATTTGTGGAAGTGGATTTGCGTAGGACAATTATTTATACCTCCAATGGCAAAAATTTAAACAAAAAGACATTGTTTTACATTGAGAACTTTTGTTGAAATGGCACTAAGCATAAAGAATAAATAGAAATCTCAATATGTTATGAAAGTTTCGAAAAATCTTAAAATATCTCGAATTCGCCGAACAGCTGTTAGTGCACATCGCCCCCCTCCTCTCCCCACACCGATTTGAGTGAGTTTCCCGAGACGCTTTTTAAATGTGATTTCATGTGAATTCAATGTGATTTCAACAGATTTCAAGTGATTTCAACGGAATTCGTGTGAATTCAAGAGAATCCAACTGATTTCAAAGATTTCACTGATTTCAATGAGATTTTAATATGATTTCCAAAGATTTTGGTGGCCTTGTACACCTGAATTCCAGAGTTGTGGGCCCCTCGTACACAGCTGAGCGCTCTCCTCGCTCTGTCTCTCTCGCACCTGTGCCAAGAAGCCCATGGGTGCGAGAGAGATGAGGCGATGAGAGCGCTCTTCGGAAGAAGCCGGCTGGGCACCGAGGCGCCGTCGAGGTAGGCAGCCCACCCGGCGGCGGCGTGATGTGGTTGGACAGCGCCAACGGGGACGCTTCTCTCTCTCTCTCTCTCTCTCTCTCTCTCTCTCTCTCTCTCTCTCTCTCTCTCTCTCTCTCTCTCTCTCTCTCTCTCTCTCTCTCTCTCTCTCTCTCGCCGCCAGTGCTGCCCTGCTCGTGGCCCTTGATTGCGCCAGCAGACAGTTCTTTGCTCCGGAAGTGTCGGAGCATTCCTTATTTTCCTTGGCGGATGCCCCCCGTCCTCCCTTCACCCCGCACCCTCACCCCCTCCACTCTCCTTACTTCGGTAGACTGGTACGAGTAATTGTTCTCTGCACCAGAGCTTTCGGGAGTCTGGACCGGGCATCCCGAGCCATATTATTGCTGCGCTGCTGGGCGGACAACGCTAAGGCCCCCCCCCCCTCTCTCTCTCTCTCTCTCTCTCTCTCTCTCTCTCTCTCTCTCTCTCTCTCTCTCTCTCTCAGAAGCTCATCCTATCAGCGTACAGTCTTCCATAGAAGATGCGCTATGCCCCCGATAGATCCCCCCTAGGCCCTAGGGTTCATGGCCGCGGGGGACGAGGCTTGTTTCGCCAGCCCCGCGCGTCCGCGCGCTGCTTCAGTTTCGCGCATACATGGCGGTTGCACTGCGGGGCGGGGCACAGAGAGCCCTCAGTCACCGCGCTCACGGCCTGCTTGTTGTGCTTGACGCCCAGTCGGCCGTCCTGATGGACTGCACGTGTGGCGAGCCGCGTGCCGCGGACCGACACCCACAGCTGTGGCGTGGCGTGACCAAAAGGGCAACAACTCTGAATTTTGCACCTTGTAATTCGGAAAAAAATCAGGAAAAATCGGAAAATTTTAGAATAATCAGGAGCATTTACTGCACGAAAATTTACGTAAAATTTAAGCAAAACTTAACAATTTAATTTAAAAAATTCAAAACCTTACGCAAATTTACAAATTTTCCCGAAAATACACAAATATTCACAAAATTTGCTCACCAAAATTCAGAGTTGTTACCCTTTTGAGCGTGACCCCGCACTGCACTATTCGTCAGTTAGAATCTTTTTTTCGGTATGCCGTTTTGCGAGCCCGCGTGTGCATAATATGCAAGCTGTATACCGTACTTTCGGTGCTCTTCTGAGCTTGGCGGGAGGAACAGACAGACATGGCGGGGCAGGGCCCTGGATCGAGTTGCGTTCACTTAGTGCTCGAGAATGGCGTGGCGTGGCGAGGCGTGGCCTGGCGTGGCGAGGCGTGGCGGGGCGTGGCGGGGCGTGGCGGGGCATTGCGGACGCGTCCGCCGCGCCGTCACTTGCTGCAATGGGCCATCAAGGACAGTCCCACCCCACCCCGCCACCCCCTCCCCTCCCGATGCTAACCCAAGTGTGTGAATCTCACGCACTTCTAGGTGCGCGTGAACGTGACAGCATTAGGCTGATTCCGCACATCGACATCAATGGGAGGTGGACGCGGTGCTCTCTCTCTCTCCAACCCGATGGCAGTGCCTCATGAGTGCGACAAGGACGGAGGTGCGAAAGTCCCATGTGGAATGAGTCTACAGGTCCGCCCCGCCGGCGCGGGTGGCGCCTCGAGCGCGCGCGGGGACGGGCACCATGGCAACCAGGTGCGCGGCGTCGCGGGGGTAGGGCGCGGGGGCGGCGGGTGGTGTCGCGTGGCCGCGCCGAGCTGTCTGGGGGTGGCAGGCCACTGGCAGGGGCAGGCGGGCGCCGCCGTGGCGCCTCCGGCAGGGCAGGACGCTATGGCGCCCTGCTGTGCAGTGGTGCCCGCCCCGCCCTGCCCCGCCCTGCCCCGCCCTGCCCCGCCCCGCCGGCCCCCCTCCCCGCCCGCAGGCTGGCAGGCAGGGCGGCCGCGGGCGCTCGCGGGGCGGACGGTCCGGGCCGGGGCCGGGGCCGGGCAGGGCCGGGCAGCACCGGCCTCAGTCCACGCCGACACGGGCGCGCGCGCAGTCCGGCCGCCAGGCCAGGCAGGGCAGAGCCGAGGCAGAGCTCCGCTGCTCCGCTCCGGTCCCGGCGCCGGTGAGGGCGCCCCCATGTGAGGCCGCCGCCGAGGCTCCATGCTCGTGCAGGGGCAGGGGCAGGCTGAGGACCCCGCCCGGGGCCCCGCCAGGGCGCCCGTCCGGAGGGGCGCCCCGCCGCCGCGACCGCCGCCCCCGCGGACGGCCAGGGTGACCTACCCCGCAGTGACAGTGAGGGAGAAGTCGGCGCCGGTGGCGTCGGCGGCCTCGCCGGTGTTCAAGAAGATGGCGCCGTCGGCGGTCAAGACGACGCCGTCAGCCGCGGCGGGGTTTAAGAGGCTGCCGGCGGTGGCGTTCGCGTCGTCGCCTGCGCCGCCGACGGCGCGGGAGCTGCTGACGCTGACGGCCGTCACGCTGCCGCCCGGGATGCGGTTGACGATGCCGGCGTACAGGACGATGACGCCACCGCCGTCGGCGCCGTCGGCGCCGCCGGCGTTCACCCCTGCGGCCTCGATGTCCGCGCCGGCGACGCCCAGGTCCCGGCCGCGGCCGCGGCCCCGGGACGTGGTCTGGGCCGAGGCCGTGGTGCGGCGGCTCCGCGCGCTCCGGGCCCGCGCCGTGGCCAAGGCCCGCTCCGCCAACAAGGGCTGCTCGGCGCGCGGCTGCCTCGCCGTGCCGAGGCGCGCGGGCCTCTACGGCGCCTACGTCCGCTGGCGCGCCCGCCGGGTGGTCCCCGCCCCGCTCAGCAGGTAGGTCCTGCAGGGGGTCCTGCAGGGGGTCCTGCGGCAGGTCCTGCGGCGGCGCTGACCGCGCGCACCCCCATCGACCTGCAGGAGGGCACGACCTCTGACCCCTGACCCCTTCCGGTGCCGCTCCCACCGCGGGGGTGGGGCTCGGCCGTTGCGAAGAAGGGTGTGGCTGGCAGGGAAAATACCGCGCGCTGACCCTTTTTCTTTTGCTGATCGCGCTGCCATGCTGCCCTTTGAGAAAGCGTAGCGCCGCCCCCTTTTGCAAACCGTGGAGCCCCCCCCCCCCCCCCCCCCCCCCCCCCCTTTTCTGCTGCTGCCCTGCCATGCAGGACGGTGGCGTTATGCCGGCGTGCAGCCGCCCGCGCCGTGCTTCCTGCTCATTGTAGACGCCTCCCTTCCTAGAACGTATCAGACGTACTTTACTTTACGGAACTGCTTTGCCTTTGCCTGGTGCTGCGCTCATTAAAAGGCAGGTTTGGCAGTCGGGTGAGCTGCGGAATACTTGGGCCAACAGTCCTTTTCACTGGTAAAACGAATGTATAGTTTTAAACATCACCTGATGTTTTACTGCTAGTGTATAATATTTTAACACCATATCATGCATAGTTCAAACTATACTTCAGCAGATGTGTATTTCCTAAACACTTTGCAAGTGTTCAGTTGGCTATACACTTGGCGCAGCGTGGTATCCCTATGCCTTTCCATGTGAAGCCTCGCCCAAGTGTATACTTCTAGGCATCACAAAATATTTAACCAATATACCTACATTTACGAAGTGTATAGGTGTTAAACATCTTGCCATGTTTAGTTTCTGCTAGACATCATGTCATGTATAGAATTGACAACTATACACCATGATGTATAGAAACTAAACATTTGTTTTACCAGTGTTGGGGAATATAGGTTTAAAAATTATACTTTTAATCCTTCCGCGCGGGTGCAGTTGTTGTTTTTTGCTGTGTTTCTGTATTATTGAACGCAAGGGAGACAACGGTCTGCGGCGGGCCGTGAAGGGCGCTGCGGATGTCGGATCTCCTCACTCAGTCAGATGACAATGAAAAGAAATACTTCGGAAAAAAAAAATAATGACTGTTATCGCAAGAACTATAATATCATGGATCTTTCCTTTCTTCTCCAAGTAATTGAAACTTTACGTAATCACGTGGGTGTAATCTCCTGCATTCGCACGCGTGCTCTCTGCATAAGCTCAGCGACAACCGCAAATACCGGGTCGCGGGGTTATCAACGGCAGAGCTGCTGTGCAACCAAGTGTGCAACGTTCGCGGAGGATCACAAAGCCGGGCCGGGGCCGGGGCCGGGGTAGTGCAAAAGTGTTACGTATGACTTTTTGCGCTTGTGCTCGGGGCAGCCCGAGGGGTCCTACTCTCAAAACATTCAGTTGACACCCTAAATGAAAATCATTAAAAAATCAGAAAAAGCAAAAAAAGGTCAGAAAAACAAGTAAATACTAGAAAAAATCAGGGAAAAGGCAGAGAAAACAAGAAAACAACAGGTAAACCAGAAAACATCAGTTAAAATCAAGAAAAATCACAAAAATCAGAAAAAATCGATGAACGTTTGACTAGTAAAGGACCTCGCTCACCCCAGCCATTCTACGGCAAGGAGTTGACTGTCAGCGTGTCGATAACCACCATAATTAATGTGCGGACGTCATGAACCATGAAGCGTGTGGGAGATATCCGGAGATATCCCCATGCATGCAGTCGTTCAGACTCTGGGTCAGCGTCAAACTTTCTTCCTCCTCTGGGGGAGGATCTCTTCCTCCATCTGAACAGACCGCGGCCGGCCGGCGGCGCGGCGACGCGTCCTAACAGAATGCTCGCCTCGCACGTGCGGCCGAGCTGGCGGCTGGGCCAGTGTTGCCAGAAAGTTAGGCAAAAATCCCGCCCAATACACCTGTGCGTAACGGGACTGTATCTCCGCCTGACTGCTAGGCAACATCTGTGCACGAGTGCAGGGGAGTTGCCTAGCAGGCAGGCGGAGATACAGTCCTGTTACGCACAGGTGTATCGGGCGGGATTTTTGCCTAACTTTCTGGCAACAGTGGGCTGGCCTGGCCAGGCCGGAGCCATTTCTTTTTCGTCTTAATTCCGCATTCTGCTTACTCTTGGCGAGTTTTGCATAATCTCAACCCCCTCTCCCCCCCCCCTCTCTCTCGCGGTGCGTCCATATTTAAATGACTCACGCACTCAGTGCAGCGGTGCGCCGCGGCAGGCCGCGGCCGCTTCGGCCGGCCGGCGTCACGCCTGGCCGCGTGCTCCTCCCCCTCCCCCTCCCTCCCCCTCCCCTCCCCTCCCTCCCCCTCCCCTCCCCTCCCCCTCTCTCCCCCATCTTACCCCCTCCCCCTCCCCTCCCCCTCTCTCGCACGCAATAACAATACGCACGCCGCACGCACGCGCGTTGCACGCCGGCCCGGCGGCGGCCGGCGCTAGCAAGTGCACGTCACAGTAGAGAGAGAGGGGGTGGGGGTAGGCATGAGGTCATAGCTCTCCGCCGCGTGTCCCCCCCCCTCCCCTCCCCTCTCTCCCTTCTTCCAAAACAAAACAGTCGCCTCTCGCCCAAGTTCACGCACCGTGACCGAGGGGAGAGGGGGTAGGGTGGGGGTGGGGGGTGGTGCCCGTTCACACGGCGCGCAGGTGTCTCCCCAAGCAGACCCCAACTCTCCGCCACGCCCAGCTCGACTATGATAGCGCCCACTTCCCACTTCTTCCGCCGTGTGGGACAAATTCGCTCAAACTTGGACGAAAACAAGGACCTTGCGACTGCCGGTCCGATTTGGTCGTCCCTTTGCTAAGACCCAAGTGTCTGACTTATTTCAAACGGACACCGCCGAGAAAAAAATACGATATTATACTATATAAGTAATTGTTTTAAAGCATGTTTTGTATTTTATAAATACCAAATTAGTTCATCTAAGTGGCAGTAATGAAAACACCTCAGTACTCTTCACGTTGTTGTTTCCGTAAAAATAAAATCTTGCCTATTGTGGTACCCTAAAACAAAACAAAACACTTGGCCAATATGGCCTTGCCATGAGGTTGTTCACACTGTTTTTTTTTATTCAGTACCCCGCATCCCTTGAGCCGCTACGCCCGCGTTGCACGGCTGTCGAATGGGTTGCCTACCTCAAGGCGCCGGGCGCGCGACAAGGCTGCCGTCTGATTCCGAGGATCGCTCCCGCGCCTCTGTGTGTCCCTCTCGCTCCCACGGAGCCCTGCAGGGCACTGCCACGGGTGCGACAAGGACGGTGGAACGCTATCAGCGGTCGCGCTCTCGTTCACCCAGCGCTCTGCGTTAGCCCTTTTTTTCAGCGCCGCTGGGCGTGGCACTTCCGTTCTGAGGAGAGAGAGGGGCGTTTTGCACTTCCGGTCAGTCGGAGCAGTTGTCCGGTGGTTGTCCGGCCGGCCGATGGATGGGTCTCTCGACTCGCCGGCACAATTTCCATCATTATGTGAGGCACAAGTGAAACACGACTCGGGTCTCTCGGTCGCCCGGCGTCTGTTTCATGTCTGTCTGTCTGTCTGTCTGTCTGTCTGTCTGTCTGTCTGTCTGTCTGTCTGTCTGTCTGTCTGTCTGTCTGTCTGTCTGTCTGTCTGTCTGTCTGTCTGTCGGTCGGTCCCCTCCCCCTCTTCCCCCCCCCCCCTTTTCCTCCCCCACTCCCTGTTCCTTCCGGTGACTCACCCTCCTCGGTCACGTGGTCACTTCCTCGTCGCGCTCAGCTTTGCCGGCGCGCCGCTAGGTGGCGCTGAAGCCGCGGCCAGGGAAAGCCCACGCGATAAGCCGAACTAGGCGTCCGTTGGACCCGTCGTTGTGCACGCTCCCCCGGTGGCGCAATTGGTAGCGCGTTACTCATATCGAAATTAATGGTTGTAGGTTCGAGTCCTACCCGGGGGATTTTTTTTTTCACGATTTTTTTCTGCCTTTTAGATGTACCGGCAGGTGTTGATGTCAAAGTGTATTTATTTCACTGCTTTGCAAGGAGCAGCAGCGTCACGTTTATTGTTATGATCATTATATTTTTTTCTTCACATTGGTTACACTCGGGCCTGCCGCCCGACTGAGTTCATAACGTTACATCCGCACGCGAAGTCAGTCACGGCCAACCGGTCGCGCGGGGCCTTAAGCGCCGCGGCCCCGGGGCCGGCCAGCCTGTCGTTAGCTGCACTGCACCGAGGAGAGGAGAGGCATGTGACTTGAAAATAGTTTTCGAAGCACGCAGCCGTCTGATTCCGAAGATCGCTGTCGAGCCCCGCCCATCCTTGTCGCACTCCATGAGGCCCTGCCACCCCCCAACATAGGGCACCACCATAGGTGCGACAAGGACGGGGGCGAGAGAGCGATCTTCTGAATCAGTCGGCAGCAGCAGCGCTGACTGCGGGCCGCAGTGCAGCCGCTGCCTGGGTCACATGCTGTTCGCAGTATTTAGACTGACTGTAGTACGGTATTCAGAGGGTGACTGTCGCACAGAGGTTTCGTCCCTCTGTCCTTATCGCACTCATGGCCCACGGCCATAGGGAGTGAGAGAGAGAGAGAGAGAGAGAGAGAGAGAGAGAGAGAGAGAGAGAGAGAGAGAGAGAGGGGGGGGGGACGCTGCTGGGTGTCAGCCCGCAGCGCAGCCACGCCTATCATGACTGACTCAGGCGCGGCGCTGTGGTGGGACCAGGACCCGGGACCGTCGCGAGCGCGAAAGCCGAACCTCCCAACGCGATGTCGCCGAATAGGGGAGGTGGGCTGGGCAAAACCGAGGGGTCCTTCACTCAAAGAAATCAGTGTACACCCTACAACAAAATCAGTAAAAAAAAAAATCAGGAAAAAAATATTTCAGAAAACAAATCAAGAAAAATCAGAAGGAAAAGAAAAAAGAAAACTCCGAGAAAAAAATAGGGAAAAAACAGTACTAGCAGAAAAAAAAAAACAGCAAAAATCAAGAAAAAAATTACGAATTTTTGCGGGACCCCTCGAGCAAAATACGAATCGGTGATATGCTCATCGACTGTCTTTCTTCCCCTGTGGGTATGTCCAGGGGCGGTTTTAAGTCCGAATGACGGGAGGGGCGATGCGCTGTGGGTTGCCTATATACAGGGGTTGTGGCCCCTCAATATTGCCTACATTTCAGGCTGCATTTAGGACGCGACGAATACCCCCACTGCCCCCCCCCCCCAAAAAAAAATCCTCCCCTGGGTATGTCGGGGTAGGTTCATGCAGCTCGCTGCAAGGCGGCGCAATAATGTATGGTGACCGTCACCCGTCACCACCGGGTCACTGCGGGTCGGTCTCGGACTGTGGCGCTCCCTGGCGGCGTGTGTCCGCACTCCCCACCGGCCGCGACGGCCCCGGCTCCGCACCGCACCGCGGACCGCGGGCGCGAGCGCTGGTGGTAAGGAGATGGCAAAGGCCCAGCGGAGGTGCGGTGGGCGGGGCGGGGCGGGGCGGGGCGGGCTAGCGCTGTTGTGTTGGCGAGCTGAAGCGCCCCGCCCCGCCCCACCCCGCCCCGCCCCGCCGGCCGCGGCGCTGTGCTTGCTTGCTGCTTGCTGACTGTGCCGCTGTCAGTCCGTTCCGTCCCCCAGTCCGCCCATAACCCTCGCGTCCCGTGTACGCTGTCAGCTCTCGCTCTCTCTCGCGCGCGCGCCCGCACCCCTGCTCTGTCGCTGGAGTGGTTGACGACGTCGTCGTCGTCCTCGCTGGGAGCGCCTCCCCCTGGGGGTCGCGTGAACAAGAGATCCCCGTCCGAGCTGCGAGCTGAGCTCTGAGCCGTGTTGTCCGTCGGGTGTCCCTCCCTCCCTCCCCGGTGCGGTCGCAGCCGATGCCAGCGCCCCCTGCAGGCCGCTGCACCCCGACGACATCCCCGGCGGCAGTGCTGCCACCACAGCGGCATCCTCGACGGGCAGCCTCTGCCCGAGCGCGGCCTCACCATGAACGAGGAGGCCATGTGGAAGTCGTTCTACGAGCAGATGCGGGAGCGGGCCCAGTCCCCCGTGCCCGCTGACAAGAGCCGGTAAGAGTCTGGTCGCTCCTCATGGCCTTCATGGCCCTCATGGCCGTGCCCCCTGAGTGCGACAAGGACAGAGAGAGACGAGACCACAGTGCGGACCACGTCCTGGAGAGTCTGTTAGGCCCCTGCTGCCCTGCGTCAGCTGACCTCGTCCCCCTCGCGACTGCCGCGCGCCGCGCGCGGACTGGAGCGTGAAGGACGGCGCCGTGGAGTCTGTGAGGCTGTACTCTTCAAACGGGTGCGGCTGAAGGCGATCTCCAATACAAAAAGCAGTATCTTGGCCTTTTTATTTTATTTTTTGCCCGTATGTAGGTACATTACCCATCAGGCGAGTTGGAGACCATCGCGCGAAAGATTTATACTAAAAGCCATTCAATTTTTGTTTCTTTCTTTTCTTATTTTTCGTGGTGTGCGCCGAACTCCGACCCGGCCCGGCACACCCGTAGGAGGCTGAGGCTACGCCCCCGCCCCATCAGCTGACCTGACCAGGCCAGGCCGAGCGCTGCTGGGGCCGCTGGTACTCGTCCGGCACGGGGGCCGCGCCGACCTTGCCCGCCTCACTGCCCCGCCCCGCCCCGCCCCGCCTCACCCCGCCCCACCCCACCCGGTCCACCCAGCGCGGCGCCTCCTGAGTCACTTCACTCGCACCGCGCTGGAAGAGGCAGGAACCGTGGGAGAAAATGTGGAAAGGAAAAGGAGCAGCTAACGAGCGCAACGCTCAGCTGAGCTGCTAAAGCGGAATGGACGAGATTTGGCCGAGGGGTACCTCACCTTCTCAAATCAGTGTACACCCACTTAAAGAGTGAGGTACCCCGGGTACCCCTCGGATTGGGCCCTATTTCTGCACGATCGAAACTAAGAGTGTCCCGCGGAAGGGGTAGGGAGGGACTCGCATCTCCCAGTTCATAAATACGAGCTAGAGGGAAAAAAAGAAATAAAAACCCACTCCGAAGCCTTTTTCAAAGCAGTAGCGGGTATCGGGTTCAGAACAAACTAACAAAAAAAAAAGTTTTCTGTTTTCTAAATTTACCTCCGTCTTCTTTCGACTACGCAGTTAGTACAGTCACTGAAAATTATCTTGGCATATTTACGATATATTTTGTAAATTATAACTTACGAAAAAGTTGTAAATTTACGACAATCCATTCTTGCTTGTTATTGTATTTTATGTACATAGGTAGTGCTTGTAATTTTACGATTTGTAATTGTAATTACAACTCCACTTTGTGGAAAATTTTCCCGTAAACCTACGACTATTTTTTACAGTGGTGTGCGTCATCGTGTCCTGTGACTGATACTAGAAGTAGTACGAATATTTGCTTTTTTGTTGTTGTTTTTTTCCCTTTTTCCATTTCTGAATTCTTTCTCTCCACACGGGGTTCTGACGCGCGCAGGGGCCCTCGCTTCGCGGCCCACTGGTGCCACGGATGAGTTGTGTTCTCTCCGGTCTGGCGTGGCGTGGCGTGGCGTGGCGTGGTCCTCTCCCGGACCCGTCACCGCGTCCGCGTATTCGTACCGCATACCGGCCCGGCCCGGCTGCTGAGAGTGAAGCAGGCGGTGATCTCATCGGGAGCGTACAGTACACTGCCGAAATTATGATGATGATTCGGAGCACTCTCAGACCGCTATGGACATTTTTGGAAGAAATTATAGACGTCTATAATCCAGCAGAATATGGGAAACCGTGGGAAACTCGTCATGCCTGAAGAAAATTTTCTCCTTCATTTTATAAAGTTTTCAAAAAATTTGCATAATTATATACCGAAAAATTCCTCACGTATGGAGAAAAGGCGATTTCTTTATTATGCTAGAGCATATATGTCTCTAGCTTAATAACAACAGAGGCGTTTTTCTAGAAAAGAAAATGTCTATAGAGGTCTGAGAGTGAGTGAGGAAGTTGTCCGGCCGACCATCACGTAGGCGCGACGGAAATTAGAGCACGTTGGTGCGGGTCTGGCGGGGCGGGGCGGAGCGGGGCGGGCCGGGCCGGGGCGATATCTCCCCCAGCCGGGCCGTGCCATGGGCGTGCCCTCCCCTATGTCATTGGGCCGTCGTTGTCCAGACAGTCGCTGCCTGGGCTGCGCTACACCCTCCATGGCGACCTGCGGCGCACAGGTCGCACGCCGAGCCGTGCCTCGGGTGCGCTGGGGTGCGCGCGCAGATAAAGTTGCAAATCTAGGAAATTTTTCCTATGCAAACCCTGCCTACTCGGCAACATTCGGACACGGACACCACTGTGTGGCAGGTTGCGTAGTAGGCAGGGTTTGTCTAGGAAAAATGTCCTAGATTTGCAACTCGACGCGCATAGGCGCCCCACGCCCTTGCGGGCCGGTTGGAAGCGCTTCCATTTTTATTTTATTTTTATTTTTTCATCTTAACGTGGCAAGGTTTTCTCTAGCGTGATTAAAAACCCCTGTCAATGTAAGGAATCTCACCGTACGGCTGCACTCTAGGCTGGAGGCGTGTGGAGGGAAGGCCGCCCAGGCTCCAGCGGCTCCAGCCGTCTGGTTGGCGATGGCGATTAAATGCGCTCAGTTCGAAAGTCCTCCAGTCAGCAGCGTCCCGGGCCGATGAGGCCGGGCCGGCGGTGTGGTGTGGCGCTTGAGGCTCATGCCGCATTCACGGCCGTGGCTGCCCAAGGACAGGGGGGCGTGGCGGGGCGTGGCGGGGCGTGGCGGGGCGTGGCGGGGCGGGGCACTCCTTGCCTCGGCCCTGGCACGCTCTCCGCACGCTCAGAAAGGGGCCCCACTGCCTGCTCTCTGTGAAAGGCCCACTAACTTTAGTCCGTCGGCGCGAACTTTTGAGCTTTAAAAGAAAAAAATCTTTGAATAGGTCAAGATATGTTCCTGGGAAGAAAAATTAAAATCAAGTAATTAAAAATGTTTAAGTGTACTTGAAGAAAAATTCTAACTAACGAAAACAGGTTTACATCGGAATTCGGTGCTGGTGTTTACGCTCAAAAGAAAGAAAAGGAAAGAAGAACGACGCTCAACTTGCTGGGCATGCACTTTTCTGTCCGTTAGAGGCAGCGTGAAGTGCATCGCGAGTGAATCGTTGAATGAATGGGAATGTGATGTGTGAATGGGAATGAATGGGGAAAGCGCGTAGGCGCGCCGCGTGGCGTGTGTCGCGCCGGTGGGAGTGGGCGTGCGTTACGGACGCACGAAGCGCACGATGGCGCCTTGTTTGGAGCGGCCTGGTCCCCACGAAGGGGTCCTCGCCAGTCTCGAGACAGGCATTGATTTTTCAGTAAATCACTCTCGTACAGCACTGGTCTCGTTGGAGGTACTTGAGGCCGCCCTACTCCGTCACGTTCCGCGTGCGCCCGGGGTACTGCCGCGAGCCAGGGGGTATCGGCATCGACTTCGCCCTCCGGGCGATTTATCGAGAATTCGGTTTGATTAGTTTGGTGATGGGCGATTATCTTGACAAGTCGTGTTTTATTACTTTTATAATCAAAAATTAATTTCGACTGTCGATTTTTTTCCTACAAACTTCAATTCATTTTCTTTCGATTTTTGAAGAAATGGATCGAAAATCGGAAGTCAAACTCGATTATCGCCTTTTATCGATGGCAATTTATTTTCCTTTAATATTATTTTTAACCTGCTCCATTAATGACATTGAAAGTGCTCTTTCCGATTTTCTGGTCTTCTGATCTCTTTTGACCTTCAATTTAGTAGATTTTTTCTACTTACAGTTTTTCTTTTTCCTTCTTTTTTATTTTTTTAATTTGCGATTACGATTATTCGAATGTAATCCTTTTTCGATTCTTGTAAAAATCGTCATAATCACCTGTGCCTACCCGGGCGCGCGCGGGCGCGCCTGCTCTGGTGAACTCGACGCTGATCTCGTTATTCCTTGTGTCCTCCAGGGTCCAGGAGCTGGACGGCGGCTTCTTCGAGAAGTTCGGCTCGCTGCTCCAGGAGTCGACGGAGCGCGCCAACGATGCGGCCGCCGGCTCCATCGCGGTCAAGCGCTCCCACCAGCTGGGCGCCGCACCCCCGTCATCGGCATGCTCCGTGGCCGAGGCCGCCGCCGGCGAAGCCGCCGAGGCCGGCGATGCCGCGGACCCGGGTCTCTCCGACGTCCTCCTGGAGGTGGGCGGCGACGGCGAGGCGCCGGTCGCCACCCTGGCCACCGCGGGCCGCATGGACCAGTCCGACGACTCGGAGCCCGAGGACGTGGCCGTGCAGAAGAAGGTCTTCTCCGACTCGGTGGGCTGGAACGTGAGTAGCCAACAATTTTGACGTGCCATTCGATCGCGGCTGGCTAGTGTGTGATTGTCTTTTCACACATCCAAGGTGTCTCCATTGAAATATCTTCGAGTTCTCTATCTTTAAGACCAGACAAGACCTGGCGATGCTGGATTTCCAGTGCGCATATGCGGTCTGTAAAACTCCCCAGGTCCCAGGTTCCCGTCAGACTGTCTGTACCTTCTACAACACGATCCATGCGATCTTGTCAGACGTCAGTTAATCGTCGACATAACGCCGGCCCGGCATACTCACATACGCTCACACTCGATTCACCGGCCTCGCATACAATGTCTGCGCCGCCGCTCAGTTCGGCGCGGAGGTCTACAAGTCTGCACTCCACCCCTTGTCAGCGGAAGCACCCGCCGCCCCGCCCCGCCCCGCTCCGCCCCGCCCCGCTCCGCCCCGCCCCGCCCCGCCCCGCCCCGCCCCGCCCCGCCCCGCCCCGCCCCGCCCCGCCCCGCCCCGCCCCGCCCCGCCCCGCCCCGCCCCGCCCCGCCCCGCCCCGCCCCGCCCCGCCCCGCCCCGCCCCGCCCCGCCCCGCCTCGCCCCGCCCCGCCCCGCCCCGCCCCGCCCAGCCCAGCCCAGCCCAGCCCAGCCCCGCCCCGCCCCGCCCCGCCGCGCCTGCTACCTGCTACTCAAACCGGCACCCCCTTTTACCGCCCTAAATATATAGACATCGACTCCAGCAGGGCTTTGCTCGCACATCAGGCGCGACGGCGCGGAGCAGGAGCAGCCGGCGGGAGTTTCATCTTCTTGGGATGGCGGGGCGCGCTTGGCGCGGCGCGGGGCGGTTGGGTTGTAGCCGTTGGGCCGTGACGCGAGGACGAGCATCGTGGGGAACGCCATGTGCGAAGTTTCCAGCTGGGGGGAAACAACTCTGCATTTTGCTGATAAAATGTCGTAAACTTTTCTTAATTTTTTTTTCCAAGATGGGATTTAAATTATATTGAATTTGCCTTAATTTTCCTGACTGACGAGGTGTCGCAGTTTCAGTGCTGTTAACTACCCGTCCAAGTCCGAGACGTGCCGGGGCCGGGGCTGGCGCGAGGGGTCCTTCACTTTAAAAAAATCTGTGTACACCCTAAAACAAAATTAGTAAAAACATTCTTTTAAAAAAATCAGAAAAACTTGTTAATATTTAAAAATAAAAAATCAGAAGAAAAAATCAAGAAAAATCAAGAAAAACTAGAAAAATCAGACAAATCGGTGTACGCTTGAATTTATAGAGAAAGACCCCTCGGGCTGGTGGTGGGGTCGGGCCCAGCAGCGTCGCCGGGCCCAACCGGGCAGTGTCGGTGGTGAGGGGGTGACCGGGGTGACCGGGGTGACCTGCAGGGCTGTGAGGGGCGCGGTGGATAAGAAGCAGCTGCCTAGGAGCAGGAGCACGGCCTGCTTGAGGAGGGCGGGCGGCTTGATCCTCGTGCGGTGCGGGGAGCAGAATACCGTTTGTTATGGTTGGCCACACTCGCTCTCGGATTTGGGGCAACAGGAGGTAAACAGTGCGGCGGCGCCCCCGCCTCGCCCCGCCCCGCCCCGCCACGCCCGGCCACGCCACGCCAAGCCCCACCACGCCACGCCACGCCACGCGCATTGCCCCGTGCGCGCACAGGAGAGCCCCGCCCCGCAACACACGAAGCTTGCCTGAAAATTTCGTCGAATAAGCAGTAATGTTGTAGCTTTGTGGAAGAAGCAGCCCGCTTCGCTTTCCTTCTAGACGGAAGTAGCGAGAAGAACTTAATTACCCACACTCCACAGGTGGTGGTGGTGTTGGTAGTATGGGAAAAAAAATCAATTAAAATCGGAACTAGAAACAAGATGACACTGCAAGATTATTTGTAATCTTGGTAGCTCGTTTTCTAAGGCAATGTGTATGCTTGAAGTTTTGAAGAGTCGTATGCTAAAGTCTAAGCCCTGAAGCTGAAGTGAAGGGGAAACAACTCTGAAATTTTTGTGCACCTCGTTATTTAGAAAAATTCAGAATAATTCAGAAAAATGTACAAAAATTCTCAAAAAAATTAGGAAAAAATTAGGAAAATTATAAAGAATTTAGGGAAAATTCAAGTGAAAACTTAAAAAATTATACAAAAATTCACAAAAGTTCTAAAAATGTGTACACCGAAATTCTGATTTGTTTCCTCGTCGAGCTGAAGGCATTTTGAACGCCGATCAATAAGTGCATGCGCAGGGGATGACTGTCTGGTATGGTCCAGCGGCAGTGCGCGGAGGGGTGCGGCGTTGGCCCTACAGGCCCCGCGGCCGGGGGTGCGAGAGAGATGGGCGCGAGGGTTTCGGGAGGAGCGGGAGGGGTGTGCGCGCTCTATACATAGCGCACGGGGGCGCGCGGAGGGGGCGGGGCGTGCGGGGTGCACAGTGGCCCGCGGGCGTCCCGCGTTGATTATCTAGTCGGTCTGCACGGAGTGACCGAGGAGCGGCCCGGCCCGGCCCGCGCAGTCCGCCGCAGCCCGCTCGCGTCGGGTCTGCCCGCCCGCCACGTCCGGGGCGGCGCGATGTGCAGCCTCCGCGGCAGCATCTTCACGACCTGCATGAGCTGCATGGACTCCATGGACTGCATGAGCACCATCTTCGGCGCCGCGAGGTCCAGGGGCGGCGGCGCCGCGCCCACCGCGCCCGCCGCGCCCGCCGCACCCGCGCGCCCGCGCCGCAGCCAGAGCGCGAGCTGCTCCAACCTCTCCACGGCCTCCTACTCGGCGCCGAGGCCCGTCGCGCGCCGGCGGTCCCGCCCCGCCAACGGGTCCATCCATAACGGCCTGAGCGCCGTGGGCGAGGTGGAGGCCGGCTCCACGCCGAGGCTGTGGCCGTGGATGCTGCCGGCCCAGGCCGAGGCCCTGGAACTCCGTACCGCGGCCTCCGTGCAAGCGCTGCAAGCGCCGGCCCAGGCCGAGCCCGTCGCCCTCCGCACCGCGGTCTCCGTGCAAGCGCTGCAGGCGCCCGCCCAGGCTGAGGCCGACGCACCTCCGTCGACGCCGCCGCCGCTGGCCTCCAGGAGCAGCACATTACCCGCGCCGCGCAACAGGAAGCCGCAGGCCTCGGCCGGCCTCGCCAACGGAAGCCCGGTCTCGCCGCCGTCCTCTACGCCGGTCTCCTCTGGCGTCACCAATGGCAGCCCGGCCTCGGCCCCGGCCTCAGCTCTAGCCCCGGCCCCGGTCTCCTCTGGCCTCGCCAACGGCAGCCCGGCCTCGACCCCGGCCCCAGCTCTAGCCCCAGCCCCGGTCTCTTCTGGCCTCGCCAACGGCAGCCCGGCCTCGGCCCCGGCCAGCGACGACGGCATCCTTGCTTTCGGTACCGCCCCGGGACACGGCGCGGGCCTCCTGAAGCGCGCTCGCAATGTCGTGCGGGCGGCCTACGGCTTCAGGGGCGTGCGGAGCGACGTGCTGCAGCAGCGCACCCTGGACCTCATCAACTCCATGACCGTAGGTGGCGAGGACGAGGGACGAGCAGGCGACCGCGCTTGCGACCTGCGCACCCGGGCTGACCAGCGGGAATGACATAAACGCCTCAAATGGGAGCAATTCAAAGCGTTCTAGGTCCTGGCATTTTCTCCGCCGTTACAGGATTTGTAAATCTATCTCAATCGTCTACAAGGAAAAAAAGTTGTGATTTTTTCCCCCCGGGTGCCGTATTTTTTTGGATAGGGTACGCGCGGGGACTGCAGAGAAAATGAAACCGAATGGACCATGTGGGCTGACGTGAGTGAACCACCGTATAAGCCGGACTCCGTGGGGAAACCAACTACGCACGTACTCCCATTCATCTGGCGGAGTCCTCTAGGCGCCATTCAATGATGACAGATCGGCCAAGGTGGTTTCTGTATTTTGAGCCAGCGTGGCCGCGGGGGTCGAGTCGAGGCGCCACACGCCGGGGTGCGCCAGCGGGGGGGCGTCCGCCCCGCCCCGCCCCGCCCCGCCCCGCCCCGCCCCGCCCCGCCCCGCCCCGCTCCGCCTCCTTGCGGACGGTTTGAGCGTTTGTGGCGACCGCGTCCGAAAATCCGGCATCATCAGGGACTGCTTGGTGTGCAGGGGGCGCAGTGCCACCTCTGACGTGGTCCTCGCTGTGCCGCACACCGCCGGCCCGGCCCGGCCCGGGGAGGTACGAGGTACCGACCACCCAGTGACGCAAGACGCCCCCGCGCCCCAGCTCCGCCAACGCCCCCGTCCCCGTGCACCACCACGAGTCAATGTTACACTTTACCTCCACCTTCGACAATCTATCGATACCTTGGTGTGAGTTCTGTTTGTTTTGTTGCTTTACTTTTATAGTCTCTCGTTCCTTGCTCACCCCCGAAATGCCAGGCCACTGTCCGGGGCCCTTCACTACCTGTCGACGACCTGTTCCGCCCCGCCCCGCCCCGCCCCGGCCTTCCCTGCCCTTTCCGTTCGGCTGGCCGTGGTCCAATGTGAGCGGTTTTCCTGGGACGCGAGGCGGCTGCGCGTGCGGGCCGCAAAGGGGAGCAAGGACAGGGGAGACGCGACGCAGCCCTTGTCTAGGCCCAGCCGGCCCGACCTAGGGCAGGTCTAGTCTGTCTCTAGGTCTAGGAGGCCGCCGCGGTGGCCGAACAGGTATAGCCCGCGCCCGCGTGCCGTGCCAAAGTCACTGCTGCTCGGTTGCGGAGCGTCGCGCGCACAAAAACACACACACACATGTACATACCTACCTACCTACAAACATACATGCACACATGTGCCCTCGCGCGCCCACGTTTAAAAAGTCCCGGTCAATTTAGATCACGGTAAAAACTATGTCTGATTTTTTTGAGGAAAAAGGGAAAACTTTGAGGAACTTCCGTAATATGAGGGAAACTCCTCAGATTTTGAGGAAGGCTCCTCAAAAAATAAGGGAAATCTCCACAAATTTCGAGGAGACTTCCTCAAAATCTAGGGAGTTATCCTCAAAGAATCCAAGGTCCTTTCCCTTTTTCCTTAAAAAACCAGACATCTTTTTTACCGTGGAGTGTAGTGAACCCATTCGTCTCGGGTGGTCACCATGGCCACAACAATGTCCTGGACGAGGAGCCAGGGCAGCAGGGGCAGGGTGGCCACAAGTCGGGAGGAAAGTCAGGGAAATATCAGGGAAAATGGCTCAATGTCGGGAAATGTATTTAATCGACTGCTTTTGCCAGTTATTCGCGCCTCGCCGTGTGCCTTGTTTGCCCGCCAGCCAGTCTGTTCCACTTGTTTTCTAGCCACCCGGCCCTCGGCCCGTTCCGATACCTCTCCGCCCCCTTTTACTTATATACGCGTTTTCACATAAGTTTCCTACCCCCCGAATTCTTGCATTCATGTCAAAGAACAACGCAATTCTTGACGGATAAAGTCTGGGAAATGCCAGGGACTTTGACTTTCCAGGTTGTGAAAGCCACCCTGCCCGGGAGGCCCCCCTCCCCCCTCTACCCCCACTCCTGTACCTGAGGGGGAAACAACTCTGAATTTTGGTGTACAAGTTTTGTGATTTTTCTTTAAGTTTACTGAATTTTTGCGTCAATTTATCCTAGAATTTTGTAAATTTTCCTGATTTTTCCTGAATTTTCCTGATTTTTTTTTTAAATTCTGTGAAAGTTTCTGAATTTTTTCCTTGATTTTTTTTTCTGAATTTTTCTGAATTACGACGTGAACAAAGATTCCAGAGTTGTGGTGCTGCCGTGGTGTTGCAGATCGAGGAGCTGTACAGCGAGGTGCTGTACCTGCTGCTGCACAACGTGGGCAGCGACGTCTCCACGGCGAGCGACCGCGACGCGCTCTGCCGCCTGCTGCAGGATGCCTTCCGCATCGACGAGGCCAAGCACGCCGAGCTGCTGGCGACCGTCGAGGCGAAAGAGGTGCGTACACCGCCCGCGCCGAATCGCCACCAAGTCATGGCTAAGGTTAAAAAAATAATCACCCCCTTGTTGTCTTTGTTTTTATTCAATTCAGGCGCCGAAAATTGTCCTAAACGTTGAAGTTATGGAGGCACAGGACTTGAGGCCGAAGGACTCGAACGGTGAGTGCAACGCCGCCGCTGTCATTTTACAAGGCCCCGGTGCCGAGCGTTTGGGACTTCCCCGCCCCTCTCCTTACCCCGGGGGTTGAATCTCCTCACAGTCGACCTCGTCTTGTTCCCAGGCAAGTGCGACCCGTACTGCACGCTGTACTTGTCCTCCAACACGACGCACCGCTACAACACCTCCGTCAAGCAGCAGACGCTCGCGCCCACCTGGGAGGAGCACTTCTCGCTGTGAGTATCCGTCGCCGCGTCGAGTCCGCCACGGGCTCAAACAAGAGCGACTAGACTGTCGAAACGGTTTCGACGACGCGATATCGCCGCGATATCGCCTCGACGTCGGTTTCTTCGACACGATATTGCCGCGACGTCGCTTTCATCGACACAGCTAGGGGGCCATGTTTTTACGCCACCCTTTCAATTGCAGAGCAAAATTTGTTTCTGAAAAATTTTAAAAATTAATTGAAATAATTGTGATTATTTTGCTTAAATTCAAGTTAATTTCCAATAATTTGGAAGAAATCGAAATAATTCACAATAATTTACTAAAAATCCTATTTAATCAAGTAATGGAGAGAATAATTTGGATCAGATGTGCGTGTATTTTCTGGGGCATCCCCAAAATTTGTTCGCTAAAATTCAGAGTTGTTTTTCCCCTCGGTCTCCTCGAGGCGGCACATCTTCGTGACGCTAAACCTCACTCACCACGCTCGTATCCTCCTGCCCATGCACAGGCCGGTCTCCAACGCGGCCGACGACGTCCTGTTCGTCGAGGTGTGGGACTTCGACCCGGCCGAGACGGTGCGGGAGAAGATGGGCAAGCTGGCGGACGTGAAGGGCGTGCGGGGCCTGCGCAGGCTCGTCAAGGAGCTCGCCGTCACCGCGTCCACGGGCAAGCACGACAACGAGTACATCGGCACGGCGCAGGTCGCCCTCAACGTGAGTAGAGTGCACTCCTCCCCGGTGACTGGCGCACACTTGACCTTGCTAGTGAAACTCCCGAGGGAGAAACAACTATTAACACAAATTTTGTTAACTTCGTGAATCTTTATTGATTTTTTAAATTAGTTATATTTTATTTTGAATGTTTTACACATTTTAGGGAATTTTCCTGAATTTTTCCCTTTTCTTTCCGAATTTTTCTGAATGAAGAGGTGCACAAAAATTACAAAGTTATTTCTCCCCCTCGGAAACTCCTCGGTCAAATTCACTCCTACAAGTGTGATACAACTTTCACACATGTGCCCGCACCACGGCGTACCACGCACGGCAGGGCAGGGGCCCTACCCTACCGCAGCGGCTGCGACCGCGTCCCGTTTCTAAATGTTATCTCTGCGTCGGGTTTTGACAGTGCGTCCCCACCGGCGGCCACATGCAGTGGGTGAACCTGGAGAAGAAGAACAAGACCAAGAAGCAGGGCGTGGTGAGGCTGCGCGTGGCGTTCGGCGCCGAGAAGAACGCGCAGGTGGCGCGCCAGGAGCACCGGCACCTGCTCAGGCTGCTCCTGCTGCACCACCTGGACACCACCAAGGTGAAGACAGTGTCACAGACACTGACATTTTATTTTAGATGGATCAGAAAGATGTCTTTTTCTTTAATATTATTGTCATTTTGTTTCCTTGTCTTCAGGTGGAACCATATGCGTGGTGTGGTGAGTTTGATGATCTTGCCTCCACCATCATCAGGCAGCATGCCGTCCAGAGCGGTCTGTCTTCCACTGATCAGACTCTGGCACGCTGGGTGGAGTTTTGCTCGGTACATGTGGACCACCCCTTGAGCTTTGCTCTATTTGCTCAACTGGCTCACCAACTTCAAAAGCCATTCTCAGAGGGAATTTTTACAACCGAAGAGGTAGTCCTACAAATTTACTTTTGTTTTTTTTTTGAATCTGAAAGTATCAATTTTAGATTGGTTTTTATTACAATTAGATAAAACACTTTTGGGAGGCTACAAAGAAATTCCTGCCATCTTGTATGAACTCTATTAGGAGACTGCGCAAGTTATCAAACTGTGATAAGGGCACTCTTTTACAATTATCAGGGATAGTAAGGTATGTTTTACCACAATGCTGATTATGAAAATTTTACTTAGATTTCTAGAGTCAACCTACTTTCGTTTTCTCCAACAGCACATTATCCTATCTATCTACACTAAGTGTATTAGAGGGTATAGATTTGTTCCCAGGATCTGTTTATGGCTGGCTCAGTAATCCTACAGATCAGCCAAACTGTGATATTATGGGCGTTTTAACTGATGCTGTAAAACAGGGAGCAGAGGATTGGTATATTTGATAAATATAATTTCTTGGTCCTATGGCTGGTTGATATCCTGACCCTGTTTTTATGGAATCTATTTTGTTACAGGCTGTGCTATGTTTTGGAAAACAATACTGTTGATGGCCCATCTGAGGAGGATAGACTGAGGCATGTCATTAAGCTAGTTCAATTAGTACGATCAGATTTACAGAAAGCTATTGAATACCATGATAAGATATTCTTGAAATGTATTGGATTGCCATATTCAACTATATTGTACAAAGTTTATGAAGCAAAGGTAACTTATTTCAGAAAGTATAGAGTGAATTTTTGAGATTGTCTTTTATTATTTATTATTATCTTTTAGGTTTGTGAAGAAGCTGAACCGGTCGTCAAAGATGTGTGTGATCAACTTCGACCTTTACGAAACGAATCTGAAACACACATTGAGCGAGAGGAGCCCCTATCAATGGGCACCACATTGTTTGAACTCTATTTGGCTATGCAGAGGCTTTACCTTCTTGGAAGCTCACTATGCCCTGATGATCTTGAATCCCTTAGCACTTCCAAATTTCACAATTGGTTCAGTCCTGGTGTTGCTCAATGGCTTGAAATCGCAAGTTGCAAAGCCCTTCAGCGTGTAACTAAAGCTGTGGAGCTTGACACGCTAGTTCCTGTGGATGCAAGTGTCAAGTACAGTTCATCAGCTGTTGACACATTTGCCATATTTTACCAGGTAACCATATACCCATCTGCAACTGAATTATTTCACCGATTGTAGATGTTTGGAAAATGACTCAATTAACTGTGGATTTTCTTTCAGATTAAAATATTTTGGCAGCAATTGGCATGGCCTGATGTTGAAGGATCATATACTTTTGTAGCAAAGATTATAGATGTAAGAAATTTTTATGCATCCTTTTTTACTTGAACAAAGGATTAATTCTGAAATTAAGCATTTTTGCACTGTTTCATTTGCAGGATATATGCAGGTGCTCAGAATTTTATGCTGATAAGATGAGTGAGAAGGTAGATAGTTTGGGGGAAGTGAATCAGGGAACAGTTCACGAAAAGAGATTTCAGGTTACACAAGAGGTAAAGGAACACACTCTTTCGGATTTTCCCATGCATAAAAAAATTCAAGGGCTTTAAATAATTAAACTTTATATTTCAGTGGTGCCTTGCAATTAATAATATTGAATATGTGAGGCAAAGCATTCAACCGTTTGTTGCGGAGCTTGGGATGGACAACATCTTAGCAGCCATGGCTGACTACCGGTCCGCTTCAGCTGCGGAGCAATGCAAAAATACTTTACATGGGATAATAGAAAACTCTATTGATATTGTACATAATAAAATTGTGGATTTATTGTTAACAGTTGCAAACAAGGTACAAGGAACTACCATAAACATTATTTAACAGATGTATCCTGTGTTTTTAACTAAATTTTGTTATAGATGGATCCTGCAATCCAAAGATTTTTACAAGAGGGGGCTGATCTTTTGAACAAAGATTGCAATGCTGTGGATCGTCTCATGCAGTATTTGGATGAAAACCTAGTTATGCTTCATTCAGAATTAAATTCTGAAAACTTTGATAGAATTCTTTCTATAATGTGGAATAATGTCTCCAATATTCTCTCAGAGCTAGTGAAAAATAGCTTGGAAGTCAGTATTACTTAAATGCAAATCAACTACATTTTTTAATCTTGTATTGAACTCAATTTCTTATCTTCTTCTTTACACAGAAACGGAAACCTCCCTCATTCTTTGCTAAACTTCATGAAACTCTGGATATCTTAATTGGATTTTTTAAGCAAGGAGATCTCCAACAACAACTCCAGGAACGACAAAGGATTGAACAGGCAAGACTGATACTGTAAAACATTTTTGAAATCAATATTTTTGTTCATAACTCAGTGTATGTACAATGTATTTCCTTTGTAGATGAATGGCATGAAAGAACAGGATGATGATACTGTAGACTCATCACTGGACAACCATGGAAAATTAAGGAAAGTTGAACGCCTTTTGCGTCTCCATGGGATGGAGACCCCAGACCTAACTTATCAATTTTATGTGCAACGGCTGTTGGAACAAAAGAAACTCCAGTCCATGGGCGACGCCCACTATCAAGGGCTTTTGACTATTCGAGCTCAGTTTGTAGAGGATGTCTTGACCATTGAAATTATGAATGCTAGAAATATCAAACCCATGGATTCAAATGGTAATTAATGAAGAAAAGCTTGGATTTTGTTTTTGATTGACATTGAAAGTAAGAAATGGCAGTCATCCAAACTTCAACTTTTTTTAGGTTCATGTGATCCTTATGTGAAAATTCATCTTCTGCCTGAGGATAAATTTGCAAACATTCAGAAACCACGCACAAAGACTCATAAAAAGAATCTTTACCCATTATTTGATGAGACTTTCAACATGTGAGTTACTGCAGTTTGTGACGTATAAATTGCAATAATTAAAAAAAAATCTATTTTTTTTTTGTCTTTAATTTTCAGTCCTGTAACTGCAGACCAAAGATCTCAGGGAATCATAGCATTTATATTAAAAGATCAAGATTTTCTTGGAAACGAATTCATTGCTGAGGCATTTTTGTCTTTTGAAGATATTCCAGTGAATGACTCCTCTGTTAGTATTCACAGCTTACCTCAAGTACATTTAAAATTACACAGACCACAAAATGTCCTAGGTTAGTATTATCTGTCTCTCTGTTTGGATTTTCTTAAAGCATAGAGAGTCAAAAACCTGAATTCAATCACCCACATGTGCCATTTTATTTTACAGAATCAGATGTGATGAAGGCATTGGAACATCGCCAGGGAGACAAGCTAGCAAAAGATTTTGTAAAACGTCAAAGAGCAAAGTTTGGAGAGGGAAAACAACAGAATGGTGGAAGCAAATAGGTCAAAGAAATTAAAATGTCACCAAATTCTGAACATGAAATTATAAATCTGAAAATAATAAAGACTGGGGCCAGTTCATGGCCAACGTGTTGCAGTGATATTATTTAAACTATTTTCAATGTGACAGCAACTTTTGCATGTGTGTATTTTAATAATTTTAATTATTTGTGTTTTAGCTTGTCTTGTGACAATTATTGTGCCTTATGCCGCCTTGTGCAGTGATATTTGAATAACCGTCACCACACATTAAACCCAATAATATTCATATTCATACAAAATAAATTTATAGCAAGAAGTCATTTAGCAGTATGTAATCCAAAGGCATCAACCACAATTTTACTCTGAGCATTTGTTCTGTATTTTAATTTTTTTATTTGCTATTGTATGTTGACTGATACTTTGTAGAATATATATGATTTATTTATGATTATCAGTAAAAACGCCCCTGATTGCTTCCTCTCCTTTACAAAAAATATGGCTTGAATTTTTTTCTAAAATAAGAAAAGTATGATCAATTGAGAAACAAAAGTTGGGGTATCCTGAGGGTGTGTCAAGATAAGTGAATCACATTCCACACACCTACTCTGGGAAAGATTATTAATGCCTGACATGGACACAAGTAAAGTTTTCAGAGTTCTTTATTTTTCCCAAAACTTCACACCTATTCAAACTTGTACTTGAGTACTATATGCCTCGCAGAGACGAGCGAATGACTAGGCCGGCTCGCAACGAAGCATAACAGATGCCTAGATGCTATTGGCTAAAAGACTCCAGTTCACATCTGTCTCGTAGCTGCTTTTGAATTTCCCGCGCATTGCTTACTTTACTATTACTATGGCCACAACACCTTACCTCGTCACAAACAGTTCTCGCCAGCATCGCGTGAAACCAGCATAGGAACACGGGCGGAAAACATCGGTGAGTAATTCTACCGATTCTTAAATTTTGTGGAAGGGTACGCCCAGGCCTATGTCAAAGATTTCTCCTACCGCTCAACTTTGTGGAATTTCGCGTTACTTTGGTCGAGACACACGTCCTGTACTACCCCCCTTCGCCCCTCGTCTGTGTGCGCTCACAGGTTAGGTTAAGTTTTCGCACACAGATTGGGTTGTCACCTGTCACACTGACTCTTCTCATTTTGTCTCAAAAACAATAATATTGAGCGCAAGGTGCCATGAGCCATAATCAAAAACTTACGAGTGCGTGTTATTAGTGAAAATTTAAACGTCAAGAACGTGATATTCCTGTTGGTAAAGCGAATATTTGACGCGCTGGCCGAAGTCCTAGACTGAAAGCAGTGCCGTTTTATTTAGTAAAGAAAAGGGTATTCCATCGCGGGTCCGTAAGGTACTCCGTAACTCAACATCATGGAACCCTATGACGCTATTGTAAACCAGCCTGTGGTCATTGACAACGTAAGTAACCTGATGTTGATGTGAAACCTAACCTACACTTTATACGTCCGGCCTACATTACAGTAAAGAAATGAATGTTTGCTTGCCAATAATATATGTCTGCTTTGTAGGGGTCTGGAGTAATCAAAGCTGGGTTTGCTGGTGATCAAACACCAAAATGCTGCTTCCCTAATTAGTAAGTAATGTATGTTACCTGTTCGTAAGGAAAACTATGAAAAATGAATCACGTTTAATGTTTTATGTTTTGTTACCTTTTAGTGTTGGGAGGCCCAAGCATGTTCGAGTTATGGCGGGTGCGTTAGAAGGTGATTTATTTGTTGGCCCTAAAGCTGAAGAGCATCGAGGTCTCTTAAGTATACGATATCCGATGGAACATGGTATTGTAACAGACTGGAATGACATGGAGCGAATCTGGCAGTACATTTATAGGTATCATACACGTTCGTGGTGGGAATCTCTAAATCAATTAATAAATTTTTAATCATAAATTCTTTTTTACAATTATTTTAGCAATGATCAACTGCAGGCATTTTCTGAGGAACATCCTGTTCTTCTAACAGAGGCACCTCTTAATCCTAAAAAAGATAGAGAGAAGGCAGCTGAAATTTTCTTTGAATCTCTTAATGTTCCTGCTCTTTTTGTGTCCATGCAAGCAGTATTGAGCTTGTAAGTAAAAAAAAAGTTAATAAATTGTTTTATTTTTCAGTTATATTTTTTTGTTTCAAATTTTGATCTAAATGTAAACAACTGCGCCCTGTCCCTCTGTATCCATGTTAAAATGCTGTGAATTGATGTGCAGGTACGCGACTGGACGAACAACAGGTGTTGTTCTAGATGCTGGTGATGGAGTTACACATGCGGTTCCCATATATGAGGGCTTTGCACTTCCTCACAGTATCATGAGAGTGGATGTTGCTGGGAGAGATGTTACAAGACACCTGAGGTAATTGTTTCTTTCATTATTGTGTTAAGTCATCATTATTACTTCTCTCTTAATATTTTTTTGGTTCTATTGATAGGTTATTACTGAGGAAAGAGGGTCTAAATTTCCGCACAACAGCTGAGTTTGAGACAGTCCGCACTATCAAAGAGAAATGTTGTTATCTAGCCAACCAGCCAATGAAAGAAGAAACTGTGGAGCCAGAGAAATTCCAGTATACACTTCCTGATGGTAGCAAACTTGAGGTAACCAATCCTTAAAATTAATTTGACTCTTTCTTTTGTCCTTTGTGTAAAAATGATTTCAAACACTAATTTTGGTTTGTTTGATTCTATCACCCAGATCGGATCTGCTCGTTTTCGTGCTCCAGAAGTCCTTTTCCGGCCAGATTTAATTGGAGAGGAATGTGAGGGGATTCATGAAGTCTTACTGTATTCAATCACTAAGTCTGATCTAGATCTCAGAAAGGTTCTTTTCCAAAATATTGTTTTGTCTGGTGGTTCAACATTGTACAAGGTATAATGAAAGAGAAGATGCTCATCCATTCATCAATTAATTTATTACCCTTTTTGAATGATCCATTTCATCATAATGTTTTTACGTCATCCAGGGTTTTGGTGATCGGTTATTATCAGAAATTAAAAAACTGGCTCCTAAGGATGTTAAAATCAGAGTAAGCATAATTCTTGTCTCTGCTTCAATAGAGAATGTTATGAACATTCAACTTAATTTTATCTATTGTGTTACAGATATCTGCTCCACAAGAACGGCTTTATTCTACATGGATTGGTGGATCCATTTTGGCTTCTTTAGATACCTTTAAACGTATGTGGGTCTCTAAGCGAGAATTTGATGAAGATGGGCACAGAGCAATCCAAAGGAAAACATTCTAGATACAGTAGTTAATGGTATGAGATAGGTTGCTGATATTGAATACAGTTTTCTTGTGATTTGCTTTGCTTTCCGTTTATTTTTTTCCTTTTTTTTTTTCTCTCTCTCTCATGAAATGGAATGTATATGTTATTGGAAGACTGTTATCAACTAAACCTTTTTTTATTACTGTTATAAATTATGGATCCATTCTTCTACACCATAACATACTTCTGATTCCCTTACCTTTAACAATCTATATCAAGCAAAAATGTTGTTCTTCACATGCAGAATATATTTTTAACCATACCTTGAAAATTTCCCTATTATATTTTTGTAGGGCTTGCACCAATAGCCTGACAAAAGCTATTCCCTAATTCTGCATTGTGTTCCATACCTGCACCATACTGTTGTTCATGTCCCTGTAATTTATTTCGGAAAGCAAAGCTTATTTTGTAATAGCATATTATTAAATTTTATTACTAATATATCTTATTAACTTTGGTACAGACTGTACCATTTGTACAAGTTTAAGGCCTTACGCTGGTCTAAAGTGTAAAATCTTTTCATGGATTATATTTGTGTCTGATGTGCTTGTCTGCATGTTGATACTGCACCGCATTTGAATAATTATTTCTGTTTGGACCACACTGGAGATGTGGTGCAGAACTCTGCCTACCGCTTACGCATCATGTTTACCGGACTTTATGAATTCCTGTGTGGCGTTTCTCAGCTTTGGACCAATATCTTTTGAAGAGACGCCCTGCTGCATTGCACTAAGGGTCAGTACTATGCTGCTGGCTCTACTCCTCCCATGAATAATTAGTGTACATAGGAAAAGATTAATGGTCCCTTCAGGTTTTAATTTATACTTTGTATGAACTTTTTTTTATAAAGTATTAATAAATCGGTTAATATGACCCATCGGCAAGTTTTTGCGCTCTGAGGTCTTCCCCTGGCCCTCCTTTCTTCCCTTCCCGGTGCTGCCGCTGCCAGTGTTGACCGTTGGGATGAGATGGGGTGGTGTGGTGGGCGTTGCGGGGCGGGGTGACAACCGCCCTGACGTAACCCTGTTCCCGTGGCAACAGGCCGTCACCCCCCGCCGCCTGCCCTGCCCCGCCCTGCCTTGTCCTCTACGGGGAGGTCCCCTTTTATTTGCGTTACGGAAAAAAGCGGCCTATCGGCCAACAATGGCCAGCCGTAAGCCTTTCGTACCGGAGCAGGCTCCTTCCTCCCTCGGTCAGCACCCCCCCCCCCCCTCCCTCCTCGGACACCACCCATCACCCCTCCGGCCTTCAGCCTCGGGCGGGCTCGCCCGGGCAGCAGACAACCAACCCGCTCGGCTCAGCACGGCATGGCGCATCACTAAAAACCCAAGTGTGTCAATTTCGCACACTTGATGGTGCGCGAGTGTCCATTCTAACGTATCAATCGTTCGATGGGTGAAAATTTAAGAGGGAGCCGACCCTTTCTCTTAGGCGTCAAAGGCGCAGCAGGTTTCCGGCCTACATTGCTGTGTGCAGGCGCCCTGCAGGGCGGGCAGCCCGTCCTGCGGAGGATCGGGCGCGTGGCCTACCCTGCTGTGTGCGGGCGCCCTGCAGGGCGGGCAGCCCGTCCTGCCGACTGATTCAGAAGATCGCTCTCATCCCTCCGTCCTTGTTGCACCAACAGCGGTGCCCTATGCTGGCCATGTTAGTGCTCCATGAGTGCGACGAGGACAGAGGTATAAAAGCGATCTTCGGAATCGCTCGGCTGTCCGCCCCTCTCTAGAGAGACTCTCTACCCCTCTCTACCCGACCCGAACCTCCTCTTGGGCGGTTTTCCTGCCTCCATACTCCATACTTTAGAAACTCTACTGTGAAAAATACTCGTAAGGGTTACGGGAAAATTTTCCATGATAAAAGTCGTAAAATTACGATTTGAAATTGTAAATTTTCAAGCACTTCATATCGACTTGGAACTGACCGACGAGCAAGAATGGGCTGTCGTAAATTTACGACATATTTTGTAAATCAAAATTACAAAAAAAAATGTCGTAAATTCACGAGTATATTTTTCACAGTGTCGTGAGGTTTCCGCGGGACCTACCGATATCGAATCGATAATCGATATAGGTACCGAGAGGGAATGACCATGCAAGGGCAGGCTTGCCAGATGAAGCGGAAAACCGACAATTGTTAAATTCGGAAAACATAGGCAAATCCGCCCAAATCCGCCTCAAAACCGCCGAAATGTATCATTTTGGCGGATTGAAATTTCAATTTGGGCTGATCGCCCGGTTCTGGATCTGGCAACGCTGTGCAAGGGTTGCCGCGCCTGGAGCCATTTCAAATCGTGCCTGTAGCGCATCTTGAGCCCGGGCTCCCTATGTTTCTCCGGTGAAGTGCGTATGAAATGTTCGAAATCATGTCGCTGCTGGCCTCGAGTCATGCGCGTGTCGTTATTATATTTCAGTTCCGTCGCTGAACCGTGTGTCACGATTTGTGGTAAGAGTGAGGCGCCAAAGATCTCTCTCGCGGGCGGGGCGGACATAACCTCGCTTGAAGTATCGTGCCGAGCCGAGCGTATCGCGTTTCGTCGTGTTTTATTTTCGTTTTAGTATTGTTGTTTGAAATATCGTAGCAAAGCTTTGTCGTCAATGCAAGTGAGTCTTAGTGTTTAAGTTTGGTGTGAAATATCAGTGCCAACATTGTGACTGCACGGAGTGAAGGACGACGACGACCTGCAGCCTGGCCCCAGCCCCAGCCTAGGGACAAGGACCAAGGTGACAAGGACAATGACAAACCAACAGGTCAGTAGATGTCATCACCAGTGTTGGAGTGAGCGTTTGCATACGAGTACTTGTTGGTGGTTGATATTCTTCTTTGAAGATTTTATCAGATATATTCATATTGAACTTCCAAGTTGCATACACTTCATGTTACGTTGTAACACAGATTTCACAAGGAAGTTCTCTACTTAGTAATGTCTTATCCTGTTGTTGGCATTTATATTTCCTTTCTTGAAATAACTTAAAGGTATGATATTTAATACAATTCAAGTTTAACGGGATCATAGCTATTTCCTTTGTTTCTAATGGACTTGGAGACCTGAGAGCTGTGCGCAGCACACTTCTCTCATTTTGAGACCACCAAAAAAGAAGTCAAACTTTTTTTTCATCTGGGGAAACATATCTCACTGAAACTGGTGCCAGCCAGTCTTACTTAATTTTACGCAGCACATCCTCTGCGACAAAGTGGTGCGCTCCAAAACGCTCAGCTCTTTTTCTTTGACAGACTGCGCAGCAGTTGCATACTTACTTTAGGCCCATCACGAGGCCATTCCATGCGTTACTCGCACGTGACCAGACCGTGGCGCGCTCCTGCAGGAAGCTGCGTGCCTCTCTTCCTCCTCCTCTCCTCTCCCCCTCCTTTTCCCATCCTCTCCTCCTCCCCCCCTAGTGTTTCCAATCGGTCGGATTCTGGCTGTATCCGACTGTCTTCCGTCTCTCTCCCTCTCACTTGACACGCATGGGAGTGAGAGAGACGGAAGACAGTCGGGTACAGCCAGTCGACTGATTCAGAAGATCGCTCTCGTACCCCCGTCCTTATCGCACTCATGAGGCCATGCCACCCCCAACATAGGGCACCGCCATGAGTGCGACAAGGACTAGGGGCAGAGAGCGATCTTCTGAATCAGTCGGCCGTGCAGGAGCGGGCGCGCGCGCGGCCTACCCTGCTGTGTGCAGGCGCCCTGCAGGGCGGGCAGCCCGTCCTGCGGAGGAGCGGGCGCGCGGCCTACCCTGCTGTGTGCAGGCGCCCTGCAGGGCGGGCAGCCCGTCCTGCGGAGGAGCGGGCGCGCGGCCTGCCCTGCTGTGTGCAGGTGCCCTGTAGGGCGGGCAGCCCGTCCTGCGGAGGAGCGGGCGCGCGGCCTGCCCTGCTGTGTGCGGGCGCCCTGCAGGGCGGGC
This sequence comes from Frankliniella fusca, assembly GCA_029379305.1. Classification (NCBI taxonomy): domain Eukaryota; kingdom Metazoa; phylum Arthropoda; class Insecta; order Thysanoptera; family Thripidae; genus Frankliniella; species Frankliniella fusca. Next base: position 243,100 of record JAHWGI010001215.1, read on the forward strand.
AGCCCGTCCTGCGGAGGAGCGGGCGCGCGGCCTGCCCTGCTGTGTGCAGGTGTCCTGTAGGGCGGGCAGCCCGTCCTGCGGAGGAGCGGGCGCGCGGCCTACCCTGGTGTGTGCGGGCGCCCTGCAGGGCGGGCAGCCCGTCCTGCGGAGGAGCGGGCGCGCGGCCTGCCCTGCTGTGTGCAGGCGCCCTGCAGGGCGGGCAGCCCGTCCTGCGGAGGAGCGGGCGCGCGGCCTACCCTGCTGTCTGCAGGCGCCCTGCAGGGCGGGCAGCCCGTCCTGCGGAGGAGCGGGCGCGCGGCCTACCCTGCTGTCTGCAGGCGCCCCGCAGGGCGGGCAGCCCGTCCTGCGGAGGAGCGGGCGCGCGGCCTACCCTGCTGTGTGCGGGCGCCCTGCAGGGCGGGCAGCCCGTCCTGCGGAGGAGCGGGCGCGCGGCCTCCCCTGCAACGTCCTGCGGAGGAGCGGGCGCGCGGCCTACCCTGCAGCTCTACCCTGTTGTGTGCAGGCGCCCTGCAGGGCGGGCAGCCCGTCCTGCGGAGGAGCGGGCGCGCGGCCTACCCTGCTGTCTGCAGGCGCCTCGCGCTCCACGGCTCTGGGGGCTTCGCAGCCTACACTGCCCGCACCCGATATAGAACTGCTGGAATGTCTCTTGCCTGCTGGTCGACGAGTTCTCGACACACTTTGATTGGAGTGTGATACTTTATTACTCTCGCAGTCGTAGCAACACCCCAGATAATTTAAACACACACCCGTTGGTGCTCGCGATGACCACTATCGTACGCTTATTACGGGCTATATCCGTTTCCATTTCTACTGCGTGTGTCCGCTGCCGCGGCACCCGCCGCCTCCACCTGTATGACCAGGCCGGGGCCGGGGGCGGGCGGACCTGGCGTGGTCGCTTTAACTTGCAGATTCCATCCCGCCCCGCCTGGGTCGAGGAGTCCCTCACTCGTCAACTCTCTGTACACTTGCTCTAGCCGAACTCGCGTTCAACTCGCGAAAATGAATCAACTCGCCAACTCATTGTACACCTAGTTTGGGAGTGGGGGGACCCCTCGGCCCGGGTAGAGCGTCCGCGTACTCGTTTTGCCCACTCAATTTGAATGTCCGTGAACCTGAGGCTCCGCAGTATGTTTTTGTGTTTGTGTGTGTGTTTGAAAGAGAGAGAGAGAGATGGATTGTTTGTTTGCTATTATTAGCGACTCTTGCGCTGCTGCTCTCGTGGGCCTCTGTTTAGCAGAAAGGAGCATGAGAGGCATTGGCAGCTGGAGGTGGAGAGGCGGGCGGCGGTGGGAATAATAATAATAATAATAATAATAATGACAACAGACAACAACAACAAGAATGAAAGAGAGAAAAAATAGAATCTCGTAGTAGATCTGCTGAAGCTGCCGCGTCGACGGCTTTTGGCGAGTCATGAGCGACAGCTCGAGACTGGCCGGTGCGGTCCGTTTGGCGTGGAAGTTTTCCACTGGAGTCGCAATGCAGGGCGTAGGGGGGAATGACTCGCTCGCACTCCTCTGGAGCATTTGACCCCCCCCCCCCGGTACTGTGTGTGCACGCCTCTCCTTGCGTCTTCCTCTCCGAGGCTCCAGGCAGCGCGAGCGACTGGTTCAACTCCTCTAGCAGGGTTGTTACAGGTCATGGAAAACCTGGAAGTCATGGAAAAGTCATGGAAAAAAATTCGAGTCATGGAAGTCATGAAAAAGTCAGGGAAATCAAGCGCCGAGTCATGGAAGTTTGTTAAATTGCAGTATCTCCCGTGTTCTCTGCCTGCCGCGGCGTAACAAAGATTTTGCTCGAGGGGGTGCTGTCTTCTAAAATCATTGAACAGGGCCAAAAAAAAATCACGAAAAAAATAAAAAAAATCAAAATCACAATCAAAAAAGATAAAAAATAAAAAAAATCACAGGTTTTCTCAGAAATCCTCCTGGCTGGAGGCTGGGGGATAGGACAAATACGACGCGAACCCGTCGCACTAGGCAGTCATCGAAACGTCGTGGCTCAGTTGGTAGAGCGCGCAACACTGAACCGAGAGGTCCCAAGTTCGACTCCCACTCGGGAAAGTGTTTTTCGCGCTTGGCATTTCATTTGGCAGCTGCTCCAGGGCAGGTCAAGTAGAAATTAAACACGTCTCACCTCCGTTGGCTCGGTGGCTCTGGGCGTTGGGTCGCTTCCTGTTCTGGCTACGTGTCGGCACTCGGGGTTGTGGGTTCGAATCCCGCGTACCCCTCTGAGGTAAGGCCTCTGAAACTGGGATCAGGAAGTCTAACGCCCTTGACACCGCTCGTACCTCTAGGGGTAGGCCAATGGTGGTACGGGGATCAAATCTGTCGAATTGCGCGATAGGATCGCAGTCAGCAAAGCGCCGGTTCCCATGGAACACCGAAGCAGTTGGCTGCCACAGGGGGTAAAAGCCCTGTGCCTGGCGGGAACCGCAACCTCCTTCGGGAGGTTTACTGCCGCAAAAAATTTCCATGTTTTCACGCCACCCTTTCAATTGCAGAGCAAAATTTGTTTCTGAAAAGTTTTAAAAATTATTTGAAATAATTGTGATTATTTTGCATTATTGCAAGTTAATTTCCAATAATTTGGAATAAATCGAAATAATTCACCGTAATTTACTAAAAATCCTATTGAATCATGTAATTGAGAGAATAATTTGGATCAGATGTGCGTGTATTTTCTGAGGTCATCCCGAACAATCAAGAAAAATATCGAAAGATCGAAAGATTAGAAAAAAGATCAAAAATCAACAGAAAAATTAAAAAGTCATTTTGAAATCAAAAAAATCAATCCAAAATAAAAAAAACCATTTGATTTTTTTTTTAATGTAAATCATTGGACAACTGCTACTTGAGACAGCACCCCCTCGGTTTTGCTCTTTTATTTTATGTCGAATGAGTGCCTCAGAGGGCTTTAAAATGGATAAATAAATTGTGCAAGTGCAAGTATTGCTTTACATCGTTTTCTTTTTAAAAACCTAGTCCTATATATGTCTGGGGGAAGGTCATGGAAAACCTCTAATTCAGTCATGGAAAAGTCATGGAAAAGTCAGGGAAATAAAAATTCCCGACTCTGTAACAACCCTGTCTAGGCTTCGCCTAGGTTAGGGCGTACGTCCCGCCGTCGTCCCCTCCCGAACCGCCTCGCCACGCCCCGCCACGCCCCGCCACGCCCCGCCACGCCCCGCTACGCCCCGCCCCGCCCCGCCCCGCCCCGCCCCGCCCCGCCCCGCCCCGCCCCGCCCCGCCCCGCCCCGCCCCACGCGCCGGCCGCTACTCGCTACTCCTGACGCGCCGTCGTGGCTCTGTGCTGTGGGGAGGAATGCGGGCTGAGGTATCGGAGGCGTTGCGGCATCTGCTAGGGATGGAGAGCAAAAGAGGAAGAACCACTCTGCGTCACTGTGAAAAATTGTCGTAGGTTTATGCGAAAATTTTCCACGAAGTAGAGTTGTAAAACTACGATCACTTATCGTAAAATTACAAGCAGGACCTGTACCTATCGACTTGAAATTCAATTACTAGCAAAAATGGGCTGTCGTAAATTTACAACTTTTTTCGTAAGTCGTAATTTACAAAATAAATCGTAAATCTACGAACATATTTTTCACAGTGCGCACTCGAAAAAAAAAATGGCTTTGTTGTGGTGATCAACTCTGTTGGATGGACGCAAAATTATGCCCACCCTATTCTTCTTAATTTTAACCGGCATCTTTTAAGAGTTTGCCTTTTTTGTCCGCAAAGATTTTGGGTATTTTTACAGTTTTTTTTCCTTTTTTCTTTTTTCTTTTCCCGCCTGACTCCAAGGTTGTGCCGGTTAAAATTCATTCTTGTTCTTGCTTAGGATCAAGTTCACAGGGGTCACAACGCATCACCACCTTGGGGTCAATTTTAAGTTGCATCGTTTCATGAGTTGGGCCTTGTTATCCGCAAAAAAATCCGGGTATTTTTCAGTTTTTCCATCTAACTCTGATGTTGTGCCGGTTAAAATGCGTTCTTGGTCAGCTTTAAGTGAAGGCGAACGCAACGCACCTCCAGGTACATTGAGACCAATTTTAAAAAGTCAAAAGGGGCGAGGGTTAGTATGGTCCCAACCCTCGACTCAGGTAGGGCGAGATTTTTGAGACTATTGCTCTAATCGATCGAGGAAACCAAACCTGCTGCTCGCTCCCAAAGAGTGAGAAAAAATTTCTCGCTCTGCTGAAAAATCATATAAGATAGGGTTCTGACGCATAGTGAGGTAGAACGTACCAGTCAAGCACTTCTTATAAGCTCGTTCGGTCGGAAATTTCATGAGGAATCTGATGGTTTCGTCGAAAATGAATTTCAAGAGCTTGCTGAGATAATATTCCACAAAAACTGCATAATAACGCGCGTCATCCTTTTGTGATAGACATGCGTCATTACGGCGTTTTCGGTGTACTTCCAGTGGTGGTGCTACTGCTGTCACTGTTCTCCGCGTCGTGTTGTGTGGCGGCGGGCCGGGCCGGGCCGGGGCGGGGTGCGGTTGGGGCTTCGCCACTTGGCTTCGCTCGGTCAATTACTGACAGGCAGCCCATCCCGCCCTGGCTCGTCTTGGCTCGGCTCGGCTCGGCTCGGCTTGGCTCGGCTTGGCTTGGCTCGGCTTGGCTTGGCTCGGCTCGGCTCGTCTTGGGCCCGCTACGCTGTCGTGGCCCAGACGCCCGGCCCGGCGCGGCCCGAGTGTCGGAAGCTGCTTATAACGTTGGTAATCTGAGCCCCGTGAGCCAGTGCACGCTGTTATAAGCTCGGAAAACAAGAAAAGCAAAACAAATGGAGAAAGTTTTACACCAGTTGGATGTTTAGTTCCAATTTCCAATTTTGCTTGTCATAAACACTTTATTTGTAATGTCGAACTGAACTAAACATCACTTTGGTATGCATATACTCGATGTGTTCCACTGATTTCATAGAAGCCTGCGGCGCGTGCTTGCAAAAATACTGCATTCACTGTAAAATTTTTGACTGTCATTTGACAATTATCGTCCGGATAAAAGTGGAACATGATAAATTTGTCATAATGAGCTTGAAAATTATTTGTCATTTGCCAATGACTTTAAATTTGTCTAAAATCAATCGATTTTGATAATTTTCTTGTCAAAAGATACATGTTTTGTCATATATCAGACAAAAGAATAGTCATAGGCAGACAATTTACTTGTCATACAGTCAAGACAACAAAGTTTTCAACAAGTATGTTGTCACGTAAACAGACCATTCATCATAAACACAACATGAATTAATTGTCACAAAACATGTTGTCAAATGACGAAAACTCTTAACTGTGTTCGGTGTCAATGAACTAAACATTATTGAATACTGAAACTCGACTCAGTCACTCTCGAGAGAGTGATAAAATTACCCTCAAATTCTCACTCGTATGCGAGCGAGAATTGTGACACGCAGGTTGTAGTGAAATAGTGAGGGGCTCGGTGAGGCCTAGTGTCCTCTCTCTCACTCCTAGTGGCCGAGACCCATGAGTATGACGAGGACGGAGATACGAAAGCGCTCTCCTGAATCTGACGGCAGGAGGAATGACTGACTTCTTACGTGGCCCACGCTGCCCCGCTTCCAGCTCGGCCACCAAGTTGTCCACTCATTTCAAGATAAAGATCTCCACTTCGCTCTGCCAATGGGGCTCAGCACAGCGGTATCCTCAGTCCCTTCTCCATTTTCATGATTTATTTTGTTACATTGGGCAGTCGTACCTCTATATTTAAGAAAAAAAAATGTATTAATTTTCTCTTCAATATTTTTTTTTAAACTTGAGCGTTTGCATGACCCTGTGTTAAAATTTTGGAAGGGGGAGGGAGTTATTAAACCCTTGAAAAGTAACCCTGTTTTTTTCTTCTTCTTTTTCCTTTCGGTGGTATCAAATCCTTAGTCGTTTACCCCAGGGTTTTACTCTTCTACTCACTATAAACCCTTATGCACTTTGTTGTGCATAAGCCTTGCAGGATTTTACTCAACCATAACTATGCACAATTTTTCCTGCATAACTATGCTTAACTCTTTTCCGTATGCAAATATTTGTGCAGAATTATCCGCAATGTATACGCAGTTATGCATAAAATTTTGTGCATAACTATGGTTGTATAAAATTATACATAAGGCAGAGAAAATTTGTGCATAAGGGTTCAGTGTGCAGGCGGCTACCAATTTTTTAAAATTTTATTTATTCTCTTTTCGGGGGTGAGCCGCGCCGCACCGCAGGGGCTCAGCATACAGGCTATGGAAGGCCTGCCCTGCACTGTAAGAAATAATGTTGTAAATTAACAGCAAATTTATTGTTAATTTTTTCACTGACTCGTGTTGTTGTACAACAACATCGACTAGTAATGTAACAACGACTGTTGTCAAGTAACAACGACTGTTGTCAAGTAACAACAAAAGTTGTCAAGCAACAACAAAAGTTGTCTAGTAACAACAAAAGTTGTATAGTAACAACAAAAGTTGTCCAGGAACAACAAAAGTTGTCCAGGAACAACAAAATTTGTTCAAGAACAACAATTTTCTTGTTTAAACTAAAAACAACCATGTTTGTTTTTGAACAACTTTTTTTCTGCTCGAACAACATGGCTGTTTGTCAACAACAGAGTCATCACTGAAAGGGTTGTTTTTCAACAACTATTTTTCACAGTGTGCCCGGCCTGGCTCGGCTGGTATACTTACTGAGCACTGAGCGCGTGAATCCTTTCGCCCCGCGGTGTGGACGTGAGGAGGTGCGCGCCGTGCGCGGCGCCCGGAGCCAGCCGGATGTTCAACGCACATGCTCTCCCCCCTCCTCTCCCCCTCCTCTCCTCCCCCCTCTCCCCCCACTCTCCCCCCTCTCCCCTCCTCTCCCCCTCCTCTCCTCACCTCTCCCCCCAGTCCCCTCTCCACCCCCTTCCTCTCCTCCCTCCACCTCCCCCTGGATGGACTCTTAGCCAGGCTGACGCCGGGGGAAACCCGCGTGGCCGAGCATCGCCTTATAATGATAAAGGCCTTTAGGAGATTGCGGGTGAGAAGCACTGGCGTTTGGAGCCGGCCCGGCCCGGCCGATGTAAACAGAGCCATTCTTTGGTCGTTCTCCTCTCGTCGGCCATAGGTCGTGCCGCACTGCGCAGCACTGTGCGCGGCCGCGAGACGGACTCTAGGACTTCCCTTCTCGAAACGCAAAGTGCGTTAGGGTCGCGCTCTGCAGTAGGCGCGAGGGGTCCACCACTCTGGTAATCTTGTGTACACTTTGTCCGATAATTACACTGGTAATCACATCCCAAAAATTACTCTTTACTCAGTTTTTGCTGGTGGGGGCTTTCCCTCTCTAAATTGTGCAAAAAATTACACGAATTTCTAAGTTTTTTTTCGAAAATGTTTCCGAAAACTGTTGGTAATCACTGGTAATCGGTAATCGTGTGCACGCTCCTGAACCTGGACCCCTCGAGTAGGCGTCTGAGCTTTATTTTCATTCGCCACCTGCTTGTAACCATTCAAAGTGCATAAAGTTTTGTAAAAACTATGAAAGCCGAGGGGGAAATAACCTCGGACTTAAGTGTACACCACTAATTCAACAAATTCCGTCCAATTCAAACAAATTCAATCAAATCCAACCTAATTCAAATCTAATTTCAATTCACTTCAAGCCAATTCAAACCCAATTCAAGCCAATTCAAACCCAATTCAAGCCAATTCACACACTAATTCAGTCCAATTCACAACCAATTCAAGCCAATTCACAGCCAATTCAAGCCAATTCAAGGCAATTCACATCCAATTCACGAAATGTGTACACCTAATTCAGCGGTTATTTCCCCCTCGATGAAAGCCGAACAACACACACAAAAAAAAAGGTTGCTTGCCCCATCAAGTAAGTGAAATTTCTTCGGAAATGCACGTTTCTTGGTCAGATTCACCCTCATTAGTGTGCAACAATTACACACTGATAGGTGTGTGACGCGCACTCGCTCACCTGTAAGTGTGCGACATTTACACTGCTGCAAGTGTGCGACAATTACACAACTGCAAGTGTGTGGCATTCACACACCTGCAAGTGTGTGGCACACTGCGCTCCCGCAGTCACTGACCCACCAGGTCCGCCCGCTCCGCTCCGCCCAGCGCCGTGACCCTTGGCGCCGCAAGGACACGCGCGCCGTCCTGCGTCCGGGCAGCCGACTTGCAGAATCACTCCGGCTCTCTCTCTCTCTCTCTCTCTCTCTCTCTCTCTCTCTCTCTCTCTCTCTCTCTCTCTCTCTCTCTCTCTCTCTCTCACTCACTCACTCACTCACTCACTCACTCACTCACAAAAGAACACCCGATTGTTATCCAGCTGCTGCAGGTCCTGGTCGTTTCGGTCCGGCTTGCGCGCTCTGTGGGAGTGGAGTGTGCGATATTCCAAGATAATCGCGCCCTCTCCCTCCCAACCTAAAATGTGAGATATTGTACTCTGAAAATAAAATAATAATGCTCAAAACACGTTATGAAGCTATTGCACTCCCGGTTTGAGTCTCTCTTTTTTTTTTTGTACACAGCACGGTTATTAAATTACTGTGACGTCACGTACTTTTTGATGTGAATACTGCCACATTCTTTTAGATGTTGTTGTCGCATTCTTTTGAATGTGACTGTAAGATTCAGCCCGCATAGTCCGGCTGAATCACATCAAAACGAATGTGACATCACACTCTTGCCAATGTGACGGTTTTCACATGGCGAGCGCCTGGTGGGTAGGCAACGCCTCGGCCGCAGTGCGCGCGTGGTGCGCGGGGTGGCCTACCTCGAGTCTCGCGGGCGCCCAGCTGGCTGCCGTGCGTCCAGTACCACCGCGCGACCTGCACTGCACCATCCGGTACACCATTGTAGCTACGAAACTGCGACTTAAATAAAGCTCATGCACTTCACTCTCATTTCCTTACGGATGTGCTATCTCCATAATACGGAGAATTTTGTGCAAGCGTAATATGGATCACAAATCATCTGTAATACGGATAAAATCATTCGTAATACGGATAATTTGATTCATATTACAAACACGCCTTCATCCATAAATTATGGACCAAATTCACCGTAACTTACGGACCAAGCAAAGTTTGTAATAAAGGAAATGAGAGTGTTGCAGTCTGGTTGGCCACCCCCGCCTGCTGGCCTGCTGCACATGGCGTGCCGAGCGCGTGGCCGAACGGTGTCCGCCGCGGTGTGCTCGCCCCGCCGAGTCCTTGACCAGACCACACCGCATTAATTGTTAGTCAGCCAGCCGCTCTCACACAGACAGGCAGACGCTGCCTGCTTACGGACATGCAGTCGGACATGCTCAAAACAAACCCTTCCCTTCGAGGTAAAACTAAAGCTTACACTGGAAAAACAAAGGTGCTATCTAATGCCTTTTAAAGGCGTTAGTGAAATAGTGCCTTTAGAAAGGCGCTATCGCCTCCCAAAGGTGCTATTTTTGGCCCTAATCGTGCCTTTACAAAGGCATTAGTGCGGTAACACCCCAAAAAATTCAATAGCACCCCAAAAAGGGTGCTATATTGCACCTTTGTTTTTCCAGTGTATATGCCTTTCTTAATTGAAGCGTGCAATATCACAAGAGCTCATGCTTCTTCCGAGGAAGCATGCACTCGCGTAGTAGTCGAGTCACTCTGTTCGTAATAATGGCGTAATAGTGTGCGTAATAGAAGATTAATGGCCAAAATTTTCCATAGATTACTCCTTTTTGGGCTCTTTTTGGCTGTTTTTGATCGTTTTCGACCGTTTTGGCCAGACTTTGGCTAAGTCTGTAAGTTTTCGGATCGTAATACAGCGTAATAGACGTAATAGTCGGGTCACCGATTTTAAGAGTGAAGGCTCCATCGTTTTCTTTTATCTGTATGCTTGCGGGAAATTGCCCTCGAGCGTAGTTGCACGCTTCAAGAAGGGCGTTATAGGGTCTTGTACGACGCTATTTTACTCCAGAACACCTCAAATTGCAGTCAGAGCTGTTTTCTTCACGTCGAGGCAAACCTCGATTCGTTGAAGTCGTTCGATTAATCAAAACCTTTCAATTAATTGAATAATTTCAATTAATCGAAAACATTTTCAACTTGTCGATGGTTATTTATCGAATTGGTGGAAAAATCAATTACTTTGATAATTATTGATCGATTGCAATGAATCTCTACAATGGCACGCAGGCCTACTACACTTGCGCTGTGATGGCTGGTCCGCCCGGCCCGGCCCGGCGTGACCCAAATAAACACAAGTGCGGGTGATAAGCCGGTCTGGCGCTGCGGAGCGCGAGGGAGCGCCGCTAGGGGAAACACAAGTGTGTGCCTGTTGCGCACTTGCAGGCGCGAGAGTTTATTTAATTGGGAGCAGATGGGACATGGTTTTACAAGGGAAAAGTCGACGGACAGTCGAGGGTAAAACCACTCGGAATTTTGGTGTGCAAATTTTGTGAATTTCCGTGAATTTTTCCTGATTTTTTGCAGGTATTATTTTCTAAATTGTCGTGAATTTTCCTGAATTTTCCTTACTTTTTTCTGAAGTTTTTTTTTTCTCTTTTTCTGAAGTTTAAAGTTTTTCTGAATTACGAGGTGTACAAAAATTTTAGAGTTACGTATTACCCTCTCGCGGACAATGGTGTGGTTTCAGATGGAATGGGCGAAAGGTACAGCGCTTCCGGTGCACAAATGCATACTGGTTTCCAGTCACTATCAATGTTGTTTTACACATCTGGCCCTCGCCTGCATTAAGTGTGCACCTGCCGGGCTAACTGCCAATAACCACTGCAGGTAGGCTACACTGTTGCTGACAGTCGACCTCAGCGACACGCTTTTGCTTGTGCGTGCCTGCAGGCAAGAGTATGGGTTAGCATTATAATTGTCTTACTTTTTTTGTAAGTTTTGTTTTCCTGAATTTCTTTTAATGTTTCTGTACTTTTCTGAGATACGAGGAAAACAAAAATTTCGGAGTTGTTTCCCCCCTGGGCTGGGTCCGGTGGCTGTCCTTTGGAATGCCGTCCGACTGCTGTCCCTATGCTGGTCCGGGCCCGGGCCGGCCGGCCGGACAGGGAGCCTAGCCTAGCCGAGCCGCACTGTCAGAAAAATCGTACCAAAGTACACAAAAGGTACGACAACTTTCTGGTCAAGTCCTTGCCTGCTCTGAGTGTACTTGGCTAGTACGGTCTTTTGAGGTACGAAGTATACCAGATTTATCTTAAGATTACTGCGCTACGTACCTCAAAAGACCGTACTAGCAAAGTACAACCAGAGCAGGCAAGGACTTGACCTGTAAATGATCGTACCTTAACGTGATTTTTTTCTGACAGTGCGAGCCGGTCTAGCCTGGTCTAGGATCGTAGAGCTACTGCCGCTCTCTAGGAGCCCTGCCTCTGCGGCCCGCTGCGCTCCTGCAGCCCTACCCTGCCGTCTGATTCCGAAAGATCGCTCTCGCGCGCCAACGTTCCTTCTCGCACTCATGGGGTCCTGCCCACCACGACATAGGGCACCGCCACAGGTGCGACGAGGACGGAGGTGCGGGAGCTCAAGGATGTCCAGGCGGGCGCTGTGCGCGCTGTGCGCTCCCACGGCAGCCGAATAACGCAGTCGCAGCCACGTGCCGCGGCGCGCCATCGCAGGGACCGGCCTAGGCACGTAGGGCCAGGGCCCGTGTGGCCAAGTACCCTTGAAAAATATGTGTTTGTATTTCCCGCCGCTCCGCGCAGCTTGGGCAAGCGACATGTAAAACACGGGGAAAATGGCGGGCAAATGTAAAACCAGGAGTTGCACACGTACAAGTGTTAGGCAGTTGCACACTTGGTTTCACAGTGATTTTCCATAAAAACTTCACACTTTCGTTTGTTTGTGAAAATAAAAATTCACACATCTTCAAAATATGTAACATTATTTACGCCTACTGAATCTTTGACATTCTCAGACCTATGTATAGTGTGTGACATTCACACCGGTAAAGTGTGTGACATTCACACCGGTAAAGTGTGTGACATTCACCTTGACATTCACACTCTTACAGAGAGTGTGACATGGTCACTCTTACAGAGTGTGTGACATACACTCACTTACAAAGCGTGTGGATGACATTCACACTTTAGGGATTTTGGTGGAGTTGCGTAAGCGTGTAGAGATGCGTAATGCGTATACCTGTTGCTCGCCCTGTTGCCTGCTGGGCCTGCCGGCCTGCCGGGCCGCAGCCTGCAGGTGGTGATGCAACTATTAACAACGACCAGCCCGCCAGCACGGGTGTTGCACTCGCCCGCTTCCCGTCCGAGATGGTGTGCTTCAGCTCAAGGCGGGCCACACTGAAAAAAAAGAGAAGAAGAGAAAAGAAAGGAAGGTAAAATCGCTTTAACGTTTCGATTGAATTTGTGGGCTGGCAAAACTCTCCGAGGAGGCGTTGAACTTACGTTTCTGGTCCTTTGAAACGGGAGGAGTGAGTACTGGCACGTCACCTTGGTCTCGAGAGGTGTTGTACGTACCCTGTTTGCAAAAGTCATATTGCGAAGCGGAAAAGCGATCTTGGCAATCCCGTGCGGCGCAGCGCAGTCCTCCCGTCTGCTCGACTGCAGACCAGATTGACATGAAGTTCTCCTTGGTGCCGCGGCCGGGCTGGGCCGGGCCGGGCCGGGCCGGCCAATGTAACCTTTTCACGTCGCACTTTTTTCTTCCTGTCAATTTCTCTCTCTCTCTCTCTCTCTCTCTCTCTCTCTCTCTCTCTCTCTCTCTCTCTCTCTCTCTCTCTCTCTCTCTCTCTCTCCCTCTCTCTCTCTCTCTCCGCTTCTTTATCTTTCATTTTTTTGACGCGTGGGGTCAAACTTGGAAAGAAATTGGTGTGGTTTGTTTTGAACGGTTTGAAAATGACTTCAAAATAGAAATCGTGTTCGGACGACACTGTGAAAAATACTCGTAAGGGTTACGGGAAAATTTTCCATGATAAAAGTCGTAAAATTACAATTTGAAATTGTAAATTTACAAGCACTGTCTATCGACATGGAATTGACCGACGAGCTAGAATGGGCTGTCGTAAATTTACGACATGTTTTGTAAATCAAAACTACAAAAAATGTCGTAAATTTACAAGGATATTTTTCACAGTGGAGGCGGAGAATGGAAGCGGAAAGTCTTCGGTCTACTAGAGGTGTAACGAACCTCTCTTTAAATATGCGACGCTCGAGTGTCAAAGTAAAAATAATTTTGTGTTGGTTTTTACTTATACCTTGGACGCGCGGAAGTCGGCAGTACACCTGGCAGCCGCGGCGGCTTCAGGTTCAAGGGAAAAGGTGACGGATCGGTCGCCTCGTAAGCAAATCAAAGAGTGCTGCATGTGTGGGTTGCCTAAGTCCAAGGCGTTCTGCGGTTGTGAGCTACGTGACAGGAATAACGGAAAGTGTTGATGCTCACCGGCAACCTCAGTGTCGGAGAAAGTCACACATATGTAGTTGCATGAACTTCCATTCGTGCGCTTGATTAAGTGAAGCCAAAGAGTCCTTCACTTCCTCACGAAAAACAAAAACAAAAAATCATTTAAAAAAGAAGGGAACGTAAAAGAAACATGTAGAAATTTTTTGTTAAAAATCAAGGAGAATCAGTGAAACAAAATCAGGCAATATCATGAAAACCAGATTTTCGGTGCACGCTTGAGTTAACAGTGCAGGACAGGACGCCTCGAGTTAAGCCGCCGTGAGTTTTCGAGGAACTCGAAGACAAGCGTACACGTATGGAAATTCGCGCTGCTCGAGTGAAAGTGCGCGTGCGGGTGACATATTATTCGCACACTTGCTGGATGTTTCCGGAGTGTAACCCGGCCTCCAGGACCGTGAACTTGACTCTCGTCTCGGCAGTGCTGTGTTGTCCTGAGGTAACACCCGGTAACACCTCTGCTCCTCTCAGTTTGACGTCAGCGCGCGAGTTCACCGTTCCAGCTGTGCATTGACGTCACGCCCCGGGCCAGGCCGCCGGTCAGCGTCAGCCAGGACTCCATTCACACCACCCTCCGGTGCGAGCGTGACGTCAATGAGCAGTGAGCACGGTCAGTGTCACGGACACACACACAGACACACCGCACGTGTGCACGTGGAAACCTAGAAAAACTGGAGAAAAAGCTGGCAGAAATAATCAGAAATAGAGTGCATTTTTTTTTTCGGAGCGTGAAGTTTTAAAAAATGTTGCTAGTGTTTTTTTTTGGGGGGGGGGAGGGGGGTCTGGGAATGCATACGAGGGTGACGGGAGTTGGAGCCGACACTAAATATTTCTAAATTTTCACAATTTTCGTTAATTTTACCTCTTTTTCCTGATGTTTTCTGGATGTTTTGCTGATTTTTTGGAGGGTGTACACTTACTTTAGTTTTTTTTAGTTTTTTTTAATTTAGTGAAGGAACCTCCGGCTGGAACCTCCTCTGAGCCAGCTGTCTGTGCGCTTCAGGACTACTAATGTTATTTTTTTTTTTCATTTGAAGGCCGAACTCTATCGACGAAAAGTAGAAAATCGTTAATTTAGTTGCACACTTAATTTCTGGGCAACTGCGTATCGTATATCGGCTTACGATACCTCAAAGGAGAGTACTTTATTGTTTTGTTTTGTAACGCGATTTTTTTATTAATTAACAACCCTGACGCACTTGTACCCTTACTCTCTCCCCGCTACTGTGCGCAGGATTATAAAGCTGCACTGGAAACCCAAGGTGCACTTTACTTTGCATGACACACTTTGCTTTTTAACGTGGATACCCCTTGGTTCCTTTTTATTTTAATTTTTTGAATAATGGTTTCTCCGCGGCTGTCAAGACAAGACAAAGTGAGACTGAGTCTCACTTTGTCCCACTCAGGCGATTCATCGTTCTCCAACATTCTCAGCTCCGCGCTCGACTCTGCCCGGCCAGGTCTCGGTCTGGTCTAATGCGTCTCAACTCCATCTAGAACCTGTTTTGGCTCGGCGCAAAACAACTAGTAGTGGCTCTGCATTCCAAACCGGCTGGCAGCGCGGCTCGGCGGGACTCCGCGGCTAACAGAAGGGGGGCCTTGCGTGCTGCAGGATCCTGCTGTGGCCTGCTACCTGCTGGCCCGCGGAGCGTGTCCTCGTAGGGACCTGACTCGCACCGGCGCGGCTCCGCGGCCAACAGGTGGGGCCTTGCCTGCCGCAGGATCCTGCTGTGGCCTGCTACCTGCTGACCTGCAGAGCGTGTCCTCTTAGGGACTAGGGACTTGACTCGCACCGGCGCGGCTCCGCGGCCAACAGGTGGGGCCTTGCCTGCCGCAGGATCCTGCTGTGGCCTGCTACCTGCTGACCTGCAGAGCGTGTCCTCGTAGGAACTAGGGACTTGACTCGCAGCGGCGTGGCTCCGCGGCCAACAGGTGGGGCCGTGCCTGCCGCAGGATCCTGCTGTGGCCTGCTACCTGCTAACCTGCAGAGCGTGTCCTCTTAGGGACTAGGGACTTGACTCGCAGCGGCGTGGCTCCGCGGCCAACAGGTGGGGCCTTGCCTGCCGCAGGATCCTGCTGTGGCCTGCTACCTGCTGACCTGCAGAGCGTGTCCTCGTAGGGACTAGGGACTTGACTCGCAGCGGCGTGGCTCCACGGCCAACAGGTGGGGCCTTGCCTGCCGCAGGATCCTGCTGTGGCCTGCTACCTGCTGACGCAGAGCGTGTCCTCGTAGGAACTAGGGACTTGACTCGTAGCGGCGTGGCTCCGCGGCCAACAGGTGGGGCCGTGCCTGCCGCAGGATCCTGCTGTGGCCTGCTACCTGCTGACCTGCAGAGCGTGTCCTCGTAGGGACTAGGGACTTGACTCGCAGCGGCGTGGCTCCGCGGCCAACAGGTGGGGCCGTGCCTGCCGCAGGATCCTGCTGTGGCCTGCTACCTGCTGACCTGCAGAGCGTGTCCTCGTAGGGACTAGGGACTTGACTCGCAGCGGCGCGGCTCCGCGGCCAACAGGTGGAGCCTTGTCTGCCGCAGGATCCTGCTGTGGCCTGCTACCTGCTGGCCTGCGGAACGTGTCCTCGTAGGGACTTGACTTGCAGCGGCGCGGCGGAGGGTCGCCCGCGCGCCTCGCCTGCTTGTCGAGGCCGACACGACGGCTTCGATTTGCATAATTTTAATCGAAGATAATAAAGAGAAAAAGTAATAATGATGAAAAAGAAGGGTGGAGTGAGCGGCGTCGCTGATGGGATGTCAATGCGGAGACTGACCGGAGGTGACTGGAGGCCGCACAACACGGGCGTGACGGGGCGTGAGCCTCAAGCCGACTCAAGCTCCACTCGAGGCCCAAAGTGCGTGAATATCGCATACTATAGGGTTGTGTGAATCGAGGGGGAGTCACTTCGAAAAATCATCGTACAGCCCCAAAACAATCATCTAAAAAAAAATAAACAAATTACAAAATCTCCCGAATAGAAAATTCACTCACGCGTACACGGGAAAAAAACAAATGTGACATGTGTAACGTTTGTAACGTGACATATCTTTCTTTTCGTTCTTTCTTAAATATTAGGGTGGTGTTTTGCTGCAATCATCATTTTAAGCACACCATCGTTTCCGGCTGAAAATTTCGATTTTATCGAGCATACATATGAGAGCAGGGTTGTTGTTGCAAAATAACTCATGGTAAGAAGACGTAGAAATTTGTCGACACTGCCGTATCTTTGTTACCCTTCCTCGGAACTCTATCATATGTGTGCTAGTTTGAACCGGAATTTTTCGGTGAAAATGACGGTGACCACGGACTTTGAAAACAATCGCTGAGATAGAAGCTATCGAAGAAAAAAATTAAAATGCGTCATCCGTCACGTGTCAGCGTGTAAGTGCCCGGATCACTCACGCACTATAGCGTTTTGGCAGTGAGTTGACCCTGTTCACACCGGCGCTGTGTATCGTGACGTCACTGGCCCAGTGACCCGTTATACGTTACGTGCCGCTGCCACGGTGGTGATGGTCATGGCCTGCATTGACGTCAGAGGGAGCTCGCGGCCTCCTGGAGCAGCGGAGCGCGGCCCGGGTGCGTGTGGGCGTGCGCCACGTGCTCCAGGGGTCACTCAACTCGTAGTACTACGCGAATGTTACACATTTACAAGGCGGGCTGCACTTCAAAGGGTAGGACACTGTTAAAAATTTATTGTGATTTCCCAGCACTTCCTTGATTGTGAAATCCCAACACTTCTCTGTAATCAAAATATGACCCTTTTGCTGCCTCAAAGTAAAATATTTTGTCGGCCAGTCGACCAAATTTTTGGAGACAATCTCTTTTAAATACAGAGGACAGTTGGAATTTCCTGAAGAGTTCTGATTAAAATACAGAGGACAAATGTAATTTCCCGAAGAGTTTTGGTTTAATTACAGAGGACTGTTGTAATTTAACCAAGAGTTCTGGCAACTTTTTTCACAACAGAGGTGCTGTGAATTTCCAACATTTTTTGAACAGTGCGATATGCAACCTTTAAAAGGCACGAAAGCTCCAAAGTCATCACAGTTTATGTTTTATCGAGATATTTTTCCCTGTGGAATGAAATTGAACTTTAAGACTTATTTTCGTAATTTTCGCGAAATGCCGCTTCAAACGAGCCTACGTGTGATGCGGGGTGATGTTAAAAAATGGCAGAAATTCATTTCAGTTTTTGTACTCTTTCATTTGCTGACCGCTCATCAGAACCCTATCACACTTTGGCTCGTTTGACGCGTAATTTTGCGAGGAATGCGATGATAGCATATCCTAAAATTTCATTGATTTCCTCATAAAGAAAATATATTGAAAAAATAACTGAAAATGTACACTTTAGCACCCCTAAAACGGTTTTACTACCCTAGGAAATTAAGGACATGACACCTTTGTTTTTCCAGATGAAAATTCCTAAGAAAACTATTATCCTCTGCTTGGAGTGGAGGAAGAGGTTGGGTCGACCTACGCCTCCATGACCCTTAGGGCCGCGCGCGACACATCGAAAGTCCCTCAAGTCACCCCATAGAGGTCATGAAGGGCACAAATTACCTTCTCGAGGTGACGTCATGCACCTTTGGTTCTACACCATGTAGCTCTAATTGATCGAAAAGAGGTCACGGGGCAGGGGGCACGAAAACCTTATTTCTCCCCCTTCACGGAACAATCCACACCATGACGTTATTGTTCAAGTGTAAAGATTGTTCTGAACCCGTGTGTGCGACATTCGCACTCTCGCGTGTCCAAATGCATGGAGGAAGTGCGAGAGAAGAACATGTCTCAACCATTTGAATTTATTTATATACATGCATATACATGTATTTGTGTGTATGTGAGTGTGTGTCTGTCTGTGTGTGTTTTGGTTGGGAGGCGTGTGGACCGGTTTGAAGCCAGTCTTGCGAGTTAACCTGGCTACTCGTCCGGGCCAGCTCGGGCGCCTCCTCGTGTCTGGCCTCGTGCTGAGCAAGAGAGAGAGAGAGAGAGAGAGAGAGAGAGAGAGAGAGAGAGAGAGAGAGAGAGAGGAATGAGAAATTTGCCACCCGTCGTGGCCTCATTCGCTCCTGGTCAGTAGGCAACCACAACATTCTCCTTCCCGAAGGGGGAGACAACTCTGAAATTTTTGTACACCTCGTCATTCAGGAAAATTCCAAGAAATTTAGAAAAATTTATAGAAATTCAGGGAAATTCAGAAAAATACACAAAATAGGTATAATTCAAGCAAAAATTCACAGAAATTCATTAAAATTTACAAAAATTCGCAAAATCTTTACACTGATATTCAGAGTTGTTTCCCCCTCCCTATCCTTCCTCACATATTTAGGGCAGAGAAGTCCTCTGTCTGTGAACCGCACACGCCCCTGAGTGCGTGGAGGGTAGAACTAACGCAATGTTACACACTTGAACAAGTTAAGGTTACCGACATGTGCTTGCATGGAGGTTCACGCACCTGCACAAGTGCGTGTGACGCTCGACCCTAACGCACTTGCATGAGCGCTCTGCCGTCACTGAAAATAAAGGAGTCGCCTTTGTCGCTCTTGCGAGAGCGACTATTCTGTCCCAAATTTTCATGCTCCTGGGGGAGCGACATTGTTTAACATCGCTCTATTAGAGTCACTTTGATGACTCGTTTTGAGTCAAATCATCAAACGTCACTCTATTGGAGCGATTCCAAAATACCAGAAAGGACTCGATTAGAGTTGTTTTCGCGATCGTCACTTTTACTGAGCGATGAAAAAATGCTGCGCTCATTACCAGCAAGAAATGTGACTGTTACATTTCCAGTGGTGTCATACAGCCGCGCGCCACACATCAGATCTTATTTTGCAGGGGGAAATCGCACACGCTGTATGGTCCGGCCTCCGTGTTCTTCTCACCACCTCAGTCCGAATCTTTTATTGTAACCCCAATCTGTTATTGTGGTCTCATTAAGGTGCGCAGCCCCCGCACCGCCCCGCCTCCGGTCGGTGAGCTTTGCGCCTGAGTTAAGCGAGGCGCCGAACAAGAGAGATATGATGGGCCAGGCCGCTCTGCCATGCGTTCGGTCAAGGTGAGGCGGACGGGTACCCCCCCCCCCCTTCCCCGCCGGGTGGGGGGTGCGGTGGGGGTACTTCTCTCGATCCCCTTTGCCCACGCCCCGCCCCGTCCCACCCCGCCCCGCCCGGCTGGGCTCTGCCGGCACGTGGCTGGTGGCGGTGCAGGTCGAAGGTTCGACAACCCGAATTGGGGAGGAGAGAAGCGGGGTGGGGTGGGCCGGGAAACCAGAAATGGGACAACCTCGCATGTCATCAAACGACTCGCAAGGGATTACCGCCGCCTCATACCCTAAATCTCGCTTCGGACAATTATGCTTCACGTTTCTTTTCCAAATCTGTGTGAGCGTGTTTTCGTTTTCTCTCCGCTCTGTTGTTGTTGTTGTTGCTGCTGCTGTTGTTGTTGTTGTTGCTGTTGCTGCTGTTGTTGTAGTCGTCCCGTGAGGTTAGGCAGACCCGCCGAGCTGCGGCCACGGCCACCTGATGGTGTCGAGTTTCCGTGCCGCTTTTGACAAAGTAACGCTTTGCGGAGGTTATTTGTCGTGAGTGCTCAGATCCGCGTGGCACTCCTCGTGATCTAACGCCCGCCGTCCCTCCTCACCTCAGCCCACCTCGCCCCGCCCCGCCCCGCCCCACCTGTGCCTAGAAGGCCCCGCCGCGCCGCGCCACGGCCGCGTCGGTGTGTTGGTCGCATCAGGAATGTAGTCCGTGTTCGCGCCAGCCTACTTCTAGGGGGTTTCCCATCAATGAAACGACCACATCAGAAAGGACTGCCGAGAAAAACATGGGTCGGTGTGGCAGGGGATAGGGGGCTTTAAGTACTCCGGCCCAACAGCTTCGCGGGGCTATTTAATGTCGCTACTTAACATCGGAACCTCGGAACCTGCACGAGAAACGCTAGCTTCTTTCAGCCCAAAACTTGGAAAACAAATTTTGTAGGTTAGACGGATGTTTCGTATGTTATCGTTTGTTTGTTTGCTTGTTTGTTTGTTTGTTTGTTTGTTTGTTTGTTTGTTTGTTTGCTGTTGTTTCATGCACACAGTGAGTTTCCATATTTTACTTGATACAGCTGATGTAAATCTTTGCAATTGCGTAACTTTCGTGAACTTCACAACATAACTACGTACGTTCAACCTTTCACGTTTCATTAAACACTGTAAATCGAGGAGTCAGAAATCTCGCTCTCAGGGGAGCGAGATTGGTGACCCAAATTTTGTCACTCCTGGGGAGTCATATTATTAAATATCACTCCTTTTGAGTCGCTTCTATGACTCAAAACGAGCGATATCTAGTGATCTCGCTCGATTTGAGTGAGGCTTATCACTCCAAATGAGCGATATAGAATTTCCTCACTCCTTTAGGGCAACGTTATATGCCTCGCTCAATTTCAGTCAGAAACATGACTCTCAGATTTACAGTGAAATCTGCAGTATTTCCACAATTCGAGCTATGCGGGTGTTCACAGTGTTCATTTGTTGCAGTACGTCTACAATAGTCACTGTGAAAAATTGTCGTAGGTTTACGGGAAAATTTTCCACGAAGTAGAGTTGTAAAATTACGATCACTTCTCGTAAAATTACAAGCAGTGCCTATCGACTTGGAATTCAATTACAAGCAAGAATGGGCTGTCGTAAATAAATCAAAAATAAATCGTAAATCTTCGGACATATTTTTCACAGTGAGTGGGGGGGGGGGGGATATGTGTGCGCCCAGTTTTAACTCGATTTATAAGTGACTCCTTCGTTTTCTGGCCTCTCTGCAAACTCAAGTGTGAGACAGTATCACACTTTTTACTGCAGTACCACTGTGTCTCACACTTTCAAAAACTATTTTCTGTCGTTGAATAGCAATCATGTTTTAGAGAACAACATCAGCTTTGGTTCAAAATCCCGGTTAAAACGAGCTACCATGTGATGGGGTTTGGGACAACAATTCATTAAATAATCGTAAATTAATGGTTTCGAAAATTTATAGGAACGTTGTTGTTTGCGATCAGAACCCCATCACATAGTAGCTCGTTTTAACCGGGATTTTGAACCAAAGCTGATGCTGTTCTCTAAAACGTGAGCGCTATTCAACGACAGAAAATACTTTTTAAAAGTGTGAGACACAGTGGTACTACAGTAAAAAGTGTGATACTGTCTCACACTTGAGTTTGCAGAGCTCCCTGTACATTATCTGATGTGGTATACTTGATCCGAGCCCTGCTGAATATTTCAGGACGGGCGGCGCGCTCGTAATGTTTGTCGGCGCGGCGCGGGTACACCTTGGGCACACCTTGGGCACACATGGGGGGTTTATTCCTGACAACGGAGATTAGAGTGCCTGCATGCGGTTCTAGCCGTGCGGAGCCCTATATCGCTGCTTAGCAGAGCGCACTCAGAAAAAAACAATTTGCACATGCAGCTAAAACAATTGCTATATATGCACAGCTAACATTTTAAGCATTACAACTAACGGAGTTAGCTGTGCCACAAAATATTTAGCTAAAGAGCAAAGTGTTTAGCAGTGTTGCTAAGTTTTAACTACATAGCTCCAAATGTTAGCTGTGCATATGCAGCAATTTTTTTTTTCTTCGTGTGGAAAAGACTGGTTTCGGCGCCCTTCAGGGGCGGATTTGGCCTGAGTATTTTACTAAAGGACTTCTCCTTTTCTTTTTCACACGTGGCGCGTCGCGATTGATGCTGCTCAGTCGAGGCGTGCGAAGTAAATTGCAAATGAATTTATGCATGTGTCTGGTAGGGGAGGGCCTTGCAGCCCGCGGTGGCGTTGCGCGGCGTGGCGTAACATCAGACGAGATAAGCAGTAACGCATTGTACGCACAAAGAGATACAGGCCGACCTTAAACCAACTGCCTGCATGCACCATTTATATTTTGCCGGAAAATTATCAGTGCGAAGCGTACAGCTCAAAACAGAGAGAGGAAAAAAGTAGAAAAAAAAAGAAAAAAACAAAGACAGGAGCCACTGCCCATAGAATTTATTTTATTTCTTTTTAACTGTAAAGAAAGGGTTTTAAAGGTTTTAAATTGACAACCTATCTTGTGAGACGGAAATATAATATAGGAAATCAAGAATATTTTTCACAATGTGTACCTCTTCTTTTTACTCGTTCTTTACCTTTTCCACATCTCCCTTAACATAGAGGTGAAAGAACGAGTATTGTGCTCAGTGCGGTGTAAGTTAGACCCCATTTTCAGCGAAGAAATGGTAATACTTACGGTTATGTCTGTGTAAGCAAATTGTAGCTTTTCACCCAGTAATGAGTCAATAATAGAGGTTTTTTTCGAGTTACTAAGCAAAATTTTAAGAAATTAAGAATCTAAATTTCGAATAGAGACGTCCGACTGCTCGCCGCGAGACCACTTTTATCCCGTACGCATTACGACTTAATTACGGACGGACATACAGCCAAACTACACTATTTGCCAAATAAAGTTATCACGAAACGTATCAACAATTTTCAACATTCTGCAGTTTCTAATTAAAAAGTAAACATTACATTCATTTGTGTTTATCAACATTGAGAGTATCAATATCAACACAACCGATATGGGTTGTGCGCATGCGCGAGTAGAGCAACGCCTTCTATTGAGATATTCTGTAATCATTTAAAGTTTGTCTCAAAAAGAAAACAAATGCCGCGAAAAGTTTGAACGTGGAAAGTGGAAAGCCGTGACTGACAACAAAGTGTCGTGTGTTATGGACTCACTATCCTGCTGTTGACTTACCATTTCTAGTTGAAAGCTAACATTATTAAAGTTAAGGGTAAAGAGGTAAAGAACGAGGTTTTTCTTTTTGTATCAAACGTGTTTGATGCGCTTACAATCTACTTGTTTATTCTTTGTTCCGACTTTAGAAGGCTGTGTTCTGCTGGTGCTTTTCTCGCTTGTCGCTTCGTGTTTCTGTCATTATTGCCTCAGTGGTATGAGTGCGCACGCATATGTGTGTGTGTGAGTGTGTGTGACCGAGCGCGCACTCACCTGGTAGGAGAGAGAGAGAGAGAGAGATTTTGGGGGGAGGGGGGCGGTAGGAGGAGTTAGAGGAGAGGGGGAAGTGCTTTGGCCGCCCTAGGAGCTAGGAGTGGGAGAGAGAGAGGAGATGAGGAGCAGGCACGTGATAGCCTGGTGAGCGGCCCGGGACTGGGGCCCAGCCCGTGCCTCCCTGCAGGAGAGGAGAGGGTCCGATTCAAAATATTGACTCCCGGGCGAGTAGGCGGACCATGTCGAGTACGAAAGGATATTCACTCACTTGCAGGAGGACACACTCGGTAAACTCAAGTGTGAGCCTGTATCACACTTAACTGCATTACCAGTGTGTCTCACGCATCCAAAAACTATTTTCTGTCGTTGACGAGCAATCACGTTTTGGAGAATAGCATCAGCTTTGGCGCAAAATTTCGGTTCAAACGAGCCTAGCATGCGATGAGGTTCGGAATAACAATAATACATTAAATAATCGTAAATTAATGGTTTTTGAAACTTTATGTCATCGTTGTTTATGCGCTCACAACTCCATCACATGTTGGCTCATTTGAACCGGAAGTTGTGCCAAAACTGTACCTGTGATAACACAGTTATGTGCGAGACAGCATCACTCTTGAGTTTGCAGAGCACTTGGGTTTTCATCGCGGGGGGTTAGGCATAAGCAGCTTGCGTGGGCATGCAAGAAAACTTTGGAACTTTTACAAGTACAACTAAATTTGCAATACTACTTCATGTAAAAAATATCGGGTTTCTGTAATTTTACACTGGTAAACAAAATCTGCAACTTTGCACACTTAAAGTGTGCCTTTTTAGTACTTCGCACATTACATGGTTTCGAATATTTTTGCACCGTTGCTTGATGCGCAAAATTTTAACGCATGGTGTCCAAATATTTCATTCCTGGTTTCATACTGGCCTTAGTAATAGTAGGAACCGGTATATCAAGTGTCGAAAGCTGCACACCAGTTCGTGTGCCTTGACGTTTGCGAAGTGTGTGAAGACTGGGCACTTCGTTATGTCGAGTTTTGATCGGTGCAAAATTTGCATATTTGTAAAGCACACCAATCGGTGTGCAA
Organism: Frankliniella fusca; assembly: GCA_029379305.1. Lineage (NCBI taxonomy): Eukaryota > Metazoa > Arthropoda > Insecta > Thysanoptera > Thripidae > Frankliniella > Frankliniella fusca. The sequence continues at coordinate 267,601 of JAHWGI010001215.1, forward strand.
CTTTCTACATTTGTGTTACCAGTGGACTGTAACTTGTAATTTCACCATACTTTACGTGCAATATTGACTACAACAACATACTGCACAGATATACATAAATATTTTGTAAAATCACTAATTTTTTTTCACTTATTGCATGCACTCCATGAAATAGGTGGAAATATTTCGTTTGGAAGTATGTATTTTTTAAAGTCATTTTTTTACGATTGGTTTACGTTGTTTTCGTATTGCTCGCTGGTGCACGCGAGTCCTAATTAATGCACGCTATGCAGAGGGCTGGGCCGCCCAGAAACATCAGTCCTCTCCACGCCTGCGCGCCTCGCACGGGCCCCGGCGATCCACTCCCGCTCTGGAATAAACGCCTTCGTACATTTACTGTAAATGTTTTTGTAAATAACGTTTTACAAAAGATATGTTGTTAATCTACGGCAACCCATTCTTGTTCGTTTTTGGATTTACTTTGTTTAAACGTAGTGCGTGCAATTTTACTCTGCAAACTCAAGTGTCGTACAATACACTGTAAAAAACAATGTTGTTGGTAAACAACATATTGTTGTTAATTTTTTAACTGACTGTTATTGTTAATTAACAACACTGGTTGTTGGGTAACTGCAATGTTAGTTTGAGAAAAAATAAAAACAACTATTTTAAATAGTTCTGCGACTCTAAACATCTAATGGATACCTTGAGAAAAATATTTACCCTTCAACGATATTTGTTGTTACATAATTAACATTGTTGTTTTTCAACAATAAACGTCACTTAAAAAATTAACAACAAATTCACTGTTTTCCAACAAATTTTTTTTACAGTGTACTTCACTAAAAGGTGCAGGACCAATGGTCCTGCAGTAAAAAGTGTAGGACCCGGTGTGTCCTGCAGTAAAAAGTGTAGGACCCGGTGTGTCCCGCAGTAAAAAGTGTAGGACGCGGTGTGTCCTACAGTAAAGAGTGTGGGACACTCTGTTTCCGACATATGGTGTCCTACACATACAACTGTATGTATGATACACCGGGTCCTACACTTTTTACTGCAGGACCATTGCTCCTGCACCTCTTAGTGCAGTACTGTACGACACTTGAGTTTGCAGACAGAGTACGATTCTGACACTTTGAGACCATGAACGGACATTTTTGCTGTATATTAATTACCTATATACACTAGCACAGTGAAAACTAGTCGTAGGTTTTCAGGGAAATTTCTCACGATATGGCGTTGTAAAATTACAATTCTAAATAATTACAAGCACCAGATATCGACCTGAAATTCAATTACAAGCCAGAATGGGTTGTCGTAAATTTACAACATTTTTCGTAAATCTTAGTTTGGAAAATATATCGTAAATCTACAAAGATAATTTTCACAGTGAGTACGATGTGTACTAAGTCGACTTCATATACAAAGAATTTTCTATATTGACTTATTCACCATCGAAAAATTGTTCTTAGTTTTATGGAAGAAAAGTTCCATACGTACGCAGAAAATAACATCCCGTAGTTTTTCTAGTGTAAACTAGTTCTTGAGGATTTTTTTTTTTTTTTTTTTTTTTTTTTTTTTTTAAAGGGCGAAAATGTCTGTTGCAGGCTGAGAGTGTACTTGTAATTTTTCAACTCCACTACGTGGATAATTTTCCCGTATAACCTGCTACAACCATTCTCACAGTGTTCTGGAAATCCATCAAGTGTGTGAATGTCGCACACTTGCAGGTGTATGCGAGGACGCACTCTTGTAGGCAGGTGTATGCGAGGACTCATTTCTACCCTTGGACACCCAAACGTGTGGTGGATATCCAAGGGAAATTCACCCGTTTGAGTGGCCAAGTGTACGAACGAGTCCTCACACACCTACACGTGTGCGACATTCACACACTTGGGTTTCCAGTTGTGTTGGTTCTAATCACCTCCTCAGCCTGCAGCAGAGCCATGGCGGCCAAGAAGTACTCGCTCATCTACGTTCACCGCCTGATTCTCCTCTCAGCCCTGAGCGGCGCGGCGGGGAAGGCTATCAATACATATGCGGTACGTCGGGCCGCGCGAGTGGTGTTTGTGTTCGTCGCCTTGTTTTGTTTTCGCTTTTGCAACCTTTAGTGCGCTCCCCGAGCAGGGCCCCTACATTATGTACGTGAACAGAATGTACAATTGCGAAGTGCCTCATCCCGAGAGACTGACGTGGTGGTGGTACTCGCGGGCGTCGCACTTTAAGCCCGCGCAGCCGACCGAGCCCCAGCTGTTCACCGGCAACATGTCGGGGACCACGCTCCTGGAAGACACCTTTTGGGTAAGGGCTCGTGTGGTCTGATAAGAACGGCCCCTTAAGCGGACCGAGGAAGTTCGAATTAATTTTTTCACACTTCTCTCCCAGCGTAACGTTTCGTTTTTGACGCACCTGATTTATTCCTCGATATTGCAACTTTTTTTTAAATGTTTTGCGAAATTCCACGCAAAGCTAGAGGGTATAAATGCTGGTTTAGCAACGACGTTTCCTACTGTTGTGACAGTATAGAAAACGTGAGGTACCCCATACAATTTTTTCGTCACTTCTGCAAACGTTTTGCTGGTTTAGCTAACATTTTGCTGAAGGAGCATTTTGCTTGTGTGACTTGACTGAAGGCGGCTCAATGGGCTTGTTGCTCCCTGCTCTTTCCCTGGTAGGCGCGCTGTATTCTGGACCGGCGGAGCAACAACCAGTGGAAGGAGAACGCGTTCGTCTTCTTCTTCGGCAGGACGGCGTGCACCCACATCATGAGCAACGCGCCTTACCTCGCCACCTTCACGGGCGACCTCTTCCAGCCCCGGCCCTGCATGATCCGCCCGGTGCGCGCGCGCGCTCGTGCACCACGGGTGTGAATGTAGCACACTTGTGAGCGTGCTATAGTGTCACACACGTGTGTGCATTGTTAAAACAAGAGTGCAACTGTCGAGGGTGGAATAACAACTATGAATTTTAGTGTTCACAATTTGTGAGTTGTTTTTTTTTAACTGGTGTGATTTTTAATAGAATTTTTGTGAATTTTCACTTGAGTTTTACCTTAATTTTTGGTAAATTTTCCAGATTTCCCTGAAATTTTCCCAAATTTTCCTATTTAATAAAAATTATACATTTTTCTGAAGTTTCCTGAATTTTCCTGAATTACGGGGTGTACAAAAATTTCATCGTTGTTTCCCCTCGGTAAGTGTTTAACACGTGTAGGTGTGCAACTCCATGTTTATCATGTGAAAGTGTTCAACTCAACAGCCGTGCGATTGCAATACTGTTCATAAACTCCACGGTTGTGAAATTGTTAGTGTTTGACACGGCAGATATGCACTTGCAAGCGTTCAACTGCGCCGGACAACACTGCTTTCCTTGTTGAACACTTCCAAGTGTATGACTATCGAGTTGAATACTTACAAGTGTAAGATTAGCGAGCTAAGCACTCACTATTGCTCAACTCTAGGTTGAACACTTGTAATTTACATGTAAAACTGGGAGTGGCACACTTATAAGTGTTTCACACTGTGTAACAAGTGTGTAAATGTCACACTTTTGTAAATGCGTGAATGTTTTACTCCTGAAAGTGAGTAAGTGACACACTCTTTCTAGGAGTGAATTTTACACACTTATAAAAGTATGAACGGCTCACTTCTCGACAGCTTTTCAATTTCCGTTTGTCCATAGTTGTCACGTGAAGTGTGTGAAAATCTTAGGAACTCTTACTCTGTGTTTATGTGCGTGAATTCACTCACCTACAGGTGCCTGGCATTCACACACGTTGATTTCCTGTGTCTGCAGGGGTAGGGTTATGTTGCGCGGGGCCATAGTGCTGGTCGTCATTTTCATATCTCATATTTCTGCAGGGTCTCAACAGATACAATGACGCTCCCGTGGTTTTACATCATCCCAATTTGCCAATATTGATTTTCGGGGAGTACCGTTTCCGGCTCCTGGCCGGTCCTCCCGGCGAGACAAACGCCACCGCATGTTTCGGTGGAGACGTGGTAGTCGTTCCGAAACCGACAGGCCTGCGATAAACCTTTGGTGGTACCAGAGTGAGACAGACTGCTAAGCGTCCGACGAGCTCGAGGGGTAAATAACTCCGAATTTTGATGTACACCACTAATTCAAAATTCACACCAATTCAAACTAATTCACGCGAATCCAAAACGAATTCACGCGAATTCAAAACGAATTCAAAACAAATTCGAGCGAATTTAAGGAATGACCTCAGAAAATACACGCACACCTGATCCAAATTATTCTCTCAATTACATGATGAAATAGGATTTTTAGTAAATTATTGTGAATGATTTCTATTTATTCCAAATGATTGGAAATTAACTTGCAATAATGCAAAATAATCACAATTATTTCAATTATTTTTTAAAACTTTTCAGAAACAAATTTTGCTCTGCAATTGAAAGGGTGGCGTGAAAACATGGAAAATTTTTGCGGCAGTAAACCTCCCGAAGGAGGTTGCGGTTCCCGCCAGGCACAGGGCTTTTACCCCCTGTGGCAGCCAACTGCTTCGGTGTTCCATGGGAACCGGCGCTTTGCTGACTGCGATCCTATCGCGCAATTCGACAGATTTGATCCCCGTACCACCATTGGCCTACCCCTAGAGGTACGAGCGGTGTCAAGGGCGTTAGACTTCCTGATCCCAGTTTCAGAGGCCTTACCTCAGAGGGGTACGCGGGATTCGAACTCACAACCCCGAGTGCCGACACGTAGCCAGAACAGGAAGCGACCCAACGCCCAGAGCCACCGAGCCAACGGCGGTGAGACGTGTTTAATTTCTACTTGACCTGCCATCCAGCAGCGGCCAAGGGAAATGGCAAGCGCGAAAAACACTTTCCCGAGTGGGAGTCGAACTTCGGACCACTCGGTTCAGTGTTGCGCGCTCTACCAACTGAGCCACGACGTTTTCATGACTTTCCAGTGCGACAGGTTGGCGTCGTATTTGCCGGTCCTCCTGGCTGGAGGCTGGGGGATAGGGCAAATACGACGCGATCCCGTCGCACTGGACAGCCATCGAGACATCGTGGCTCAGTTGGTAGAGCGCGCAACATTGAACCGAGTGGTCCGAAGTTCGACTCCCACTCGGGAAAGTGTTTTTCGCGCTTGACATTCCCTTTGGCCGCAGCTGGATGGCAAGTCAAATAGAAGTTAATCACGTCTCACCGCCGTTGGCTCGGTGGCTCTGGGCGTTGGGTCGCTTCCTGTTCTGGCTACGTGTCGGCACTCGGGGTTGTGGGTTCGAATCCCGCGTACCCCTCTGAGGTAAGGCCTCTGAAACTGGGATCAGGAAGTCTAACGCTCTTGACACCGCTCGTACCTCTAGGGGTAGGCCAATGGTGGTACGGGGATCAAATCTGTCGAATTGCGCGATAGGATCGCAGTCAGCAAAGCGCCGGTTCCCATGGAACACCGAAGCAGTTGGCTGCCACAGGGGGTAAAAGCCCTGTGCCTGGCGGGAACCGCAACCTCCTTCGGGAGGTTTACTGCCGCAAAAATTTTCCATGTTTTCACGCCACCCTTTCAATTGCAGAGCAAAATTTGTTTCTGAAAAGTTTCAAAAAATAATTGAAATAATTGTGATTATTTTGCATTATTGCAAGTTAATTTCCAATCATTTGGAATAAATAGAAATCATTCACAATAATTTACTAAAAATCCTATTTCATCATGTAATTGAGAGAATAATTTGGATCAGATGTGCGTGTATTTTCTGGAGCATCCCCGGATTTGAAACGAATTCAAGTAAATTCACAAAAAAATCACAATAATTAAAAAAAAAAACTTCGCAATAAATTCAAAAAATTCAAAGCTAATTCAAAACGAATTCAATTCAGACAAATTCAATTCAAATTCACGAAATGTGTACACCGAATTCAGAGTTGTTTACCCCTCGGACGAGCTTCGGCAGAATTTTACTTTTTTCGTTTATAAATTGAACACGCGGGAGGACATGACATATTGTTTTTCATTCCACCTACATGTGAGTAACGTCACACTTAGGTTTGCTGTGCCCGGGCGGGTACCGAGGTTTTTATTTTTATTCCTTTCAGGAAAGGCTTAAGTATTCAAAACATTATTTATTGTGTCCTGCTTGTAAAAAAATTTTTTTTTAAAAAAAAAAACTTAAATTGTAATATTACAAAAACAAAGTGGATTTTCCCTCTAGAATAAAATACTTTCAAGTTATTCTTATAAACTTCCAAGATATTTGTTTTTGTAGCAGTGAGGCGTTGGGGTTGGACATTGAGCGTCACGCGAGGGGTCCCTTACCACAAGAAAAAAAAAACGTGTACATTTTCTAAAACAAAGTCGGTAAAACTTTGATAACATCGAGAAAAAAAATCAGGGGAAAAATCAAGAAAAAATCGTATTAAATCTGTAAAACCCAGGAAAAATCACGAAAAATCAGAAAATTAAAAAATCGGTGTGCGCTTGAAGTTATAGTGAAGCACAGGACCCTTCGGCGGCGTCACGTCTGCGCGCTGTGTGAAGGAAGGAAATGAAAGTATCGAGCATGCGCGTCGCGAGCGGGGCGTTGTGCCATTACGAGTTATTAACCCGGCCGGGACGGGACGGGACGGGACGGGACTCGCAGGCTTGACGAGCCGAGCCGAGCCGGGGCAGGGCCGCTTAGCAGGACCTTGCAGTATCGGAAAGTTCCACACGGGCGACTGGATGCACTTGTGCAGGACTTGGGCCAGGACCCGCTGCTGCAGCGGCCTGCACTGCCTGCAGGACCCGTCCCGGCCGGACCCGACCCGGACCTGGAGACCTGGAGGTGCGGCGGCGGCGCCCGGAGGCCGACGGGACCGTCCCGAAACCATGACGGTGCGGTTTTACCTCATGCAAGGTTCAAAACACGCATGTTTCTCATTATTTATTTATTTTATTTTTTTCGATGGTCTTTGCTGTAATCTTCTTGTTGGACGTGCATGTCGGATATTCCGTATTCCGACAGGGGGAGAAGTGCACGGGCTTAACGCTGGACAGATATTTATTGAACAACTCAAACTGACCACTGCAAACCCTGGAATCCAATTTCTCACTCAGAATGGGAGAGGACACTTTTCCATACTAAATTAGAGTGAGAATTTTTAACCTCACTCTTTTCGAGCGAGATATTTTTGAGCCTCGCTCTATTTGAGTAAGGATTTTTTAACCTCACTTAATTTGAGCACGAATTCTCACTTTATTTGGGCGAGGTCTCAAAATTCTTTCTCATAAAGGGCGAGGAAAAAAATTCTTACTCTCCAGAGAGTAATAAAATTGCCCTCAAATTCTCACTCGTATGGGGCGAGAAATTATGACTCGTAGATTTTCAGTGACCTCGCTGAAACCTCTCCTCTTAAATTTACAACAGCCCCGCGAGACACCGCAGTGCAGCGGGTTGGCCTATGCTTGACGCGGAGGGCGCCCGAGGGGTCCTTCACTTTAAAAAAAAAGTCAGTGTACATCCTAAAATAAAATGAATAAAAAATCAGAAAAAAATATATAAACGGGATAAAAAATCAGAAACGATCAGGAAAAATCATCAAAAATTACTTAAAAACAGACAAATTAGAGAAATAAATGTACGCTTGCATATTCATGGTGAAGGACCCCTAGGTGGTGCCGGAGCCTCGAGACACGGAAAAAAAAAGTTAAGCTGTGTTAACTAAATGTTAGCTGTCATAGCTAATATGTTGTCTGATATCGTGACAAGCAAGTTTTTTAGCTACCACAGCGATATGTTGGCTGCCATAGCGACACGGCAGCTATGAGAGCTAATGCGTCATCTGCAGGAGAAAAAGCAATGTTTGATTCAGTGAATGGGATGTTCTCTACCCTAACTAAGCCTTTGCTAAATCCAGCTAAGCGTTAGTTGTAGTAGCTAATTTTTGCCTACCAGAGACAATTTTTAGCTATGGTAGCTTATAAGTTGTCTGTCACGAAATCAGCTAACATATTAGCTACGGCAACTTATGTATTTTTTTCCGTGGAGGCAGGCGAGAGGCGAGGACAGAGTGGTGGGGGGTGGGGGGTCCCTCCCCTCCCCTCCACCTCGGGCTTCCCTGTGGCCGTTCGACCATCCCCTCCCTTCTAGCCGTCCGCTTGATTGTGACGTCACTCGAGCTGCTGATGCTATAAAACGCATCATCTGCTAAGAAAGCTCGCGAACTATAAAAGAAGACTGCAAGTGCCGGCATAAAAGCTGTTCAATAAACAGGGTAGTCCTTTCGTTTTGTTCTTGAACTAGCGCCTTGTTCAAAATAGAGCACGGTGACAAAAAGGTGTCGAAGGTACCCGTCATTTTCATTTGCATCTGCTCTCGCCATTGCCTCGGGTACTTATCCTGATGACTGTGTTGAAAGACGAAGAGATAGAAAAGAAACCGCGCAGGCATCTCTATGGCCCTTCGTCATCTGGCTTACCTTTATCGAAAGGGATTCTCACTGGAGTGACTTGAATCTGTATTTACAATTTGCAATATCAGACTAGGGAGTGTATGTGTAAATGTATCGTGACATTAAAACAACCTTTCAAAGTTTCGTGCGCTTTTCTTTCTTTTCTTTTGCCAGTACTGAAGAGGTGGTGTCCGGGAGGTGTGTTTGATCATGACTGCAGGCGAATGCTCGGGCGCGACGGTGAAGTTGAAGCAGCACTCCGCGCGCCGCGCCCTTGAACGGCCCGAGCCGAATGCACCTCACACATGGCACTGCATGCGCGGGCAGTTTCCACGCGTCCAGCGCCGTGCCAGGCCGATGACATGAAGACTCTCCTCCTCCTCCTGCTCCCCCTGTTCCTCCTCCTCCTCCCCCTCCTCCTCCCCCTCCTCCTCCCCCTCCTCCTCCTCCTCCTCCTCCTCCTCCTCCTCCCCCTCCTCCTCCTCCTCCTCCTCCTCCTCCTCCTCCTCCTCCTCCTCCTCCTGTTCCTCTTCCCCTTGTCCCTTCTCCTCCCCATCATCCTCCTCTTAATCTTCACCGGCTTCGAATCCAACCCCTCCCTCCCGCGCGCCCCCTGCGCGCACGCTCACGCAAGACGTCTTTGCTGCGTGCCCCGCCCCACCCCGCCCCGCCCCACCCCACCCCACTTCACCCCACCGTAACGTATCCCACCCTACCCTACCCCGCCCCCGCCCCCCCTGTTGACAGGCTGCCAGCTTGCCGTCCGCAGACCAGGCTAGGCGCCATTGGCGCCCCGCCCCGCCCCGCCCCGCCCCGCTCGGCTCGGACACTGGGGCGTGCTGTGCCGCGCAACAAGGTGTCTGCCGGCGCTCCAAGGGCGGGACAGGACTAGGCGGTTGACACCTTGGAGCAGGTTCCCCTGAATACATGAAAAAAAAAAACCACACAATTTAAAAAAAAAAAATGGTTTTTGTACCGAAAAAATAATAATGAAGGAACAGATATACGACAAGGCTGCCTGCAGCCATCGCTGAATGTCGACTGCATATCCAAGTGTGCGTGAATTTATCGCACACACTTGTAAGTGCGTTTAATTCCGTTCGTGCTCTTGTCCCGCCAAATGTGAGCGTCAATTCAGAGGGAAGTCCACACACACACGCGCGCGCGCACGCAGAAATGTGCTACATTCACACACATGAGCTTTGCACCGCTCTGGTGCCAATATGTTTATACCCCAGTTTGACTTGACCAAAAGTTGCGTGATTATTGGCCAATAATCAGTAAATATGTTAAAGATAAACTCAAATAATTATTGATAATCACCATAATCGTGACTCATTATTATCCTCGTACGCAATTTTTTAAAGTGGTAGACCCTTGGGACGAGATGAGCAGCGAGGACCAGGAGACCAGGACCAGGATGGCGTCGTAGGAGGTGGCGGCCCTGGTCTGGTCGTGATAATGTCGGGAAGTGGCTGACGGGCGAGGGAGAGAAAGGAGAGAGAATGAGTGAGAGGAAGTCAGAGAGTAATAGATTGAGGGAGAGAGAGAGAGAGGGAGAGAAGTCGAGCCAACCGGAATGTATTTTGGGCGTCGATCCGTAAACACGCGAAGTTTAGCAGCGGGAGGGAAGTGTGTGTGTGTGTGTGAGAGAGAGAGAGAGAGAGAGAGAGAGAGAGAGAGAGAGAGAGAGAGAGAGAGAGAGAGAGAGAGAGAGGGGTGGGTCAGTAGCTATGGGGTTTTCGAGGACGAGGTGGGGCGGGGCGGGTCCAGGAGGCCGGGCCGGGGGGTAGCTCGCGTGTTTCTGCCCTCTGGTACGGTGTGGTGTGTGCTCTGCCATTGTCTTATCTCTGCTGCCTGCCTGTTTGCGCGCCTATCGGTTGACAAGCTGTCCCGGGAATGCATCGCTCCTCCCCCTCTCCCTGTGCCCCCCGGCCGGGCCCCCTTACCCCGCGGCCCGCACCGTGTTGTCGCCGTGCCCCGCTCCGTCGGTGACGTACGCCCCTGCGGCCCCTGCTGCTCTACGCGCTGCTTCTTGACCTGCACAATTATTCGGTCGCCGCGCGATGCGCCGCGGCCTCGACGCCCCCGAATAAAATGTATGCAGATACTCGCGTGTGCCGAAAAACACTTGCGGGGCTAGTAGAGTGTCCACTTGTGTCGCTGCACCCGCCGCACCGAGCGGCACGGCTCACTCACTGTAAGGAAAGAAATACCGTACGTGCAGTCTAGGTCCGTGAAATACGGTCGGAACCGGGGGCGAAACAACTCTGAATTTAAGTGCTAAATTTTTTAAATTTTGTATTTTTTGAGAATTTTCGTGTGAATTTTTGTTTGAAGTTTACCCATTTTTTTAAAGTTTTCCGAGTTTGGGTAAATTTTTGTAAATTTTTGGGGGACTGTCTTGATTTCCTCTGAATTTCTCTGATTTACTTATACTCTACTTTATTTTGCTGAATTTCGAGGTGTACAAAAATTTCAGAGTCAGAACGTAGAAGTATATACGAACTGTACCAGAGCAGGGGAATGAGCGAGCGCAGAGGCTCGTATGCGTCCTAAAACGACAGTTGAGAGTGAGACGTGCGAACTAGAACATATCTCTCTCACACTCTCACCTCTCGTTTTTGGATGAATACGAGCCTCTGCGCACGCTCGTTTCCCTGCTCTGAACTGCACTTTGACTGCACTGCATTGTGTAGGATTGTTGCTGTATTCAGCCTTCCGTGGTCGCAAAGTTACGATGTATCCCCTGTCGTGAGGAAAAATTTACAGAGCGGGCGTAGGGTTTTTCTATCACTTTGCAAACTACAATGTCGTACTGTACTGCATTAAAATGCGAAAGACCGATGGTCCTGCAGGGAAAAGTGTGAGACCCGGTGTGTCGTACGTACAGTCTTATGTTTAGGAAACCATGCTGTGTCCGACATATGGTGTCATGCACATACAACCGTAGGACACACTGAGTCTCACACCTTTTGCAGGGTGTCACACTTTTTACTGGAGGATACATCGGGTCACACACATTTTACTGAAGGGCCGATGGTCTTGCACTTTTTAGTGCAGTACTATTGTATGACACTTAAATTTGTAGAGCAGTGCTGCAAGCTTAAGAGCAGTGCTGCAAGCTTAAACATTCGTGATGGTGCAGCTCCATAACAAAGTAAAGTTTACAGCTACATTATTTGTAGCACAGTTCTGAGGTAACGTGAAAGGAAAAGGAAAAAAAAAATAGAATGCACTGGTACTTGGAAATGGATTCCTTTTTCTACAAACCTTGGACTTTTCGCGTTTTTTTAAAACTAATTTTTTTGTGGGATTAAATTTAAGGGCCAAGCTGGTCAAAAAAAAAATGGTCTGACTGCAAGTATCTTTCTGACGTGGGCACTGCACGATGAGGTCGGAAATGTTTTGTAGATAATATTTTTTTAAATCATATTTTACGATTGGTTTTGTTTGCGCACGCGAGCTCTAATAAATGCACGCTATGCAGGGCAGTGATGTTACATAAGACGGGTATCTCCGCCTAGGCAAAATGTATTCTCATGTGTGGAGAGTTTGCCTTGTAAGACGAAACCGGACGAAACAAAAGTTTCTGATAACCATTTCTTTTTTTAAGAAGGCACTAGTATTCAAAAGCTTTTTCTTTTTTTATGTCCTGGTCGCCGAAAAAAATAAAATTAAGTTTTGATGTTACGAAGAGTTTTTAGGCCCCCCATAGGGGGGCCTTCTTCATTTCGCCAGAAAGTTTTTTTACTCGTTCTTTACACAATAACTTTTCCTTCCTAGTGTAGGGAACGAGTATTGTGCTCAAAAATACATAGGTGTTGGACATCTTTCATTGTCAAAACTATTATACATCATATCATGAATGTATTATTTTCTGTTAAAGTTACACCCAATCATAACTTTTTAAATGAAGTTTTTTTCAGCTTCCATGGGAAAAAGTGAAGAAAAACCATGTAGAAGAACATGTTTTGAATGACTGAGCTCAATATTACCTCTTACATAATGTTCATTTTGTCACATACATTAACTGACTTTCATATTACATATATTACTAAACAGTCAACCAAGTGTCAGGGAAGAAAAAATGTGCTGGAACTAAAGTAGGTAACATTGAGAAATTTAAAGGAAAAAGACAAAATTGATGTTCAGTATCCTCCTTATTCATTGGTGGCCATTGTCTTAAGCAGCCAACAATCAGTACTGTGCAACAGTCAATAATATCCGCCAACACCAGTCATTCAAAATATATACTATTCAGCTGGTTTTTGTGTGTAAAGAACGAGTATATCTACTTTTAATATCAATTTATTGATATTCTGTTTCTCTTCTTCTTTGATATTTGCTTCTTGTTATTTTTCTCAACAATGGATTCTCATGAGCACAGCCAATTCTACCGAAGACATTCTAATAAAATTAACATGAAAAATAAATCAAAAAATTAGAAAATTTTGAAGCTAGGTCTGATCCCTAACCGTCTTACCAGATATGAGTAATTTCCATTCCAATGCCAGAAACTGTAGCTAGGCAACAATACACTTGCCGCGTGGGCGGAGCTAGCAGCAGCGGCTATGCTCCCCGCTTCATATATACAGTATTATTTTGGTTCGCTCATTTCTCAACTCAAAGCTTTGGAAAGCATTTACTTTAAATAAACAATGACCTAAGCACGACCTTATGTCTATTTTTCTGTAGTCTAAAATTTTCTCAACAAATTAAAGGTGAGTTTTGGGAGTTTGATAATACTCCATGAGTGCGATTTGAGGCATAATGGAAAAGTATCTGCTGTGTTTATTGCAAGTTCTCAATACTCTTGATAGTTCTGACTTTAGTTCTTTCTCATTTTGTGGCAAGTTTTAAAACCTAGGGGGCCGTTTAACGCGTTAGCGTTAGAATTTTTTTTTCTCGAAACAAAATTATTTTCTTTGAAAAGAGGCACGATTTTCCAATTTTCTTCCAAGCTTCCAACTTTTTTTTCTTTCTTTGTGCAGTATGTGTTGTTGGGGTTGCGTCACGCCCGCGCCCCCCAGTGTGAAGGAAGGAAATGAAAGGGTGAGACCGCTGATTGCTCCGGGGGCGGGGTGGGGGGTGGGGGTGGCAATGGGGGCTCGGGGTGGTCGTCTGACGCCATGGACCTATCACGTGGACACACAGACTCCCCCAGGGGGAAACAACTCTGAAATTTTTGTTCACCTATCGTAATTCAGAAAAATTCACGATAATTTTTTAAATAAGTTCAGTAAAGTTTACAGAAATTCAGAAAGATTTTTAAAAAAGCAGGAAAATTCTCAAAAATTTAGGTAAACTTTATGGGAAAATTCACAAAAAAAATCCATATAAAATCACAAAAATTCCCGGCAGTTCGCAAAAAATCACGAAATTTGTACACCCAAATGGAGAACTCCTTCCTCCTCGCAGACCCCTCCGGACAGCAGAACCCCGCCCCACGGCAGAGAGGTACGCACGGTGTATCCGGGCGGTGGGTAATACCTGCTGTACCCGGTTCCCGCCGTGTCGGCGACCGACCGACCGAATTTTTATTTGCTCCACGTGGCTACCCTCGAACGCCGCAATCGAGGTCGCTTTCGGTCGCATCGACAAGAAAACGTAACTGTTTTCCCCCGCGCCTGTCATATACACTGTAAAACATGTAAAGATACTTTTTATTTTTAAAGAAAAAATGCCCTGATAGCTGATGGAAAATAACAAAGGGAGTTAGGATCCTTCGCGAATCGTTCTATGAATTTTATTGATCTCTGTACACAAAATCAATCCAGATTGTCGGTGTATTAAGTTCCTGTTGAAAGTTTTGCAAACCATCGACACGGCACGACAGCACAAAAGAAAGGGGGACAATAAAAACAAAAGTAATTAAAAATAAATACGAAAAATTGGACTGAAGCTAATTGGTGCGTGAGCTGGCACATTGTTAAAGAATCCGTAGTAAATTTACGACAAATTTGTAGTTAAGTTTGTTAGCAACAAATGTCGTAATTTCCTAAATATGTTGTATTCTAACAATGTTCTTAAAATTTTCTGAAACATATTTTTCATTTGGGAAAGTGCGTGCTCCTAACCAACTTAACAATGTTGGTTGTATTCAAACGATACATGTTGTTAACAAACTTAACAACAATTTTCGCGTAAAACAAAATGTTAGTTGTTGTGGCCTTTCGTATAAACATAAGTACAAAGCTGTCTCGTCACCTCAGCGAGTGACAGAGAGCTGTTGTTGATACGCTCCTGTGAGGTAGGCAGCCGTCCGTCTATCTGCACTCACACCGGCCCCGCCCCGGCCTGCGCGGTCACAAGGCAAGGGCGGGCTGCGCTCACAACACTAGGCCCCCGTGTGCCCCCGTTACATGGGGGCGCTGGGGCGATAGGCGGCGGGGGGGCAACCGTGCTGCCCCGCCACGCCCCGCCACGCCCCGCCACGCCCCGGCCCTGATCTGTTTGTTTACGTTCGGTGACGAGTCGACTCCTCCACCCAGAGGCAGCGTCGGCGCGCAAGCACTATCACTTCCGGGATCCGAGAGACGAACAACGCAGCTCAGCGCCGGGGCGCGCGCTGTGCACTGCCAGTGATCAGTCTGGAGAGCAAGTGAGAGAGAGAGAGAGAGTACGGCCTGACCCGCGGGCGGCCGGGTCGACACGCGTGCACCACAAGCCACCTCAATTCGCCGGCCTCTTTCCCTCCCTCCCCTCATGAACAAACAAAATGCGTTCCACGAGGAGCAGGAGAGAGAGCAAATTGTGTGCCCCGCTGGCCCCCTCTGGCCCGGCGGGCCTCGGGCCTCTGGCCGCCTCTGGCCCGGGTTGGGTCGGCCGGGTTGTCGAACCTTATTCCGTCTCCACGTGCCGGGCCGGCGGCGGGGGGGGGGTGCTACCCTCCCTGCTCGCTCCGGTGTGCCTGTACCGGTCCTTCCCTTGGCCCGGCCCCGCCCCGCCCCGCCCCGGCCGCTGGGGAAGAGCTCAATGCTCCCGTCTGACACGGCGACCAGGCCCGGCGGGTCGGGCTGGGCTGGGCCGGGCCGGGCCCGGCAGACTGTTAAAAGGTATTTTTAGTCAAAATAACGAGGTGCGCGCGGCGGAGCGAAGCAACAGGTAGCAGGAAGGTGGGGGTGGGGGTGGGGAGGGGAGGGGAGTGTGTGAAAGCTCGCCACTCCTACGCTCCTGCACGGTGCACATGGGCAACCAGGAGAAGGTTTTTTTTTTCTTTTTTCTCCTTTTTTAAAAAAAAAATTTTCATTATATTTTTTTTTAATTTTACAAAATATGTATTTAAATGTTTGTGACACAAGGGGTGGACGACTGGACGGCTCCTGTGTACCGGGTGTTTCTTTGCATGCGTAACAGTGTTGCGGGTTTGCCTACCGCCCATTCGCCCGTAAGGCGCCATAGTCCCTGTAGCCCTGGCGAGTATGCAATCCCGCAACACTGTTACGCATTCAGAGAAACACCCTTTACAGGCCGGAACAAAGGGTCGACAAGTCCGATATTCCTCCGTACACGAGATGATATTACCTTAAATATTACATTGATATTACCCATATTACAGGTAATATTACGTCGATATTACCCGTTTTCCCAGGATTATGACGTCATTACTGTAAAATTTGTGTAATATTACCAATAATACCTGTAATATTCCATATTCCTCCGTACGCCGGTCAAAAGGAGCTGACGACCCTTTGTGCCGGAACGTTCTCCGACTGTACTCCGACTGTAATCCATGTACTCTGGCTGTTCTGGACCTAAGTGTACTCCGCGTATACTCCGGCTGCACTCAGGCTATACTCCAGGTGCACTCCGCGTACTCCGCGACATGCAGGACGCCGTGTTCTCCGACTGTACTCTGCGTACTCCGTACTCCTGTGTACACTGGTAAAACTTAGGCATAACCATTTTTCAAGCGTACTGAGATTACGCTTGAAATCAAGCGTAACGGGTCAGGTCTATCTGCTCCTATTTTTCCTATCTAAATGCATGGGAGAGTTTCTCCTGCGCTTCATTTCAAGCGTAACCTCTACAAGCGTAAATGTACGCGTTGAGTGACGCCTTAGTTGTTTTACCAGTGTACACCGAAACTTCGGGACGTCCACCCCTATCGCTCTTGGTTTCACACAGTTTTTAACTGTGTGATATTTTTTTCTTTCCTTTTCTTTTTAAGCGCGCGGATGCGATCAAATCTCTGCGGGCGCGATTAGTCGGCGTAAAGACGACGTATTGTAGTGACTCCAGGCCGGGCGGAGCGTATGTCCTCGCACCCGTGTGTTCGAGTGTTGACCCGGAAGAGCTTTGCTGCTGGCTGCGGCTCTGCGTCTCGGCTCTGCTCGGCTCTGCTCGGCGTGGCTCGGCTGGGCTCGGCTCTGCTCGGCTCGGCTGGGCTCCCTGGTGCTGCTCCTGCGGCTGCCGGGCCGGCTCGGCCGCCGCCAGCCGCCACCACTTCGCTTCAGTCGCACTTCAAAGTGGGTGATCTTGACCCGGTCGTCGTCGTCGTCGCCGTCGCGGCCTGGCTGGGCTGATTGGAATGCCCGGGAGGGGGGGGGGGGGGGAATCAGCGGGAACCAAAAACACACGCAGACAGCACTCGGCTGCCCTGAAAAAAAATAAACCTTACCTTTTTACGACTTGCCTGCCTTTATCTTACGCACAGAATTTTTTCGAGGGGGAGACAACTCTGACTTTTGGTGTATAAATTTTGTGAATGTATGTGAATTTTTGCTCGAGTTTTTCCTAGAATTCTGTGAATTTTCCTGATTTTTTCCCCCCGAGTTTTTCTGATTTTTTCTCTGAATGACGAACTGTACAAAAATTTCAGAGTTGTTTACACCCTGTAATATTTTTAGTACATTCGAAACCGGTAATGCTTTAGGTCGTAAGGGAAGGTTAACCCTTTGAGGCATGAACTTTGCCCCGCTTTTAAAATTAAAATATTTGGCCTTAGCCGACCTAGACTTTGTCTAAGAAGCATTTTGAGCACACGTGGGGTGTTCTACCACGATTGGTTCGGGAGTTATTGATAGTTGTACTCATACAACATCATGCCTCCTGGGTCAAAAAATAGAAAATGCAATTTTGTTTTTTTGTTAACTTTTTATGGTATGGTTGGATGTAACTGATCAAGGTGTTTATGTTCAAAGCAAAAAACAAATTGTTTGCAAAAATTTAGAGGGTGCTATGCCATGAAAACTCCATTTTTTAGGCCAAATTTCCCATATTTTTTTTTCAAGTCCAATTTGACATCACAATTTATAAGTATTATCGTAAACTTTCGGTATAAACTGAAAGGTAGTCATATAAACAATAAAACACCTCGACGTCGAAAGTTCATTTTTCTCAAAAACCTGGCCTCTAGGGCAGTGTGAAGTGAACGTTGTTTTCATACAACATCATGCCTCCCCCCGTAAAATAATACTCGATATTGGCCATTTTCATAAGAGCAATCTGAAATTGTAACGGATTGCACGCAGGGACCATTGTACAATCGATTTTGAAAGAAAAGAGGAAAGAGGGTCTCAAAATTCTGATAGCAGGAACGTTTATAGGTGAAACAGGTTGTTGTACAGAAACAACATATGTTGTATGGGTACAACAAGATGTGCTCGCTATCGTGTTTTGAGAGGCGCCCTTCTTGTCTACCCGGTGGACTTGCAGGTGCATTCGGTGGTGCAATGGCGCCTCCGAGCACGTGTGTTAGGCCTCCCAGCTCCGCACCTGTGTAGTGCGGGCTGTTCAGCCTTAGCCGGAGGAGTTACATTGGGCCGCGCGAGGACAATGTTGTACACAAACAACATATGTTGTATGGGTACAACATGATGTGATGTGCTCCCTGGGCATTTTCGGAGGCGCCTTTCTTGTCCTCCCGACTGACTTGCAGGTGCATGCGGTGGTGCAATGGAGCATAGGGGCAGCCGGGTAAGGCCTCGTAGCCTCACACATGTGTAGGGTCGGGCTTTCAGTCTGTCATGGCACCCTAAAGATGACTGCGACGCGAATGTGCCAGATCGCCTCCTTCGTGCTTCACAGTCAAAACTGGTCGAATTCATTCAAGAACCGACGCTCTCACCATTCGAATGGCTACATAACTCATTATAGAGTCACACTCGATCATAATTATTCGAATCCTACCGCATTTAGCCTTTTGGGCGAAATCGACTACCCTAAAGGCATAATGTTGTATGTGTACAACACTCGTGTTTTCTATGTTGCTGACGCTGGCGGAAGTGTCAGAGCATGTACTGTGAGACAGCAAATTGACCAGTAGACCTTATAGAGCAAAATTCTTTCTGGTATTTTTATCTACGTCGATTTTTTCGTGCCAAATAAGGGGCATTTTTAGATGGGTGCAGAAAAAAGTAAAAAAGGCCATTTTTGAGACACTTTGGCACTCTCTGTATGGGACACATAAGGTCGGCGAGGAGCTTAATAGAAAGCCATATACTTGTAGAAGGTATTTTGAGTACAGAAAGCAATAAATGGACTAAACTCTCTTATCAGGAGCTAATTTTAGTGAACGTTGTACTGGTACAACATCATGCCTCAAAGGGTTAAGGGAAGGTCAAACAGTGCTGTATGACAATAAATTGACAGGACGTCCAATTGCATTTTCGGTTCGGTATTTCTAACAGTATGGACTCGGGCAGCCGTCTCAGACATTAGATCGAGTGTCGTCCCCACGGCTTATGGGTCCAGCGGACCCTTTCCTAGTCGCCCATGAGATGGGTCCATCACAATATCGTTCCTGGGGTTTTACAGCCACATAAATATTAGGACTGTGGTTTCTTCCACGTCAAAATAAAAATTTCCTCGTATTTATATTTATTTTTTAATGTTTAGAGGGCCTTTATTAACGTCCTTGATTAATTATTTTTTTATTTATTTGCGTCGGCGTTTTTAGTTTTTTTTTGGCGTATTTAGACACATGGAAGCCAAGGGGAAAATGACTCAAGGTTTCGGTGTCAGTTTGATTACCTAGATACCCCGGATTACGGAAGATCCCACGGATAACTATCGGTTTCCATATAAAAATTGCATAGATCACCCTAAATTTGACCCAAATTTCCTCGGATTACCCAAGTCGTTTCTCCCTCGATGGAAGCTCTTGCTAAAATTACACACTAAAATACTAGGGACAATTTTGTTCGTAATTGAGTACGAATCCGTGCACATACGCAACATGTGTACGATGTCTTTCCGAAGAAAAGAAGTAAAAGTGCACTTGTGTGCAGTTTTTCTCCGTTATTAGGCACGAAATCGTACACATGTTGCGTATTCACGGATTCGTGTTCAATTAGGAACACAAATTGTCCCTAGTATTTAGAGTGTAGGCGACACACTGCCTGTCTTGGGTTTCATTTCACGATTATTGTTAGCCTACACTGTTAAAACCTTGCGAAGAAAAAGTTCGTATTACAAACAAAATAGTTTGTAAGCTGGGAAGTATTTGGCTGCTTCGCAATTGCGAAGTATTTCCTCGCAACTTACCAACTATGTAGTTCGTAAGGCGTAAAATGTAGTTCGTAAGGCGTAAAAAGTTCGTGAGCTTGAGAAGCGTTGCAATCTATTTTGTTCGTAATGCGAACTTTTTCTTCGCAATGAGAAGCATCCAATTTCTTTGCAACGATTGTTCGCAAGGTTTAAACAGAGTACGGCTGCTTTAACCGGGCCCTCTTGCGGCTGCACCTGCCGCATGGCGCCTTGTTGGCCTAGGTCAATGCTCAAACCAGGCGCGCACCCAAGTCTCGGGTCGCGCCCGGCCCGCCAAAACAGATATTCCAGTGCGCGAACAGCCGAATCGCGCCCGAACCGTGCCGAGCCGAGCCGAGCCGATCCGAACGTACAGCTGGGGATTCCCTGCCGACCGCTGCCGACTTCATTCTTACATTTTCTCCCCTGCTCCCTCTCCGTGCATCTGCGGATTCGTCACTCAGTGACTTTGCCGCGCAGTGTTTTTTCGATCCGGTTTCTCTTCTATTAGTAGCCGGGGGTGACCGGCTTCGGCTGCTCCGCTAATAATTACCATGGAAATGGAGGATGCAAACTAATCTCATGCGGAAAGGTACAGACATTATTTTGTTGGTATCAGAGAGATCTTCCCAATTGCTAGTTGCTTCTTGGTATTTTTGGTCGTTTTTTTTTCCCCACTCTAAAGTTTTTACTACCAAATTTGCTTAGTAACTACTAAGCGTTTTGTGCTGTCATAAGTTTTTAAGAAATTCTTTAGTATTACTAAACTTTTTCCTAGTAATATTAAAAGTTTTCGTAGTACTTGATTTCACCGTAATTATAATACTAGAAAAACGTTTTGTAATACTAGGATAAAACTTTAGTAATAAGTTACTAAAGAATTTCTTCATAACTCATGACAGCACAAATGCTTAGTAGTTACTAAGCAAATTTGGTAGTAAAAACTTTAGAGTGTCGAATTGCTCGGGCACGGTCGTGTGCGCGTGCGGGCATGAGGCGGCCATGAGGAGGAAACCTTCAGCTTTCGAGCGAAAGCGCCAACGGGTACCCAGAAAACCTCGTCGGCTCACGGGAAGAAATATTTAGTTGTTGCATAGCTAACGTTTGTGTTGATGTTGCCCTTTTCTCTGGAAACAGGAGAATGATTCTTGCCGATCACAATAAGAGGATAACCTTCGTTTTTATGCGGTTTTCGTGTAATCTTATTTAAGGAAACTTCTGAACGTCATTTTCGATGACTCCATCGGATTCCTCGTAAAATTTCCGTCCGATCGGGCTAACATGTCATGGGGTTCCAGCCTCTTAGAAATGGAAATTTCACCAGGAATCCGATGGTGTCATCGGAACTTAAGTCCAGAAACTGGCCTAAATATTTTATCACAAAAATGGCAAAATATTGCTTGTCTTCCCCTCGTGATCCACATATGCATCATTCCGGCGATTTTAATGATACCAACCCTTTTTCTGTTTTCGTTGAGACAACCGAAAATCAGTTTAGGGAACGGATTTTCGTTTTGCCACAGCAAAGCAGTTGTTGGTTGGCTTTACGAAACGGTTTGTTGGTCCTGCGGAACGGTGTTTTGGTGCAGCTCAATTTCCGCCCGACGACAGTGTTGCCAGAAAAGTTAGGCAAAAAACCGGGCAAAGCACCTTTGTGCAGGTGGTGGTATCTCTGCCTGCCTACCAGGCAACTCCCCTGCACTCGTGCACAGATGTTGCCCAGTAGTCAGACGGAGATACAGTCCCGTTATGCACATGTGTATTCGGCGGACTTTTTTGCCTAACTTTCTGGCAAACAGAAGTGTCGGCGAGGGACTAAATCAACGTACAGTAAACGTTAGTTGTCAGAACTATGTTTTTTTTTTTTCACGTGTTTGAATAGTCGTGACGGGAGGGAAACATAACCGCTTGTACGATTGTACCAATTCTCGGTAAGCGGCGTGTGGAGGAGACAGAGCTCTGGCGGATAAGATAGGCAGGGAATACACGACTCAGTCATAATGCGCATCGGGACGAGCCCGGCTTCTCGTATAAGTTCACTTTTGGTCGATTTTGGAATACAGAGTATTTTCTCTTGATTCCAATGAAAATTCATCAAAAGTCTAAAATAAAAATACATTTCTAACCAAAGGTTGTTCTTTTTTTTTTCAAACCAAACTTTGTTCACATGTAATTGTATTATTGATAATGGAACAGCAATAAAGAGACGTGGACTTCAGTCTCGACCTAATTCACGACGCGTCGCTTGCTTACATCTCACAAGATTAATATTATTTTTTCTTGTATTGCTTTTTCGTACGATGATCTTTTAATTTTGTCTGGTGTTGTGACTATGGCTGGTACTGAGTGAGCTGACAGCCGGTGCAAAGAGAGAACGCGTGGAGCCTCGAGGCAAATGCACACACAGTGGCAACAGCTCTAAAGAGCTTGCGGCTGCGAGGAGACAGACAGACAGACAGACAGACAGAGAGGTGGTGAGAGAGGAACGGTGGTGAAGAAGACGACGCAAGAGGGAGAGAAAGAGAGATACGGCGAAGAGAGATAATAGGGAGAGAAAGAGAGAGAGATACGACGAAGAAGACGAGGTGAGAGGCATCAGTTTGTCGCCGTCTCCCCTCTCCTCTCCGCACGTAATCGTATTTTTATCCCAAGCGTATCCAAACAGCAGCGGGCCGGCGCAGCGGTGTGCCGTGCTGCGCGCTGCGCTGTGTGTTCCTCTTGGTGAAGCTGAAGCTACAGGTGCTTCTGCCCGAGGGGGAAACCACTCTGAATTTTTGCGTTCGAATTTTGTGAATTTCTGTATATTATTGTAAGTTTTCGGGATTTTTTGCTTAAATTTTACCTATTGTTTTCGTACTTTTTTTTGTAAATTTTCCCTATTTTCTTTCTAAATGTTCCTGAATTGTTTTGAATTTTCCTGCAACTTCCGGGTCAACTTTGGACTGTTCGAGTCCGAGACCATCGTATGAGGTCGAGGTCTCGAAAGTCAAGAATCGCGACCCGGAAGTGGAGGAATGAGCCCTTTTCTATACACACACCAGTTCAAGTTTCGAATGATTGGGAATTCATTCGGAAAGCTTTCCGGCTAGCTCACCTGCAAGTGCGCTATATATATACATACGTCTGGGTTTTCAGTAGTTTAAGCCACGCCTGCCTGAGGCGTGATCTGAGGATGATCAACACGGCGAGTTTATCTTGGCGATGGATAAGAGCGGGCGGGGCGGACGCGGCGTACGCCCCTTTACCCGGCCGCGCCCCGCCCGCCGCCTCAGCCCGGTCGTGAACTTCACGCTGCACGACGCGACGCCGTCCCATCTTCTCCCCTACTCCCCTCCCGTCCTGGTCCAGAGGGATATGTCCGCCGCCTCGCCTTAAAGCTATTTTCGAGTCAAACTACTACGTGGCCGTCCCCGTCCGCCTCCTGCCGTCTGATTCCGAAGATCGCTCTCGCACCTCCGTCCTCGTTGCACCTGTGGCGGTGCCCCTATGTCGGGGATGGCAAGGCCCCGTGAGTGCGAGGAGGACGCAGGCGCCAGAGCGTTCTTCGGGATCGGACGCGGCGAGTAGAGGAAAGGCAGAGGCAGGCTGCCCGGTGCTGAGCCATTGGTACTTCCCGATACAAATGGCCGCGGGCCGCGAGGCAGGATAGCAGCGCCGTCGTCTCATCGCCTATGTGCATGCGCAGCACAGGGGGGGCTCGGCGGCCCCCGCGGCCCGCACCGTACGTACCAGGGCCGTCGCCGCTCCGCCCCGCCCCGACCCGCCCCGCCGCCACCGAGACGTTATCAGCGCTGCTCTGTCCGGGACGGCGCGGCGGCGCGGCTCGGCGCAGCCCGGCCACGCACGCACGGCCCCGCGCCCCACGCCCCGCGCCCCACCACGCCCCACCACGCCCCGCCCGCGGCTCGGCCCGCGGCCCCGCGCCAGCGCGCTTAGTCCCGGCCCCCCACCTCACCCCGCCCCGCCCCGCGCCGGCCGGCTGGCCGGCTGGCCGCTCTGCGCTGGCTAGAGCTGCTTCTTGAGCCCACGGCGAGGAGGAGGAGGGGAACGCAAGAGACTGAGAGTGAGCGGTGGTGGGAGAGAGAGAGAGAGGGGGGAGGACCCACACAGGCAGGCACGGTGGCGGCGAGACCCGGGCCGGGCCGGCGCGCGGCGCGTCAGTCACCTCGCAGCAGTGGCCGCGTACGCATCGCGCTTCACGGAGCCGCGTCCCCCGACAGCCGTCGCGAGTGTGTCCCCCACTGCCTCCACCTCCACCACCACCACCACCACCCCGTGCAAGTGCATCGCAGTGAGTGCAGCGTGTGACAGCCGTGTGACGGCCCTCCCGCGCCAGGCGCGCACCGCGACCACAGCAGCAGGCCGATCCGCGTCGTCTCCAAGCGCCTCGTCTTGTCTTATGGAGTCGGCCGCCAGGGCACCCGATTCCCCCGACCCGGTACGTTTGCCGTCAACCTGCTCGTCACCCTCGTCTTCGTCGTCGTCGACGACGTCGTCTGGGGCGCCGACAAGTAGTGCCTCTGAGCGAACGAGTGAGCGGGAGGGAGGAGAGGAGACGGGCGTCAAGTTATCTGCACCGTCGTGTTGTGGCGAGCCGAGCCCAGCCGAGCTGGCCTGTGCGCGGCCCCGGCCCCGGCGGCCCCGGCCCGAGGCTCACGCCGTACTCCTTTATTTCTTCCTTAAGCCCGCCGCGCGGCTGCGCGGCCCTGGCCGGCCGGACACATGTGACCGCACGTGACCGAGGCGCCGTGTTCGTGTGTGTGTCGATCGTCTTACTCGCCCCGCCCCGCCACGCCCCTCCACCGCGGCCGGCCCCGCGAGGACCTTAACGACGGGGAAGCCATCGGCCCGCCCCGGGCCACAGCCACTAAGTGTAAGCTGTTGCGCTGTGCCCTCTCGTCGTCCCGACCAGTTGCTCTGGGCCTCAAGCGAGCTCGGCCCAGGCGGCCGCCGCGTCAGGGCGGGGCGGGGCGGGGCGGGTCAGGACCTAACTTGATCGGGTCGCACTGCTGTTGTGCTGCTGGTCTGTCCCGGCCCTGCCTGGCCGCGGCCGCCCTCCGTTGCTCTACAGGCATCAGGCCATCCCGCCCCGCCCCGCCCCGCCTGTCCCCCGACTTGATGGCGCCACCAGCTGAGTGGTTCCCGCGCCGGGGCGCCGGCGTCTCGCTCTCTCTCTCTCTCTCTCTCTCTCTCTCTCTCTCTCTCTCTCTCTCTCTCTCTCTCTCTCTCTCTCTCTCTCTCTGCCTCTCTCTCTCTCTCTCTCTCTCTCTCTCTCTCTCTCTCTCTCTCTCCCTTTCTCTCTCTCTCGCGCGCTGTCACTGTCCTCCCCGATCGTCCTTTCCTTATCACCCCCCCCCCCCTCCATACGTATTGTACCTCGTGACGGGGCCGCTGCCATGTGTGTCGATAGCTATCGATGAGGAGGTGAGAATGAATCGGCCTGGCCGGGCTGGTATCGGGCGCGCGGCGCGGAGCTGTTAGCCTCAAGGACGGGCGCCTCCTCGGCTGCGCTCTGCCGTCTGATTCCGAAGGATCTCACTCTCTCGCGCCTCCGTCCTTGTCGCACTCGTGGGGCGCCGCCGTAGGTGCGACAAGGACGGCGAGGTGCCGCGGAGCGATCTTCGGAAGCAGGCGGCTGCGCGGCGCGGCGGCTTATGAGTGGCGCCGCTCATGGCGGCAGCGTAGCGTCAACACAACACCTGCTCTGCGCGCGCCCTTTAACCATCTCGCTCCGTGCTGGCGGTGCTGGTGAGCGTCGTGCCTGCAGGCCGGTCCTTCCCTCCCGCGCGTTTTGTACACCACCGTGGCCACAGTCACCCTGTGCGTGCGCTCGTTGCGGGTGCTGCGTGGCCGGAGGGGAAACAACAACTGTGAAGTTTTTGTACACCTCATAATTCAGAAAACCTCTGAAAAAAAAACACAAAAATTCACTAAACGACTGATAATATTCAAGTAAAAATTCAGAAAAAAAATCAGGAAAATTTACAAAAATTCCGGTTACTTAACAAAAAATTACAAAACGTGAACAACAAAATTTAGAGTTGTTCCCCCCTCATGTGTGGCGTATGGTGCGCGTGGGCGGGCTGCCGTCTCCACCAGGCTACCCGCCCACCCCGCCCCACCCCGCCCGCCCCCTCGACCAACATCTTTGACGGATACGGTGCGTCCCGTCCGGTCCCTCGACACAACCCCGTGCCGCCTGCCGCCGGCCTGCTTCGTGGGCTATTTTCAAAAGCGAAGCGATGTTGGCGGCGGCGGGGAAGTTGGTGGAGCTCGGGTCGAAGGTCGAAGGGCGGGACTGGACTGGGGTGCGATGGGGGACCGGAGCGGGCAGCGGGCGGCAGGTCGAAAACAAACAAAGCGTAAACACAATGACAAAACGATCCGCAAAGGTCAAGTCCACTCCACTCCGGGGATGGTGCGGTCCGCGTCCGGGCTAGGGTGCTGCCAAAGGACTTTGCGGTGGGGACTGATGAGGTGGGGCGGGGCCCTCGTCGTAGTCAACCGGGGCCTGGGATCTGGGATATGCTTTGCTGTGTCGGGCTTTCCCACACCGACACCGCGTTGATGACTGTTCCTGTCTCTTTCTCCCTCTCCCTCCCTCCCTCTCTCTCTCTCTCTCTCTCTCTCTCTCTCTCTCTCTCTCCCTCTCTGTCTCCCTCTCTGTCTGTCTCTCTCTCTGTCTGTCTCTCTCTGTCTGTCTCTCTCTCGCTCTCTCTCTCCCTCCCTCTCCCTCTCCCCCCTGTCTCTCTCCCCCTCTCTCTCCCCCCCTCTCTCTCCCCCCCCTCTCTCTCTCTCTCTCTCTCTCTCTCTCTCTCTCTCTCTCTCTCTCTCTCTCTCTCTCCTCTCTCTCTCTCTCTCTCTCTCTCTCTCTCTCTCTCGCCTTCTCTCTCTCCTCTGCGCTAAGCGCGGGCTGGCTCGCGCCCCCAACATGGAGTGCGTGAGGCTTGCAGTGGGCGCGGGCCGCCGCGCGGAGGCCCGCTTGTCCGTCCGAACTCCGAACCGTACCGCCCGCCCAGGTACTTCGGGCACGCCCCACCTCGCCCCGCCCCGCCCCGCCCCGCCCCGCCCACTCCCGCCACAACAATGCGGACGATGCCACCCTATCTCTGGTCGGGGCGGGGCGGGGCGGCCCCGCCGGCCCCGTCAGTCCGTCGACGCGGTCCTCGTATCGTATCTGTCGTGGATAGCACTCTCCGATGACGTCACCCTCGCCTGCCGGGGCTGCCGACCTACTCCGAGGGGCGCTCTCGCACCTCCGTCTTCGTTGCACTCATGAGGCCCTGCCGTCGCCATCCCCAATGCAAGGCACCGCCGCGCCGTGGGTGCGACAAGGACGGAGGTACGAGAGCGATCTTCGGAATCAGTCGACTGGCAGGGACCCGCCCGCCGCCGCTCTACGCAGCCCCGGCGTGGACACGCGCTTGGCCTCGAGGATGTCCACCCCGGCGACCCGCGGGGCGCGGGCTGGGGCCCACCGAGCCTCTCAGCCGCGTCTCATTCAGAACATCGCCCTCCTTACCTCTGTCCTTCTTGCACCCGAGGCGTCCTTCACTCAAAAAATCAGTGTACACCTTAAAACAAAATCAGTCACAAGTCAGAAAGAAAAAGTCAGAAAAAATCTACAAATAATCAGTAAAAATCAAGAAAAATCGCAAAAACCTAGGAAACTTAGAAAAATGGGTGAACGCTTGAATTTATAGTGAAGGACTCCTCGGTTGCACCCAGGCGCGAGGAGCGATCTTCGGAACCGGAACGGCATAGGCCCCAGGGCACACCGGCGCCCCGGCACCATGTCGTGCAGCGACAGCGACCTCGCAGAGGCTCAGGCTCGCTCACCGGCGTTCAACAGTGTTGCCACTCTGATAATGAAAGAGTGTAACACTGATTAATCAGTGTACATGGATGCTTGCTCATTGATTAGTCAGCGTACATTGGAATGCTTGCTGAATAATCAGTGTCCATTACTCTCTCTCACTATCAGAGTAGGAAAGGTTGCCCAAGAGTGCAGCCTAGCGGAGCTGTACCTGCGCCGACGTGCTAGGCAACGCCCTCTTACAGGTGCGCGCGTGTTGCCTAATCTGGCAGACGGAGATGCAGCCCGTGCGGCCCACTTTAACTCTGCGATGTTTGGTTTCCTACTTTTGTTTTATGGAAGAACACGGTCTTCGAAAGCCAAGGAGCTCGTGCCGAGGGGGAAAACGGCTCTGAATTTTGGTGTACACCTTTGGTGAAGTTTTCTTAATTTTTATTGAACTTTTGGAAATTTTGCGTAAATTTTATTTACTTTAGGTGAATTTTTGTGAAATTTCCTGATTCTTTTCAGAATTTTTCTGAAGTTAATTTTTCTGAATTTTGTTCAACTTTTCTGAATTACGAGGTGTGCCAAGAATTCAAAGTTGTTTCCCTTGGTTCTTCGTGCTCAGAGAGGGGCGTAGTGGAGCGTTGGGTGGGATGCACTCTCGGACAGTTATAGACATTTTGCTCCACAAGAATTTCCTTATTGGACTTATATGTACTAGTATGACTACAGACTATTTGTTTCTGCATTTTTATGAAGTTTCTCTTTCATGAGACTTTTTCTAAAAATATGAACAAGGTTATTCAGAAAATTGTACGCATGTGTAGACGAATTAGTCCATGTTACACTAGCACATATAAGTTAAGGCACTTATTCAATATTTTGCAATTTCAAGGTGCTTAAACGAGATTTTTGGTCGAACATTTATGTGACTGAATAGTGATTGGAAAGTGATTGGAACTCTGGGCGTACACTTATTGGAGAAGGTCAGGTACCCGAGCGGTACCACTCGGAAAATTCACACCTTTCCCCGTTCAATCGCGCGAACATCATGACGTGTCCGAATGTCACTCACGCACCCCGTGTCGGGGGGACGACCTTTCGTGATGCCGGCCGCGTCTGTTCGTCAGTCAGTCGATCGCTTTGTAGATTCATTAGCACACCGGCCGCTCAAGAAGTGCTTCACTCGGCCACTGCACGTAGTGTTATACAACAGGTCGACGATACTTGTAATTTGTCGCCGGTTAGGACGTCGCGTGTGACTGTATCAGGTGTTTGTGTGTGAGTGTGTGTTGTGTGAGTGTGTGTGTTTGTGTGTGCGCGCGCGCGCAGCCTGGGCTCCCGCGGCAGGCCGTCGCGTCGCGGTCGAGTAGTCGAGTGTTTTCGTCACGATTGACTTGCAGGAGGTGGCGCGTCGGGACACCTCGTCGCTCTTCTGCTTATGTAATGCGAGCCGTACTGCTGCTAGCTGATAAGTGAAGCTTGCACCACAAGAAGTGCTGCGTGACCATGTAGTGGTCACGCTTTCCTTTAAAAATAATTAATAAGTAAATAAGTAAATAAAATTAAAACAACCCGCATACTGACTGTGTGAGTAAAACGCTTTCGACCCGCGTCGCACCAGGAGGTAAGAGCCGTAATGTGAAAACAAATGTGTGAGTACGCATGTTTATTTGAGGGAGCGAACGATCGGCGTAATCCTAAACAACTCTGAAATATTTGTACACCCCGTAATTCAGAAAGAAAAAATCAGAGAAATTCAAATTTTTTTTTTTAAAAAAAATAGAATCTGTAAGAGAAATTTAAAAACATCGTATAATTTCGAAAAACAAAATCAGAGTTATTTCCCCCAGGGCTTTCCCTGAACAAGGCGTCGTCGAGCAGCTGCCTCTACGCAACTAAAGCGACCATGAGCGTCGTGTCGTCGCAACACCGTGATCTGGGACGACGCCAACCAGATCACCACTACGGACGCATCACTGCTACACACACACACACACACGCACACGCACATACATTTACTGGGAGAGGGAGAGAGAGAGAGAGAGAGAGAGAGAGAGAGAGAGAGAGGCGGCCGAGCTCTCGTCGTCAGCAGAGTTTGCGTTTTACTTGGGACGGCCCAACTTCCGCCCCGCCTCACCCCGCCCCGCCCCGGCCCGCGGCCCGCCCCGTCCGTCCCTGCCTGGAACGCCCAGCTCCGGGCGCTGGCTGCGCTGGCTCCGGGCCGTGCCTGGCCGGGCGAGGCCATAGGTCCACTAAAAAGTCGTTCTCAAGAAGGTTCTTGTTGCCGTGCGGCGCCGTGGCGGCGCTGCGTGTGCGGCAGTGCGGCCGGCCGATGTGACGTCACACATGCGCAGTGCCCGAGCCGGGCCTCCGTGCGTCAGGTGTAGGTAGGCAGGCCCACGCCCGGACCTGGCCTGCCCGTCACCGGGAGCGAACGTGGTTCCCAGCCGGTCCCAGCCCGCACACGCGCTAATGTACGTTGTTTCTATTGAACCCCTGTCAAAACGGGGTGTGCTGCGCACACCCCGTCGTATTTTGGGGTGTGCTGGGAACACACCCTGACCGGTACTTCCGACTCCACTGGATCAAAGAGTTATTTTGCGAGTATTCACGAGTATATTCGTGGTATTCGCGAGTAAACTCAGGAGTAATTTTTTTTTTCATGTACAATGGGTATTTCTAGCGGGGGACCTGGTGACACGCCATAGCTGACTTGACGGACTCGGTGCAGGGCTAGGCGGCGGTGGCGGCCGCCCACGAGGGAGAGAGATGACGCTATAAATGCAAGCGTACACTGGTAAAACAAATGTAGAATATTGCACACCAATTGGCGTGCTTTTCAAATGTGCAAACTTTGCACACTTCCTGGTGTTGGGCAAAACTAAACATCTCGAAGTGTGCAAACTTTGCACACTTTTCAAACGTCTAAACTTTGCACACCACGTAGTGTGCAACATTTCGACACTTGGTATACTTTTTGCTATACTATGATTAAGAATTTTCCACAACCAAGTGTGCAAACTTTGCACACTTGCCAAACGTCTAAACTTTGCACACCACGTAGTGTTCAATATGTTTAAACACCATGAAATGCGCAAAGTGCCAGGAAGCACACTTTAAGTGTGCACTATTGCACATTTCTTTTACCAGTGTACACTGATGTTTTCTAATTTTTGTCGTGTTTTGTTATTATTATTTTTATTTTTTTACTGATTTCTTTCTTATTTTTGTTTTGATTTTGTTTTAGGGTGTACACTTTTTTTTTCATTGAAGGAACCCCTCGAGCGCTGCTCACTCGGGGCCGGGGAGGTTCCTGAGCGTGGCGACGTTGACCGCCATGAACGTGAACGTGTAGGCGACCCGCTGTCTCGTAATTTTCGATGAACAAATTGGTGAATTGTGTAACGATTTCCGGAAGATCGTTGCATACAACCTTTCGCTTGAAAGTCCCCGTTTTATTATTCTTCTGGCGGCCATAGCGCGAGGCGTCTCTGGGTCTGTATGCAGCGGGGCGTAGCGGGGCAGGGTGTTTCTCGCGGCTGGACCTGACTGGGGCTCGCGGGGCGGACACCGGCCTAGCTTTCTGGTCCACTTGGGCGATGTCAGCTAGATCGGCCAGAGCTCTGCCCCGCCCCGCCCCCGCCCCACTACACAGCTGCCGGGCCTGCCTAGCGGCACTGCCCGCGCTGCCCGGCCCGGTCCAATGTGATAGGGTGCTGCTGATTGCAGATCAAGGACTCGCATTGTTGGAGAGAGAGAGAGATGGGGGGGGGGGGGGGAGACAGAGTCTGAGGGCGATGTGGGTTTTAAACGAGTTTCCAGCTGGCGGACGTGAGTTCGGCTGGGCGCGTTTGGTTTGGTATTCCACGTAGGCCACAGGCTTGCTGGGCTGGGCTCTGGCCGATGCCCACTGCGTGAGGCGGGGCGGGGCGGGGCGGGGCGGGGCGGGGCGGAGCGGGGCGGAGCGAGGCGGGGCGAGGCGGGGCGAGGCGGCACCTGGACGGACAACCTGCGGACGCCCTGCAGACGCTCGCCGCACAGGGACACGCACGCAGCACCGTCCCTGGTTTAGACTCCCAGATGGGATATCGTTACGCGGGCGCAGGATAGGGTGTAGTACCCGCCAGTGTTGCTAGAAGGTTAGGCAAAAATCCGCCCAATACACATGTGCGTAACGGGACTGTATCTCCGCCTGCCTACACTCTAAAAATCTTACGAACAAATTGTGTTTGTATTACGAACGTCGACGTTCATATTATGAATCTTTTGTTCATATTACGAACAATTGCTGCGCTGTCATAATACAAACAAAATTTGTTTGTATTACGAATCTTTTTGATTGTAATACAAACATTTTTGTTCGTATTATGAACGACTTTTAGGATCAGTATAGTACGAAGGTGCTATCAGTTTCATTGTAACATACGGATCCCATAGGTTGTTCATAATACGAAAAAATTCGTTTGTATTACAAACAAAAAGATTCGTAATACAAACAAATTTTGTTTGTATTATGACAGCGCAACAATTGTTCGTAATATGAACAAAAGATTCATAATATGAACGTCGACGTTCGTAAGATTTTAAGAGTGTACTAGACAACACCTGTGCACGAGTGCAGGGGAGTTGCCTAGTAGGCAGGCGGAGATACCGCCACCTGCACACGAGTGTATTGGGCGGATTTTTACCTAACTTTTCTGGCAACACTGGTACCCGCCCGCCCCGCCCCGCCCCGCCCTGCATGACACCGGTCAGTGAGCCTGCTTTATACGATGGCAGCAGTGCTTTGCTCCCGCCCCCGCCCCGCCGCCCGGCTCGGCCTCCAGTACTATCCGCTTTTTTTTTCATTTTAAATGCGGCGCGATGTCTCGTCGGCGCCGTGCTCTCTACCGCTCGCAGTAGTGCCCCACCCCGCCCCGCCCCACCCTGCTGCGCTGGTCTACCTCCTCGACCGCCTCTTCAGCGCCTGCCTCTCACCCCAAGACCCGTCAACCCGCCCCGCCCCACCCGGCCCCGCTCGCTGGACGACGCGTGGTCGTGTTTGCTTGATCTTTGCCCTTGGGGCAGCCCCGCCCCGCCCCGCCCCGCCGCACCCCGCCGCACCCCGCGCGACCGGACTGCTCTGGTTTCGCAGCGCGTCGCGCTGTTGTCGGCTATGGGACGGGCCGAGGCCGAGACGAGGCCGAGCTTGAGCCTCTTGCTGAGGATGCCAAACGTATCGGAGCCACCCGCCCCGCCCCGCCCCGCCCCGCCGCCCTTCACCTCGCCACCTCGCCATGGACGGATATACTATACCCTAGTCTGGCAGTCTGGCGGCTGAGGCCGGGCGGGGTGCCGGGTGGGGTATGGGGCGAGGCGGGGTATGTCCGCCGGCGGGGTAGGTGATAAGGGTGTTGCAGGGGACTCGGTCAGCACCGTGCGTGTCAGTGTTGTGTGTGTGTGTCCGTGTGTGTCTGTGTGTGTTTGCGTTCGCGTGTGCTCACGTACCGGTACGTTGCGCCCTCCTGTGCACTCTAAAAATCTTACGAACAAATTGTGTTTGTATTACGAACGTCGACGTTCATATTATGAATCTTTTGTTCATATTACGAACAATTGCTGCGCTGTCATAATACAAACAAAATTTGTTTGTATTACGAATCTTTTTGATTGTAATACAAACATTTTTGTTCGTATTATGAACGACTTTTAGGATCAGTATAGTACGAAGGTGCTATCAGTTTCATTGTAACATACGGATCCCATAGGTTGTTCATAATACGAAAAAATTCGTTTGTATTACAAACAAAAAGATTCGTAATACAAACAAATTTTGTTTGTATTATGACAGCGCAACAATTGTTCGTAATATGAACAAAAGATTCATAATATGAACGTCGACGTTCGTAAGATTTTAAGAGTGTGGACTTGGTGGTCGCGAGCATCGCACCCCGCGCGGCCAGGGAGATAGTTGAGGAGAGAAACTAGCGGCAGGACGATCTGGGGGGAGAGAGAGAGATAGGGGGGTGGGGAGGGGGGAGCAGAGATAGGTGAGAGCAAGTTAGAGATAGAGAGGGGGGGGGGGGTAAAGATGAGATTGTCGCTGGTTGTCCCAGATGCAGAATCCCCCGAGACGCTGATGCTGCACGGAGAACGCGGAGTCCGATGTTCGCGGAGGTTAAGTCTGCCAGAACGGCTCAGGGTGGCTTGGTGGCTTCGGCGGTCGTGGAGGTGCAACCCCGTCCCTTATCTCCACCCCCACCTCCACATCCCCCCCCCCCCCCCACACTCTCGCCCCCTCCCTAGCCAGTCCAACATTCCCGAGAACTTGTCCGCGCGTCACTCCCCCCGCCCCGCGCGCCCCGCCGGTGTTGTGATCGTAGATGGCCTGCTAATTTGTCTGGCTCCGTGGCCAGGGTCAGATCCGGCCCGTAAGCCTCCCCATAGCCACACCGCACACTGTTTAAAACAAATCAAATAAATAAAAGTTACGGTCTGCGTGCTGTGCGCACCGTATTTTAAAGGTCAGACCCCATAACGAAACGGACTGCACTCATTGTGTAGGATTATTGTTGTACTAGCCTTCTCAAAATGTTCGCAAAATTTTACTGTACCTAAAGCTTAAAACCACAGTTTGGACCATCAGGAGACAAATTGACAGGGTTGGCCGTATGCGTCTACCGCATTTTTTCTTGCTCAGTGTCATTACAGTTTTTTCGCTGATTTCCTTTTTATTTTTATATTTTCATTTCTCTCTCTCTCTCTCTCTCTCTCTCTCTCTCTCTCTCTCTCTCTCTCTCTCTCTCTCTCTCTCTCTCTCTCTCTCTCTCTCACGCGCTCGCGTATTTTTGCGGACCGGAAATGACTCGCACGTTATCTGCCGCAAAATTCGTAGAAAGGTCACGCGCACAAAGCGCTGCCTCGTCGCCGAGTTCCGCTTCGTGCGGTCACCTGCTGCCCCGCCCCGCCCCGCCGCGCCCCGCAGACATTTAAACGGCATCAATAACAATAACACAACAACATGGGCGTTAATTTTAGCCGAGCATTTATCCTCTGGGGGCCCCGCCGGGCTCCGCCCCGGGCTGATGGGTGATGTGGCTCGCTCGTCGTGGTGGGTGGGGTGGGTGCGATTACTGCTCCCTCACCCCAACCTACAACCTATCTGAGAGAGAGAGAGAGAGAGAGAGAGAATGTGTAATGTGTGAGTTAGTGAGTGTGTGTATGTGTGTGTATGTGCGCGCGCGCCGCTTGAGTGTGTGTCAGAGAGAGAGAGGGAGTGACCACGCGCTGACCACGAGGCCTCTTCGTGCCATGGTGGTCTCTCTCGCACATCCAGAGTCCCCCCCTCCTTCTCTCTCTCCTTTTTCTTTTTTTTTTTCTTTTAGTGTTTCTCGCTCCATTAAAAGCGTAAAATAGTTAGGTAGTGTTTTGCTGTGCTGTGCGCTGGTGGTGGTGGTTTGTCGGGTACCGGAATGTCGGCGTCTGATAAGCCGGCCGGGCCGCCGGGCCGGCCGCATCGGGAGACAGCACAGCTCAGCACAGCTCAGCGCAGCTCAGCGCAGCCCAGCGCAGCCCGGCGCAGCCCGGCGCAGCCCAGCGCAGCCCGGCGCAGCCGCAGCAGAAGCTGGTTTGAACGAGAAGGCGGTGGCGGCTGCTGCTGTTGACCCAGCTGGCCCCTGGCCCCCCCGGCCCCCGGCCGAAGGAACTAGGCCCGGCGTTTCGAACAACCTTTAAGCGAGCAGGTGCAACCACTTAAATAGGATTACATAATAAAGACTTCCCCGGCGAAGAGATTATTTATTCCAAAAGGTTTCGACGGATTTTTTTTTTTCGCCGTGATATCACGTCTATTTTCCTCCTTCCCCTTTGGGGAAAAGAACTTGGGTTTGTTAAAGGGATTTCGGACATCCAAGCGAATTTCGCGAGCAAAATCGTGCAGAATAAGGGAAAAAGAAAAAACACAACTGGCTTATTTTTATTTTATAAGTAGACATTTTCTTTATTACTTATTTGGATAAAAAATGTGAGAAGAAGTGTGCCACTCAGATCTCCTAGACACTGTTGTTTTTTTTATTATTTTTTTTTTTTTAAATATTTTATTTTACGCTTTTTCTTCTTCATGTATCTTCTGTTCGCGGACCGCGCCACCACGCGTTCAGCTTTCCGCGCGGTCGCACGCCGTATTCATAATAATAATAATAATAATATTAATGTTGTTGTTGTTGCTGTTGCTGCTGCTATCCACTCGACTTAGCCCGCCTTGTTAATTGTGTGTAGTCAGTCTAATGGGCCGTCTATGGCGGAGAGAAGACTGCACGGGGTCGGGCCGGGGCGTGAGCTTTGGACCTGTTATCTGCCGGGGGAGAGAGAGAGAGAGAGAGAGAGAGAGAGAGAGAGAGAGAGAGAGAGAGAGAGAGAGAGAGAGAGAGAGAGTAAAAGAGAACGGCTGCTAGGCGAGAAGACAATCGGCCAAACTATTCACACACTCACACGCACGCACACAGAGACATCGCCCTCCGCCCCCCAGACCGTCACATGACCATTGACAGATGATGAACTATGCACGCTTACTCGAAAAGCTTTTTCCAACGTCATCGAAGTTCCTGCGCGTCGCCCCGGGTCTTCAAGAAGGAGGTTGCGGCTTATAACCTCTGCACCTCTTGATTCTGCCCTCCTGTCCCTGTCACTGTGGAGGTGCGTCGCGGGTGCAGGCGCCGGGCGCCGGGACGCCGCGACCCAAGGCGAAACAACTTTGAATTTTAATGCACAAATTTTGTGAATTTTTGTGAATTTTTATTGACTTTTTTGAACTTCGCTTGAATTTTACCAAGAGTTTTGTAAATTTTTGTGAATATTCCTGAATTTCTCTGAATTTTCCTGAATTTATCTGAATTACGAGTTGTACAAGAATCTCCGAGTTGTTTCCACCTCGGCCGCGCTACCAGCTTACTCCCCTTTTTTATTTTTCTTAATTTGGTTCTTCACATTTTTTTTCTTTTCCTTTTTGTTTAATTTTTGGCGGGTGCGTGCCGTGAGGTGTTGTGGCCGGCCGGGTGGGGTGGAGTGGTCGAGCACAGTGCGACCCTCTGTCCGAGCGAGCGCGGCCGCGACTACAAGTTTGCCTCTGTGTGCGTGTGTATGTGTGTCTCGTGGTGGTTAAGTTTTGTCCGCCATTTCCGGAGCTCGACAAAAAAGACCGGAGGGGTCATAGTGGTGATGTGTTTTTTCCCCGATTTTTTCTCTCTTGTTTTCTGTGAAGAAATTACTTATCTTTGCTGCCCATCCAGTCCTCTCTCCGGTACTTAGATATGCTTTGCCACGTCACACTGTAAATGTTATTTTTAAAAAAAAATATTTTTTTTTAAATAAAAAAAAAACGACGGTTTTAGTGCACTTTTAAAAAATGATGTGTCTTCAAAATGCAATTTTTATGACTTCTTTTGACGGTGGTCCTCTTGGTCCTTGCGGTGGGCTTGACCCCGGGTCCGTATTGTTACGTCTGTGGGGCTGCGTCGCGCATGTTAATTAGGGGAGAGAGAGGGGGGTGAGAGAGAGAGAGAGAGAGAGAGAGAGAGAGAGTAAGAAGGAGGGAAAGAGAGGGGGGGGGGGGCTCCTGTCACTCTGGGCTGCTTAGCTCATACGCAACGTACCCATACCCATAGCTGCCTGCCATTGGTCTGAACCTCGTCCAGAGGTTGAACTTGGGCGTGGCCTTGCCCATGGCAGTCATGGGCACCCTCCTGACGCACCGGAACGATAGCATATGTGATGGTTTCCGTCTGCTAAAAAGCAATCATCACTCATAATATTTTTTTCTCTCTTCTTTCAGGAAACATGAAAATGACTAATGGT
The DNA here is from genome assembly GCA_029379305.1 of Frankliniella fusca. Taxonomy (NCBI): domain Eukaryota; kingdom Metazoa; phylum Arthropoda; class Insecta; order Thysanoptera; family Thripidae; genus Frankliniella; species Frankliniella fusca. The sequence continues at coordinate 305,086 of JAHWGI010001215.1, forward strand.
GTGCCAGTGTCGCCCCGTTTGCCGAAGAGCAGGGTCGCAAAACGACAATCTTCAGGCAAAGTCCGTCCGCTAGCAGGTTCGTCGGCGCTAGGTACTCTTCAAGGTCTATTAGGTTTGTCCAAAAAATCTTACGACAAGAAGCGGGCTCACTTGTTGCCTTTAAGGGAAAAAAAAGATCAGATTTGCGTAGCGGCGTGACTTATTTTCCTCTCTACTACGCAAGACATCACATATTTCATTGATGTTCTCACAGTTGTGATTTGCCTCCTTGAGAGATGCTCCAAATCCCCTGCTTCTTGTCGTCCGTTTAGGATTTAAAAAAATAGTGTAAGTGTGATTTAATGCAGTTTATCGAAGGTTCTGGGGGGGGGGTCGGTACTACTGGGGCTCAGGGTGGTGGGCAGCGACATGATGTCCTTGTTCTTCTTCTCCTGCAGAGGAGCTCAGGGCGAGCGTCGACCCCTGCGACAACTCGAGCGACTCGGGTCTCGGCTTCGACCAGCACCTCGACTACCAGTTCAATGTGCGCCAGAGCCTCGCGTACCTGGAACAAGAGGTGAGTCCCAACCCTGCGCGCAGCTACTACTCGGATTTTTTACTCGTCCTTTTTTTTATAGTTTGCGAGAGACGTAAATTTTTCTGATAATTCAAGTTAAAAAAGAGAGAGATTAGAAGAAAATTGGTGTACAAATTTGGTAAATTTTTGTAAAATTTTATTGATTTTTTGGGGGTGAATTTTTATTGAATATTTGTGAATTTTTGCTTCAATTTCATCCAAATTTTTGTGAATTTTCCTGAATTTTTCTTACATTCTCCTGAACGCTACGCGTGCCCCACCCACGAGCGCCTACCTAGCAGCTCGGGGTCTTATCCTTTTTACTTCTAGCGTTTTCCTAGAAGTTTTTATGTTTTATCTTACAATTCAACTGAATCTTATTTGCTACGTTATGTGATGACTCACAGGCGTTCAACATTGAACAAAATGTCTTACCGAACTAATAATTACATCAATTTTCTGTACTGTACATCACAGGAAAAATATAATTTTACTGAACTCTGTAAAATTATCAGAAAATGAGTGTCACTTTACAGAATGTGGTAACCTTACCAGCCTTACCATACTTTTTCCTATAAAATGACATTTTTTTTTGGGGGGGGGGTAAATTGACCTTAACTTGTAAATTTACAACCGATTACCTGCGTACTATTGACGTACTCTGTAAAATTGCAAGACAGTGGCAGTCTGTGAGTTAAGCCGCACGAAATGACCCTCTCCTCTCTGTGTTTTCGCGCCGCCCCGCAGAACTGGTACGACGAGCAGCCCGAGCTGAAGCGGCGCCGGGTGGACATCAAGGTCGAGTCTGATGACGCGAGCGACTACTTCAGCGAGAACATCATGCGAGTGAAGGGACCTGCGGGCGTGCCTGCGGGCCACGGCGCCGGCCAGGGCGGCGGCCGCCTCGTGCCCGAGCCGCTGCTGCGCTCGGCGGCCGCGGCCGCGCTCCGCGCCAACCCCAACGCCGTCACCGGCAGGCCCATGACGCGCGCCTCGGGGCTCATGCACGGCGCCGTGCCCCTCACCCCGCTGGGGCCGCTCACCGGCCTGGGCCAGGGCCGGCGCGGCGGCGGCGCACTGCAGCAGCACGGCGCCCACCCGGCGCACCACCCGGGCGGCCACCCGGGCGCGCCGCTCCCCGCCGGGCCCGTGACCCTCACCACGCCGCTCAGCCACACGAGCCGCGACGGGCGCGTGCAGCTGCAGATGGTCTGCCAGCCCGAGACGCAGCACCGCGCACGCTACCAGACCGAGGGCAGCCGGGGCGCCGTCAAGGACCGCTCCGGCAACGGCTTCCCCGTCGTCAAGGTGTGTGCTGTTCTGTTCACCCCCAGCGTCGAAGTTACGTCAACTTTAATTTTTTTGGCGCGTGGGGGTGGGGGAGGGGAATTATAGGGAGTTTTCGTTCAATTTTTTTATGAAGAGTTTATTTTTAATTCTATGAAATCCTTCAGAGTTTTTCTTTATTCATTTCTTATTGGAGTTTCGTCTTACATTTTCTGTAACTTTCCCGAAAACAAAGAAAACTCGTAGCTCTCACTTTACGCCTACTTATTCGTGGCAGAGCGCCTGCGAGGTAGGCTGGCCCGTCGCACGCACGGCTGCTGCGGCTGCCTACCCTACCTCTCACAGGGGCTCCACCCGGAGAACGCAGAAAACGCAAAATTAAGTCAGATTTTCGCGCAATATTTCTTTTTTTTTTTTAAATATCAGTGTTTTTAAATTGATAGATCGAGGATCAGACGGCCAGGTTCTTTGGCCCGAATATAAATTTGCATTATAAGAGCAGAGTAGGAATAATTTAAGTTGAAGTCAAGGATGTGTATGAAGGATGGGCGATCTAAATTTTAAACCAAACCAATGAAAATACTAACATTAATACAAAAAAGCATGTTATTCAAGTTGTTGTTGTTTTTATTATTATTAATTTTTAAAATACTAAATTTTGGAAAACTTTGTCAAAAATTTCAAAGACCATATTTATGTATGTTTGGAATTGAGTCTTATCTCAATAGAGCACTCTTAGGAAAGATAAGAAATACAAATTTTATAGAAAGAGGTATCACCATTGGTGGTTATTAATTACTACATCCCATAATTTGGGCATTTTTGCCTCCCTGTGCTTGTACTCATGCGCTCTCTTTATCTTGCTTTCCAGTTGTCTGGCTACAACAAAGCGACCACACTCCAGGTATTTATTGGCACCGACCAGGGGAAGGTTGCTCCTCACATGTTTTATCAAGCATGTCGTGTCTGTGGTAAAAACTCGACCCCATGTGTTGAAAAGAAAGTGGATGGCACTGTGGTTATTGAAGTGGATTTTGAGCCGTCTAAGGAAATGACTGTCACGTAGGTTCTGTCTTATGCCTCCTGCTAAGTCTAACTGTTTTTTGCTGTATGACTTACCAATTGTTTTTCTGTTTTGTTTTTCCTCTGCAGTTGTGACTGTGTGGGGATTCTTAAAGAGAGAAACGTTGACGTTGAGCACCGGTTTCCTGACCAGACAACAAGCCGTAGTAAAAAGAAATCTACTAGGTGTCGCATGGTTTTCAGAGCAACAATTATGAATGATGATGGAACAACAGAAGTTCTTCAAGTTACTTCCCTTCCAATAGTATGCAGTAAGTGTCTTTGATCGATGATAAATCTTTTAATTGAAAGAAGCACCGTTGTATGTGTTCTTAACAATATTGTTCTCTATAGCCCAGCCCCCAGGTGTCCCTGAAATCTGTAAAAAATCTCTCACCACAGCCCCCTGCACTGGTGGCATGGAACTGTTCATAATTGGCAAGAACTTTTTGAAGGACACTCGTGTCATATTTCTGAAAGAAGATGAAGGTTGTTGCTGGAAAGAAGTTGTTGCACCAGACAAGGAGTATCTCCAACAGGTAAATCATCATGAGTTTTCTGATCAATGTGGTTGGTTTGGTTTAGTAATTGTATTTGCTTGTTTCAAAGTTGTAATTAATTTTTTCTTCTTTTTTTCCCCCATTCTTTTCAATTTAGACTCATCTTGTGTGCACTGTACCAGCTTTCCGAAGTCCCAGTGGGAACCTGTCAGAGCCGGTGAGCGTGCGCCTGCTGGTGGAGTCAGGGGGTAAGGCGAGTGAAGCCCACACATTTCTTTACACTTCTGCATCAATGCCAGCTACTCCTGCCATGCAAGGTACGTCCATGTTCCAACTACAGTGCAATCCAGCTTGGGTCACATGTACTGCCTGTCTGAAATCTCATCTCCTCTTTCATTAGCCAGGAAAAAATATATTCCATTGTTCTATCATTCTCATTCTGTAGAAGTAATTTTTTTTAATTTTCTTGTTTTCAAATTATTTAACAGGGCATTTCAAGTTTACTCTCTTTTTTTTTTTCAAATTACAAGGTAGGGTGGGTAGGAGGGCGGGGTCTTGTTTAATTGTTAAAAGGTGTAAAAAAAATTTAAGCAGCTGGCATAGTGCTGCAGTTTAGGTCAATTTGCAGAATAACAAGCAGTTGATCTTTTCAGAAGTAGAACAGTTGTTAAAACACATATTCTTTTAAATTCGTTCAGAAGTTACCAGTTCAATATGCTTAGATTACTAGAGAATATTGTGTTCTATTTCATATTATTGAAAGATTTTCTCATTGTAAATCTATTGCACATCTGTCCACTCATAGAAATTCTCCTTTCTCTCTAGTAAATCTTTATTATATGGAGTGCAGTGACCCGTAGCTGAGCATGTTGTTGAGAAAATGAGTTAAAGTTGCTTTTTGGTAACTTTTCTCAGAATTAACTTATGAATGGCCTTAATCTTCTGGCTGTTAATATCTGAATTACAGCAAACAAACACTGGTCACATTTCTTGTTCGAATATCTTAACTCATGAAAATAAATGTAATTTTACTTTTACTCAATTCTTAACAAGTTGTGACTATTGTCTGTTCGTTGTAATTTCTTCCTTTTTTATTATTTATCTCTTGGACAAATGTGGCAAACGTGATTAAAGATGCAGCTTGCAGTAGGTTTTAGGTTTGACTTAATTTTAACTTCTAAATTATGTCAAACAAAAAACTCTTCTTGTCTGTTTTAGGGAATCACTCAAAAAATGAGAAAATGTGTCTATGTCTCTGTGTGTTTGGATGCATGCATGACTGGAATTGTGTGTGTGCGCCTACTTACAGATCAGTCTCTAGATCTGTGTGAGAATGTGTTTGTCTTTCTTTGTGTGACTCTTTTAGATTGTGTGATGTGTGTGTGAGTGTGAGTGTGTATATGAGAGTCTGTTTGCCTGCTTGCCTGGGGAATGAGAACTTGTTATCATAGAGGCATTTCAACTTTGTATCTTTCTAGGGAGTGAGGATATTTTTTACAAAGGAAAGTGGAAACTTCTTGTATAAGTTTTGATAAGCCTTTAGTCTCAAAACGAGGAAGGGGTCCTAATTTTATTGTCTTTCTTAAAACTGGGCTGTTTTTATTTTATTTTTATTTTTTTAATTTTTATTTTTTTAAACTGTATTAGCTACTTTAGGAAAATTGGACTAAGGGTATGGAGTGCATTATTCTTTGGGAAAGTTTTGTTATTGGCTTCTTAGTGTTTGCCACATTTGCCATGCTTTTGAAAAAAATGTGGAGCATAGCTACTAATACAAACAGAATTCTAAGTTTGTATAATTATTTAACTGTGGTATTTGGTTTCACGAAGTACCTTTTGTGGAAAAATTGTCAAGACCGTAACAAATTTGTTGTATTTGAAACAATCTCAAAAGTTTCAATAAGATTTCTTCTTTGTGGTGTTAAACTGAAATATCTCCACAATTTCTTAGTAAGTTAACGATGAATTAGAATTTCTGATTGTTTGCGTGCTCCATTAAGTAAACATACTTCTGGAAGTTCTCTGTAATTTTGCAGTATCAAGAAAAATAAGGATATGTATCGTAAATTCTTTTTTTTTGTTGTAGAACCTTGGGGCTTATGTGAGAAGTTCAATCCACTTAGTACTTGCTATATTCTTCCAAAAATATGTTGTAACAATTGTGAATTTTTGTTGTTGGAATGAATAGTTCCTCCAGTTTTGTATAGTTTATGATGTGTAACTTGTGAATTCTTTGAGTCACTCCAAACCTAATGAAGTGGAGACTTCCATGAGTATGGTTTACGTTGAAATACCCCTGGGTGTAAATGTGCTGTACTGCTGACAGTGTTTGCTTGTTCCTCCGTCCACAGCTACAGGTTTACAGGTAGCAGTTTGCCGAGGGGCCTGTGGGAGACGTTCGGGGTAGCCCCTATGCAGAGATCGCGATCGCATATGTGACAGGTTCTGTCATCACCCATTGTGGTTATCACTGATTTGCACATTATTATTACACAACTCAACTTTCACTTACAACTCATGTAGTTCATTTATCCATTTATTACTTTAGTTTTGTAAAGCATGCTTCAATTCATTTGCTATGTTCAGCCCTTTTAGTATCTTGTAGTTAATTAAATATTCGCTGGCCATTGTAAAAGAAAATAAGTGTCAATTTTCAGCTATTTGAAATTTAACTCTCAGGGGTGTTGGATGTACAGTTTTCTCGGGGAGTGCATTTGTTGTGACGCTATTTAGCTACTAATAATGTTGAAAAGACAAAAAATAAAATAAGTAGTATGGGTTGAAAGACTATAAATATTCCAACACTTCTTCTTTTCACTGTCTACATCTCTATCAGTATCTTTAAAAATATTATAGTAATTTGATTTTGAAGTTTGAGGTAAGTACCCTTACTGCAAAGAAAACAAACAATTTTTTTCCCATGAGCTAATTTATTGTGTACCTCTATATTTGACTCACATTTTTTTTTTCTTTAATCAATGCTCACAAAATTCTCAAAAAATCCTTTTAAGTTTATTCATTAATAATTCGTTTAGTTCTTGGTTTAGTTTTTGGTTCTTGGTTTTTGATCTACCAAAAATGCTTTTGGAAATTAAAAAATATTTGGCATCTTTACTGAAGTTGTCCGTCACATAACATTTAGTGTCTATTCATCTTCATAAATTGTTCATTTTGCATAGTTTTCAAAAGAAAAGAGGATAATAACATCTTATTTTTTATACATATTTTTAATTTTGTGTGATTACCAGAAATGTTTTGCTGTTTTTGTACCTGTCATTTATCTGTTGGCAGTGTGTGCAGAGCTGCTGCAAGAGGACCTCCTTAACATTTTTTTATTTTCAGGTGTAGCTGTTAACTATTCCCTAACCCTCTTGAGTCACAGTGCTTGTGTGTATATGCATAGCTCTGAAGTAAATCAGGATTGCCCAAACAATACTTTTGTTAAATCTCCTGTGAATTGGGTTTCATCTGTGTTCAGGAAATTACGTCAGTCTTCTTTTGACTGTTGCTCAGAAATATTTTTGATGGTGCTTGTACCTAAACCATGACTCTATAAACGTAAATATCTGGACGGAAAGTGAAACCAGTGATTAAAGGGCTTGATGAAAGTAATGTACAGGGCCCTGATGTCTAAAACTAATTCTCTGCCAATTATTTTCATTGAAGAGAAAGCACCATAGAGCCTTAATTATTTGATGTATGGGTATATTTATATCATTGATTGTGTGTGTGTGTGCGTGCATGGTAACGAATGATTGGACATATATATTCTGGGAGAATACAAAGCCATATAGACCAGACATACAGGGTGTGAGTGTGACGAATGAGTGAGGCTGAATGAGACTGATGCTGCACAAGCACTGTGAAAAATGCCATCACAATATGCATTTACTTACTGCAGTAGAAATAAATTTCTTTTCTTTTCCCTTTAAATTTTTTTTTTTTAAATCCTTTTTGTTAGTTTTTCTAAAAACTTTAAAAACACATACAAAAAAAATAAAAATAATTCTAATGCATTGATTTGTGATGGCATATACCAGTTTTTTTTTTCAGGAGGAGCTGTCTATGTGGTGTTTTTCATTTTTATCACAATTTAGAGAGAGGGTTGCTATATCTCCAATTTTTTGCTCGCAGTGAATGCAACAGACATTGGGAAGTGCTGTCCTCCATCAGAAACTGGTATTTCTCCAGGTTAGTAAAGTTCCTAAGTCAAATATGAATTAAACTGTCTTTTATTCACAGCATGTCAGTAAAGTCTTACTTTTCTTTCGCTCTTCTATTTCCAGTCATGGAATTAAGTCGCAGCTACTCCAGTTCCAATCTCCTTGTCGCTGGTAATGTACCTCCATCAGCAGTCGTAGCGGCCCAAGGAGTGCCTCCTCCAATGATGATGCCCTTTACTCCTGTCAATGCCTCCCATAGTAAGAATATCTTAAATATAGTTTCTCTTGAAGAAATATGTAAATATATAACTTTTTTCTAATTTCATTTATTATTTATATAGGTACAAGCCCTAACAAAGAAGAGGTTCATCAAAGTATGCTATGGACTGCAAGTGCAGCTCTAAAAGAAGAAAAGGCAAAGGATTTCATGCCACCTCCAGCTTCAATGCCTTTACCTAGAAGACCATCCCTCATTGTGCAGGATCCACTGCCATCACTAAAAACTGAAGTCATTGATGAGCCCATAATGACACCCATTACAAATCCAGATATGGACAGTACTGTCATGCCACCCCCTCCCCCTCCTTCAGCTGAGCATCTTCATGGTGTAGATCTGCGTATGACTTCTATGAAAGGCCCATCCATGGCAACCCTTCAGCAATTTATGCGGCCTGCAGAAGCGTCGGGCTGTTTACCAACTCAGAGTGGACAAAGTGTGGAAACTTTCCTCAACCGACTAGAAACAGATAAGATGGTTCTTGAACAGCAGAGGCGGCATCAAGAACAGTCATCACCTCCGCAGCAACAGCAACAGTCCCCTCAGCAGCAGGAACAATCACCTCAGCAACATTCTCCATTAGAACCACTGAAATCTCCAGACTTGCGCCAGAGACAACATGACCAAAATTTGTCAATGCCAATTCAAGTGCAATCGATGCTGGAGTCATCGCAAGCAGAGACGTACTTGAGTCCCCCTCCATCTGGCCCTGCTCAAATGGACAACATGCTTGGTGTGTACTCTGCTCCAGTCACCACTCAAGACTTATTTGTTCCACGGCCATCAGCTCCCATTGACTCGTCTCCCTATATGCCATCCCCCTGTAATACATCCCCAATCGCGCAGAAGTCAATTTTGAACTCTGAATCTCCTCCTCAGTTTGTACGGGAACCACCCCTTCATGATGAAAGTAGTAATCACTCACCTGACAGGAAGCCAGATGCTCATCTTCATTTCTCTGGTTTGTCCAATTCACAGTTGAACCATATGATGCACAGCGAGCAATCAAACAGTGCCCAACAGCTGGCCCAGCTTATCCATGAAGAAACCAGTAAACATGCTCAGATGAATCAAATGCTTCACGATGAAGCAAGTAAGGATGCCACTCAAATGAATCAGGTCCTGTGCGATGAGAGGAGTAACCATGGTGTGGATGTGAAAGTGTCAGCTGCCCAACAAATGGCATGCTTTCTACATGATGAAAGAAGCAACCACGCTTTAGAAATAAAAACGTCAGCTGCTCAACAGCTTGCAGATATGCTGCATGACAATCAGAGTAACCATGCAATGGATGTGCAAACATCAACAGTTCAGCAGTTTGCACAAATTTTACAAGATGATCAAAGCAATCACAGCAGGGATGTAAAAGCATCATTAACTCAATCTTTCAACCTGATGCACAACGAAAACAGTAACCATCCTCTAGATACCAAACCAACTCCAACGTCAAGTATTGCTCAGATGATAGCTAATAACAACCATGAAACACAGCAATTGGCACAAATATTGCAGGAGGAGGCTAGTAATCATGCTGTTGATACAAAAACATCAGCAGCCCAGCAGTTGGCCCAGATTTTGCATGATGAAGCAAGCAATGCTGCTTTAATGGCACAAGAGGAGCAGCGAAACAAAAATACGCCCCACTTGTCATTTTCGCAGATATTCCAACGGGAGCATTCTAGTTTAGAAATGAATCAAGCGCTTCCAACCCTTGTTCCACTCTACCAGGGAAGTTCAAGCCATTCACCTGAAATGAAACAATACTGCAGTAACTCTTCAACAACGTCTCTTCTTACCATGAACAACTCTGATGTATCAACGCTTCTTCCAAGTGAAACCAATTCATTAGTCATTACTCAGGCACCGTCAAACGAGCAGCTGCCAGTTAGCTGCATCACTACAGCAAGCTCATACAACAAAGATAAACCTCTGGTAATGTCAAGTGCCTACAACCAGACGGATGCCAGCTTGCAGGCTCAGGCACAATTGCAAGTTGAAGCACAAGTGCAAGCCCAGGTACAAGCGCAAGTTCAAGCTCAGGTACAGGCAGCTCAGGTGCAAGCAGCTCAGGTACAAGCCCATATGCAGGCTCAGGCACAGATGCAAGCCCAAGCTCAAGCTCACCTGCAAGCTCAGGTTCAGGCTGAAGTACAGGTGCAACAAATGCAAGCGCAAGCCCAGATGCAAGCACAAGCCCAAGCTGAAGCACAAGCTCAGCAGTTACAAGTACAAATGCAAGTGGAAGCTCAGGTTCAGGCAGAATCCCAAGCCCACGCTCAAACAAGTTCTCACCAGATGTCTTTCACAACTGCCACGACAAGTTCAGGTGTGCTGGACTATCCAATCCTTACAAAGACTCTTGCAAGTGGGAAATTGTTTGCTACTGAAGTGCAACAGCAGCAGCAGCAACAGAATTCCCAACAGCAGACTAACAAACCTCATGGGGACTTGCAAGATATTTTGGACATGTTCCGGGGCCAGTAGTGAATCTTAGTGAAAAATATGTTTGAATCTTAGTGAAGAGAATGTTCATTGACAAGATCTCAGAATAATGACTCATGTATTAATTTTGGGTCTGCACTTTGAAAATTTACTTTAGTGGATCTCACACAACAATGACATTTAAGTCTGTGATTTCATTGAAAACTGCTAACATATTAACTGTGACATGCTGTGTTTTATGTCTATGATTTATTTACAATATGAATTGCTTTTAAAAAGCTTTACTTGTGTAAGCCTTAATGATTTTCTCCCACCAAATGATATAAAATGTAATCAAATTGTCATTCTGTAAATTAAAAGTATATGTCATGCATTCTGTTATCAGAAAAAGAGTTGTAAATTTGTAAATATGCTAGATTATAAATGTAGTTTTTACGTGATACTAGTTGTTGTACCTATTTAAATTCTTTCTTTCTTTTTTCTTTCTTTTTTTTTAATTTTTGGTTCTTTTTTGTTGTTGTTGTTGTTGTTGTTGCAAATAGCTCAAATATTTGTAAATAATAGTATGGCTATTTTTATTATTGATATGTAAAGAATCAGATATTTATGATTATGCAAAAGACAAAGCTTATTACAATTTGAAGATTTTGTTATTTATAAAATAAAGAAATTTGCTGTTTGTAATGTTGCTAAGTTTTTGAACTTATTCAATCCCTCGTTTGCGGGCCTAGTCAGTGATTTTCCCCATTCTCACATGTTCTTAACTACCCATTGTTTGCTGTGTTAATGTTGTTTGGGTTTAAAACATTTTCATCACTGAAAGCAAATACTTTTATTTGATGTTAAACTATTTCTTACATTACAAAAACCATCAAGTATCACACTATATAACATACGTATTGTAATTAAACTTATATGGTAAAAATACTTCTGGAATACTACTCAATTTTCTTACATCCTAGGTAGATCTAATGGTGTTGATAACGTAGGCCTGGTCATAGGAATTTAAGGAACTGCCAGACCCTCAAGTCGATATTCAATATCACATAGAAAAGACTAGCTCTTTTCACTAAGTGCTCTGCAAATTCAAAAATATATATAAAAGTTTCCTCCACACGGCAAAAATGTAGCAGTTTAGTGATTCCTTAAATGTTCCTAACAGAAAGTTCGTCAAGGAAACTATCTCGTTCAGATTCAAGACTTTTGATGACAACTTGCTGCTGGCGCTACAGGCCTCGCCGCTGCGCCCAAACGGAGACAGACGATATCACCATGACAAGTACTGACGACTGAAGTGCAGACGCACCCCCACCGCCTGCAAAAGAGAGAGAGATTTTTTTTCCTTTCTTTTTTTTTTCTTTCTAAACCTCTCTGGAGGCACCGCTGCGCCTGGGGGTATAAGCCACCCGCCTGCCTTGTGACAGCCCCGGCGCATCGGGTCTCAGTGTTCCACCGGCAGCAGACCCAAGCAGAGTGACGCGGAGAGGAGCTGGAGCTGGAGCCGCCCTGCCCCGCCCCGCGGCCCCGCGGCCCCGCCGAGCGATCATACCTCGGTCCTCGTCGCACTCATGGAGCACTACCATGGCCAGCATAGGGCACCGCTGTAGGTGCAACAAGGACGGAGGAATGAGAGCGATCTTCGGAATCAGTCGTCTGCCCTGCCCTACCCCACCCCGCCCCGCTTGATCGCCCTGATAGCCCCAGCCGCAGCCGAGCCCAGATAGGCGTAGTCCACTCCTTGACTTTCGATATGTTCACCACTGTCTCTCTTTTCCCATGAGACGCTCTCTGGTTCTGGTGCGAAAGGGCCGCAGATAGAACCCTGAAACTTTAAGGAGGCGAAGTGAGCAGGCCTTAAGGCCCCTCGAGCCTCGAGTGCTCGGACGTATACGCGTGCGAGCTGCGCGTGAGTAGACATCGGCGTGGCGCATCGTCTGCTCCGAGAAGATCGTCCGTGGCCTGTTGAGAGAAGCTCAACTCCTAGAACCCCCACCCCCCACCCCCCCACCCTCCGGCCGCCCCCGCCATCTCCGTCAACGTCCTCGGGATCCCCAGGACCGATACCCAGCTTCAGAGGTTTTCCACACTCTTTAAAGCTTACGGTGAATTTCACTGTAAGCTACGGTGAACTTGGCATCACCGTAACTTACGGTGAATTTTCACCGTAAGCTACGGTGAATGTCACCGTAGATTACGGTCACGCCCCCTGATTCACCGTAAGCTACGGTGAATTTCACTGTAGCTTACGGTGAATGTCACCGTAGCTTACGGTGAAATCCACCGTAAGTTACGGTGATGCCAAGTTCACCGTAACTTACAGTGAAATTCACCGTAAGCTTTTAAGAGTGCACCTCCTCGCCCGCTCGCACGCCTCACTCTCACTCACTGACTCACTGACTGACTGACTGACTGATTCACTCACTCACTCACTCACTCACTCACTCACTCACTCACTCACTCACTCACTCGCTCACTCACTCACTCACTCACTCACTCACTCACTCACTCACTCACTCACTCACTCACTCACTCACTCACTCACTCACTCGCTCGCTCGCTCACTCACTCCCTCACTGGGAGCGGACCACAAGAGCTAAAATTCACAAGAGCTACAGCCACAAGAGCTAAAATTCACAAGAGCTAAAATTCACAAGAGCTGCAGTCACAAGAGCTAGAGTTCACAAGAGCTAACAGTCACAAGAGCTAGAGTTCACAAGAGCTAGAGTTCACAAGAGCTAGAGTTCACAAGAGCTAGAGTTCACAAGAGCTAGAGTTCACAAGAGCTAGAGTTCACAAGAGCTAGAGTTCACAAGAGCTAAAAGTCACAAGAGCTAGAGGTCACAAGAGCTAGAGTTCACTCACTCACTCGCTCGCTCACTCACTCACTCACTCACTCACTCACTCACTCACTCACTCACTCACTCGCTCGCTCACTGACTGACTGACTGACTGACTGACTCACTCACTCACTCACTCACTCACTCACTCACTCACTCACTCGCTCACTCACTCACTCACTCACTCACTCACTCACTCACTCACTCACTCACTCACTCGCTCGCTCACTCACTGACTCACTCACTCACTAACTCACTCGCTCGCTCGCTCGCTCGCTCACCTCCCTGCTGGCGTTCGGCGACCTTGGCTCCGTCGGGTCTGGCCTGAGCCTCCGCCGTGCCGGCCGCGGCCCCCGCCAGCAGCGGTCGCTCGCAGCGCGCGCTGTCCGCGGCGCGCCGGTGCCCCTCCTCGCACTGGCACTTGTTGTCCTCGGCGAGGCGCGCGCCGTCCGCGCACGAGCACGCGCCGGCCCGGCACAGTCCAAGGTCGCCCAGGCCCTCGGAGCACTGGATGGGCTCCTCGCACGGCGCCCCCAGGGTACGGAGCACTGCAGGGCATAGGGGTAGTTGTTGTAGGGGTAGTTGTCATGGGGCAGTTGTCATAGGGGCAGTTGTCATAGGGGTAGTTGTCATAGGGGTTGTTGTCATAGGGGTAGTTGTCATAGGGGTAGTTGTCATAGGGGTAGTTGTCATAGGGGTAGTTTACATGGGGGTGGTTGTCGCTTACCCGGCAGGCACTTGTTGGCAGCTACGGCGGGGACGGTGCCTTCCTTGCAGCCACAGACGCCCTGGATGCACGAACCGCCCTCCAGGTCGACGCACTGCATGTCGTTGGTGCACGCCATGCCGCGGGCTGTGGGGGAAGAGTGTTAATGCAAGGTCTTGTCCAAAGGGGTTTGATGAACACAGCTCAATAGGTATTTATAAAAATACCCATTGATAAGTTACTGTAAAAGAATTTTCGCTTTTGTCACCGAAAGATACTGGAGCTCTTAAAGTTCCGCCGCTCAAGCCCATTGCCACAAGCCACACACACTTTGCATAGTTATGTCATTTTGGAGAAAGATAGGACAGGCAGGCAAGGCACACTGAACACTCACGCACACACGCGATTGCTTACTTGCAGTCTTGGGTCCTGTGGAGAGCATAGGGTGAAAGAGAGAGAGAGAGAGAGAGAAAGGTCATGAATTACATGAGAGAAATGTTCGACACCGGGCTGCGAGCGCGCCCGCGCCCCGCGCGCCCACTACCTGCTGCAGGTGGCTGGTCGCCCTGCATCTGGTCGTCAGGATGATGTGGGGGTCCTGTCGAGAACGAATGGAAATTACAAACGAGGCTGGGGTGCAAAAATTATCGCCCACAGAGAGAGTACAAGCCGAGGGGCAGATCACTCTAACAAAATATGAACATTATTTTTTTGACTTGTTTTTTTTTATTTTGTTGTTGTTGTATTTTGCTCCGATTTTTGTTATGGCTTTTTGAAGAAAGTTTCTGTTACTTATTGATATTGATCTTTTACCTTTTTTTTCTCGGTTTTTTGTTCAGTTGTTCTCGATTTTTCGGATTTCTCTGCAACTTTCTTCTTGACTTTATTTTACATTTTTTTTTCTTCTTTCGATTTTTAAATAATTTTTTTGTGGGGAGGGGCGTGCAATGATTTTTCGAAGTGATCCACCCCCCACCCCCTCGTATCGGTGCAAGCGATGGCCTTTACGTACCCGTGGGGGAGGAGGGCGGTGCTGTGGCGGGCGAGGACGTTTCTGCCGGAGCAGGGGCGGCGCTGGGCGCCTCAGTGGCGCGCGGGACTGTTGCGGCAGCAGTGCTTGGAGCTTCGGCTGGAGCTTCGGCTGGAGCTCCAGCGGTGGTCGCGGCAGGTGCTCCCGTTTTCGCTTCTTCGGGTTCTGTGGCCGGGGCTTCAGCTGGGGCTTCAGCAGGAACTTCGACGGGGGGTGCCCTAGTCGGGTCTGCGGTGGGTGGTTTAGTGGGAGGTATGGTCGAGGCTTCGGCGGGTGCCTCTACCGGGCCCTCCGCAGGGGTTTCAGCTGGTGCTTCCGCAGGAGCTTCCGCAGGGGCTTCTGCAGGTGTTTTTGCAGGGGCTTCCGCAGGGGCCTCACTGGGTGCCTCAGTCGGAGCCTCGACAGGTGCTTCCGTTTCAGCAGGGGCCTCAGCGGGTGCATTAACAGGAGCTTCCGCGGGCGCTTCCGCAGGCTTTTCCGCAATTGTTTTCGCAGGGGCTTTCACAGGCACTTCCACAGGCGCTTGTGCAGGTGCTTCTGCAGGCGCTTCCGGAGCCGCTTCTGCAGGTGCTTCTGCAGGCGCCTCCGCAGGTGCTTCTGCAGGTGCTTCTGCAGGTGCTTCTGCAGGCGCTTCTGCAGGTGCTTCTGCAGGTGCTTCTGCAGGCGCTTCCGCAGGTGCATCCGCAGGCGCCTCCGCAGGCGCTTTCGCTTGCGCTTCGGCAGGCGCTTCAATAGGCTCTTCGGCAGGTGCTTCCGCAGGTGCCTCCGCTGGTGCTTCCGCAGGTGCTTCCGCAGGTGCTTCCGCAGGTGCTTCCGCAGGTGCCTCCGCGGGTGCTTCCGCAGCAGGTTCCTGCCCAGGTGCCTCTGTGGTTGTGCCGCCCCCTGCCACCGGGTCATCCTCGTCCCTCTTTCTCCTCCGCCTCCGTCGCAGAGTGGACGGTTCCGTCGGGACGTGCACCGCCGAGGAGGCCGTGGAGGGCGTCGCGGTGGATGTCTCGGTGGAGGCCTTGCTCCTGAACTTCATGACTCTCCGCTCCAGCGCCGCCACCTGGCGGCTCATCCACCTCTGGAGTCGGCCCGCCTCCGCCGGGGAAGTCAGGTTGGACAGCACCTTCGACCCGTTCCGGTACACGAAGTACACCATGTCAGGGTCTGCGGGGCGCAGCAGTGGAGGGAGTGCAATCAATTACTCGCAGTCACTGTCGCAGCCAGACGGCCCCGCCCCGCCCCACGCTCACCTGTCGTGTTCTCTATGCTGGGCTGCGACTCGACCAAGTCCCTGACCAGGAGTCCCATCGCGGTGGCGAGTCCGACCGCGAGCACTGGCGGAGGTAGAGAGAGAGAGAGAGAGAGAGAGATAGTGTGTGAATGAGTCAGAGAGAGAGAGAGAGAGAGAGAGACAGACAGACAGTCATTGGTACTCACAGCTCACATCTCGTCGGTGCCTGCCCCCGTCCCCGCCGTGCTCCAGGGCCAGGTCGCCGTCGTCCCCGTCGGAGGCCACCGGGCCACCGGGGCCCAGCAGGAGATGGTTGCTCGGCTCCTCCAAGGCTGCTTGCGCCCAGGACAGGGGGGCAGTGAGACACACACCCGCCGGTTCACCCGGTCGAAGAGCGCTTAAGGCCAGCAGGCAGGCCGTTACAGTAGAACCACAACCGTGTCACGATGGGTGGGGGTGACAGAAGGGGGGGGGGGGGAATGAGAGCGTAACCCAAATAGAAAACCAACACCTCTTCGTTATGGCGTGATCAATAACCTAGCGGACGTCACGGAAGTGTAAAGAAGCGCGCGTGGGCAGCAGGAGCGCCCTGCACGCCCACAACCACACACTCGAAATGTCAATGGACATTTTTTGTAACTATAACTATGAACTATTTTGTACGTCACTTGACAGGATACAATATTGTGTGGCGATAGTTACAATTTGTTACGGACTCCGCACACAATTTGTAACTAACTGCACACAATTGAGAGGTGAAAATTGTATCTGTTTAGTGACGTGCAGAATCGTTCGATGCCAGTTACAAAAATGTCCATGGTTATTTAGAGTGCACAAAAATACAAATACACAAACACACTCACACACACACGCACCGTTAAGCGATACAAACACTATGTACGTTCAAGGACGCGGCGTTTCGCCCTGCCCTCAAGCCGATGAAAAGCAGAGAGAGAGTGAGAAAGAGAGTGGGTTATCCTCCTAGGCTCCCTAGGTTTATCCTGCTGGCCGGCTATGGTTCCAGTTTCCGGTTCCAGCTACCAGCTCCGGTTCTCGGCTCCGGCTCTAAAACTAAATCCACCTTAAAATTTTGTATCCTACTCCGATTCGTTTTGAAACTGTGTGTGTAACGAGGGAGAAACAACGCTTAATTTTAGTGAACACATATTGTGAAATTTTGTGAATTTTCGTTAAATTTTTGAATTGAATTTTACTTAAGGTTTTGAGAATTTTCCTGAATTTTTTGTTAAGTTTTGTGAATTTTTGTGATTTTTTCCTGAAATTTTCTAAATGACGAGGTGTACAAAAATGTCAGAGTTGTTTCCCCCTCGTCTGGATCTGTGAAGGGATCAGACTCCCTATCCGTTTCGGTTCCCGTCCCGCGTCTCCGTTTCCGGTTCCGGTCTCACCCTTCTTGAGGACGCAGGTGCCGTTGCTGAACTGGTGGTCGTAGCGGCAGCGGCAGCGGCCGTCCAGGCACACGGCCGCGCCCGCGGGGCCCACGCCGCTGTTGAGCAGGATGGCGCACTGCCTCGCCTCCGAGCACGAGGGGTCGGCCTGAGTGGCCACTGCAACAGAGGCCAAGCACACGAGCGCACACTAAGGGGGTATCTCTTGTACAAAATGTGGACAATTAATGATTTGTATGACTTTTGTTTTGTTTTGATTTTTCAAGGTAAATTTCTGTTTTTATTAAGTATTTTTTAAAAATAAATTTTCATCTTTTACCCCCATTTCAGAATTTTTTCATTTTACATCGGTGTATTGGACATTTTTTCTCGATTTTTTGAAAATTTCTGTAGTTTTTTTTTTCTACTTGATTTTTTTTTGGTAATTTTTTTAATGGTTTTTTTGGGGGCCGTAAAATGATTTTTCGAAGTGATCCCCACCTTCCCTCAGGGGATATAGCATTACATATTGAAGTAAAGATATCCGTCGTTAGGCACCTTTTCCCCCCCAAGCATCTCAACTGAGCGACCGCCAATTCGCACAGTTAAAGCTGCTTCTACCTTATATCTAGAATACCCGCACAATACGCTTTGGCAAAAACGACCGATGCTTGGCGCGGGCCGCGAGCTCTGATAAGGCCTGCAGGGGCGGGGCAGGGCGGGGCGGTGCGGGGCCAATGTCGTCGCCGGCATGAGGGCCTCTTTTGTGTCGCCTGGAGCGAGAAATATGTCGGGGTCATGTGGGCAGCTACCGGCCCGGCGGCGGCCGGCGGCGGCTCGGTGTCCTAGGCGCCGGGGGAAAGTGTGTCAGGGTTGGGGACAAGATAGCCGTAATAATGAAAACACCCGGGGGTGCCACGGGGCGGGGCGCGGGGGCGGGTGAGGGGCTCATTGAATATTCAGGGCTTATCACACACACGCGCGCGCGCACACACACACACACACACCTTTATGATCGATGTCATACTTATGACGTTCCATTGACTTTATCGGATACAGGGTGGGGGGAGGGAGGGAGCTGCTTTGGAGGACACACTTAAGTGACATATGTGCCACACGTCTCAAAACGTTTCTTGATACACTTTATTGTCATCTCGGTGGTGACCTTGAGGAGGGGGGGGGGGGGGGGCAGGGCCCAGGTTGGTGCGGGAGGACTCACCGGGGAGGCACCGCTTGGAGTCCTCGCTGAAGACGAAGCCCGCGCTGCAGTGACAGGTGCCGGCCTTGCAGTAGCTGTTGGGCACCCTGCAGTCACCGTTCTCCTTGCAGCTCTCCCCAAGACCTACCGTGCAAAAAAACAAATAATTAAAAAAATGTATTTATGGAAAAAGTAAAACAGTGAAAGTTTTGTGGCACCGCACGTTTTGCAGACTAAAACAATGACAATTATTAAAAGACAGGTGCCGCGGTTGCAGGTGGCCGCAGCTGGTCGCACCTGTGCGCGAGAGGAGGCAGCGCTTGCTGAAACCCGCGTCGAAGACGGCGCCGTCCACGCAGGCGCACCAGTAGTCCCTGCACGCCGAGTGCTGGCCGTGCTTGGACACGCAGTCCGCGTCCACGCTGCACGGCGCCAGCAGCGGCGGCCGCTCTGTGGGGGACGCATGTGTGTGTGTGTGAGTGGAGCCGAGCCTACTGCTCACCCAGGTAACCTTACCTAATATAACCTTACCTAACCTATCCTAACCTAACCTGACCTAACCCTACCTACATAACTTTATCTAAAAAAATAATTTTAAAAACGACATTTACTTTCGCGACGCTACGCGGAGCAGTGTCCCATATCTAGAACATTTGCTATCTCTGGCCGTCTATCTCACCGGCTTGCCCAGCTCCACCACCCCACCCCGCCCCACCCCACTGCTCGCATCAGCGCGCCGACTTTCACTCCCTTGCAGAATAGACGTCTCTTCCGACACAATTCTGCAAAGCGCAAAAACTCTAAACTTCAGAAAAATTCAAGGAAAGAAAAAAAGTATTGTATTCCGAAATTTTGAGTTGCTTCCCCCTTGCATGGCGACACTGCATATTTTCAAGGGTTACGTCACACAACCCGCCCCCTGTAAAGATCCTTACATCTGCAGACGTAGTCTCCAGGTCCATTCTTGGAATGGATATGGGCCAATTTTTATTCCACCTTTTTCAGAAGTACACTCATTAAGGGTGTACGTAGAAAAGGGGGAGCGCGCAATTGCCCTAATTTCCGTTTCGCACCGGGCCTTGTAGCAGTCACAGCGCGGGACGCAAGTGGGTCTCGGTATCGCAGTGTATTTCTGGTCGCGCGAGCCGGTTGAGTGTTCAAGGACGCCGTCTGCTCGGCCCGTTCGAGGACCGCGTCGAGGATCACCCGCCTTCCCCTCCCTCACCCCCGGGGGCGATGCGGGGTGCGGAGCGGGTTGGGGGTTGCGGTCGGCTCTGGGTAAGGACGACAACTTCCAGGGTCGATACTTACTCGCCACGTCAAGGCTGTCCTCCTGCTGTCCTCAATTATTTAATGAATCGAACCCCTTCACCCCCCCCCCCCCAATCCTCCCCTTCCCCGGAGCACCGCGACACTCACAATGACGTCCGGGACCCGTTTGACGCAAGCCCGCGCAACGCGCACATCCCCCGCGGCAACGACTCAAACCATTGCGCGAGGCATTTCACTGGATCTCGCGAAGACTTGTGGAAGTCCAAAATGAGGCAGTCGCACGACAATAATAACCGGAACGAGTTTCTGAATACGCAATCCGTTGGAGTATGACTAGCTTAAGTGTCATTAGATACAAGTGATCAAAGGGCAAAAAAGCCGCGACAATATATTTTTTTTCTCCTAATACACTGTTATTCAATTCCTGTGACGTCACGTTCTTTTTCATGTGAAAAGTGTCACAGTGTTTAAAATGCAGTGTCACATTCTTTTCAATGTGAATCGGCCAAAATATGCGGGCTAAATTTTATTGTCACATTCAAAAGAATATGACATTAATATTAAACGGAATGTGACAGTTTTCACATGAAAAAGAATGTGACGTCACAGTAATTGAATAACAGTGTAAGCCTTTTTTTTAAACTTCAAAAGAAATATTGACGAAACTGACCGCGCACGAGGTTGCACGCGAGGTTCTTGAAAGAGTTGCCCGCCTCGGAGCCTCCAGGGTGGAGGCACGCCACCCGCGGCTTGTTGCATGTGGTTCGAGTGGGGTGGGGTGGGGTGGGGTGGGGCGGGGCGGGGCGGGGCGGGGTGGGTTGGGTAGAGGGAGGGTGTGGGCGCCTCTATCCTGGCAGCCTCCTAGGGGTTGTGCAGTGCACGCAAGCTCATCACGCGCCAAGGAGCGGGAGCCGCTACGGAGCAGTGACGCCCGGGGCCGCCAAGTCCCCGTCAAGTACAAACTGTTCAACTGCAACTTTTTTTTTTAATTTAAGGAAAAAATTCCGACTGTGTTCACCGGTTTCTTTTTCTCCCCCTTTCTGGTTCCAAAGTTCTGACAGGCGACAGGTCCGGAGTAGGGTCTCTTGCAGCTCACCCTCCCCCCCACAGCGCTTTTTCCTCTTTCAGAAGTCCGCGCGTTGCCGCCACCTGGTAGACGACATGAAGGGCACGGCGCCCCCGTCCCCCGGCTCCACCCCGGCGGGGATAAATGAACAGGATCAATAGTTTGGCATGTCGAATTATTGCACCCGCTTCATGGTTATTAGCGGCGCCTTACGGTCCGCCGCGCCCCCCGGCACGCCATGGCACGCCCCGGCCCGCCCCGCCCCGCCGCACCATACCATACTGACCTCCAAACACAGAGCCCCCTGCCCCCCACCTCCCACCCGCGCCCCTACCCCCGAACTCCGCGGCGCCGGGTCCTGCAGAGCAATTGTGGTGCACGCGCTCCTCGCTCTGTCTCTCTCGCACCTGTACGGCGTACCTCATGAGTGCGAGAGAGACAGAGCGAGGAGGGCGTGCACCGGAATCGCTCTGCTGTTGGGTTCCCGCGGTCGCCGCGCCGCGAGCCGCGCGCCTCGCTCCATGACTCCGGCGAGCCTGCCGACTTGTTCCGAAGAGCGCTGTCCTCGCTCTGTCTCTCTCGCACTCGTGGGCTTCGCCGTATGGGTGCGAGAGAGACAGCGAGGAGAGCGCTCTTCGGAATAAGTCGTCTGGCCGGCAGGGCAGGCGCTCGCGGCCAGACCGCGGGCCCCAACATGAACATCTTTCGTTAGCCTTAACTCTCAGGAATAGCTTTGATAACGTCGATATTGCTGTCGCAAAGTGTGGCCTATTTTTCTAATTTTTCTAGTTTTATGTGATTTTTCTCGAAATTTTGATTTTTCTGATTTGTTCTTGATTTTTTCTGATTTTTTCTTGATGTTTTCATGATTATTTTAAATTTTCCCTCATTTTGGTCTAGGAGGGTGTACACTGATTTGTTTTTTTAATTTTTTAATTTTTTTTTTTAGTGAAGGAGGCCCTTGTAACTTTGACTAAATTGCGGACGCGGAACAAAGGCAGGGCATCGCGGCATCGCACCGAGCAAGCATGTGGGGGTGGGGGTGGGGGTGGGGTGCAAAGGAACTTTCGGCTTCGTGTGCCTCTGTAAAACGTCCCACAGGGTGAAATTTTCAGGCCTTTGTGGTACTTGATACGTCTAATAAAATAAATGCCGATAAATGTATTACGGCTTTTAATGCTGCTTTTAAAAAGTGCGCGATGTACTACATTTTTTTCCTTTTTTTTCCTCTCTGAGAGGCGGTTGTTGCAATCAATACGTCATGAGTGCAATGAACCACCGGACATGACGGGCGCCCACTCCGCCCCCCCCCCCCCCCGCGCTGCGCCCGGCGCAAACAGCCCTCCACAACCCCCACCTCCAACCCCTTTCCCGAAAGCAGTGCACGCCGTGCATTCGCCCTGCAGACAGGACAGGCTCGCGGCCCGCGCTGGGCACTGGGGTGTCCGATAGAAAGAAACTTGGAGTACAGCTTGCGCATGGTTTCCGGCGCGGGGGGAATCACTCATACAAAATTTGATTTGTCAAGGAACATTTCTGTCACTTTTTGACCAATTTTGATCTTTTACCCCGACAACTGAAGGTTTTCCAATTTTATTTCTTGTTGATTTTTGTGTATTTTTCTCGATTTTTCGGATTTTTTGTATTTTTCTCCTCATTTTTTTTTATTTTCTTTTTATTTTTTAATTTTTAATGTACTTTTTTTTTGGGGGGGGGGCGTACAACGATTTTTCGAAGTGACTCCCCCCCTCGGTTTCCGGTCTCGGATTCCGTTTGAACGTAGTTTTCTTATCGTAAGATATGGCCACCTTGCAAACAAGCCGCGGTCCAAATTCGAGATCGAGAAACATGCGCAAATCGTGCTCAAAGCTTCCCTGTGGAACGCCTCAGAGAGAGCGCATCCCTCCCCTACCCCTTCACACAGTCCTACCAGCCTATCTACCCTCACTGAGCATGATCACGTGCGACACAAGCGGGCAACCAGCCTACTAGGCATTAGGCAACGGGTTCACACATGTGCGTGCGTATTGCCTAACAGGCAGGGGCGCGCCTGCCTACTAGGCATTAGGCAACGGATTCACACAGGTGCGTGCGTATTGCCTAACAGGCAGGGGCGCGCCTGCCTACTAGGCATTAGGCAACGGGTTCACACAGGTGCGTGCGTATTGCCTAACTGGCAGGGGCGCGCCTGCCTACTAGGCATTAGGCAACGGTCTCACACAGGTGTGTGCGTATTGCCTAACTGGCAGGGGCGCGCCTGCCTACTAGGCATTAGGCAACGGTCTCACACAGGTGCGTGCGTATTGCCTAACTGGCAGGGGCGCGCCTGCCTACTAGGCATTAGGCAACGGGCTCACACAGGTGCGTGCGTATTGCCTAACTGGCAGGCGCTTGGCCGCCGACGCGACGCCGCCGCCCGGCGCGGCGCGGATGAAGGGGAGGTGGGGTGGGAGCGGGGTGATTGCCTCCCTCCCCACCCCTCCCCCTGCGTCGCCTCTAGATATCCGCCCGGAGATGAAGCAAATTGCGCCTGCGGAGGACACAACTCTGAAATGTTTGTACACATCGTAATTCAGAGAAATTAAGAAAATTTTTGGAAAAACTCAGGAAAATGTTCAGGAAAATTCTCAAAATTTGTAAACAGAGTTGACTCTCCCTCGATTGCGCCACAACCCCCCCCCCCCCCAAAAAAAAAAAAAAATCAGTCAGGTTTTAATCCGCGCCTGCTTCTCTCTTCTCTGCGTTTTTGTTTGGCTATGCTCATTGCTCACTTTTCTGGCAAACACACTGTCCGCGGAGCAGCCGTCGGATTCCAAAGATCGCTCTCGTGCCCCCGTCCTTGGTGCACTCATGGGGCCGCGCCATCCCCAACGCATGGGGCACCGCCATAGGTGCGACAAGGACGGAGATACGAGAGCGATCTTCGGAATCAGCCTGCACACTGTAAAAAAATCAGTCTTGGATACGGAGCTTGTCACGGCGTTCCGTACCCCATTTTTCGGAAAGGGAGTACGGAAATTTACCGTACCTGGCCACCGTACCTACCATTTTTACATGGTCTAGCATAGGGAAAGGGGTACGGAACGCCGCTATCAGTCCGTACCCGAAACGGAAACCGCCGGACACAAAATTAGCGGTAACTTTTCAGTACCGTGGCACCGTACCCACGTTTTTTTTTACATGGGCTCTTATGGAAAGAGGGTACGGAACCGAATGTACGGAGACACCGTAATCTAAACAAACGGGTATATTTCCGTATGGGTGACCGTGATTTTTTTTTTTTTACAGTGCAGGAAGCATCATCCCCTTTTTTTCCCCCTGGCGCAATAGTTCAAAGAACAGTGGCGGGTGCGAGTGCTTGTGCAGCAGCCCGCTATGGCTGACTCACGAGGGGACGCGAGGCGCCCGGAGGTGAGGTGCGCCTATCTGTCCTGCCAGCTGCCAGGGGCGCGGGCCGGGCCGGGCCGGGAGGGTGACTCCGCAGCGTGGTTTCTCTGTCCTTGTCGCACTCGTAGGGGGCGGAAATGACGAGAGAGAGAGAGAGGGAGAGAGAGAGGGGGAGAGAGAGAGAGAGAGAGAGAGAGAGAGAGAGAGAGAGAGAGAGAGAGAGAGAGAGAGAGAGGACACCACCAAACGTTGTTATTCGGAACCCCCCCTGCAGGGCGCGCCGCGCGCCGCCTCACCGGCTCTTATCTTATCTCGCGGACGCGGCGGCGCCCTGCGAGGGAATCCGCGCGCCGCGTGAAGCTGACGCGGTCCTCACCAAATATGAAAGGATTTTTTTTCCAATTTTCTTTTTCGTTTACACTGAACCCTCCGAAACGCGGCAACGCACGAAAAAAAAAAAAAAAAAATTAGTTGATCCAACTTACACATAGATTGATAGAGGACGAACCAACTCCTTGTTGGGTTGGGAGAAGGAAAAGATTGGTTGTCATAACTAAGTGTTCGTTGATGCACAGCAAAATTTGTTGGAGCAGGGAACACATCGCTGAGAGAGCGAAGGCGATCGTTGATTCAAATAACGCGCGGTTTTCGTTTCAGCAAACAGATCTATTCGCTTTCTCAACGACCTATTCCCTGGCACAACGAAGAATTCGTTCTGCCAGCAAACTCTTGATTATAAGAAATATTTTGTTCCCACAACGAATTGTTTTAGTTTTATCCAAATCAACTCAAACATGGGTTGGAGCAACGAATCCTTTTTTTCTGTGCATTAGAGCGCACCGAGGGGTAAGGGCGTACACTGATTGGAGGAAGTGAAGTACCTCCCCCTCCCTCGTTTCGAGCTCCCGTTTTCCTGAAATGGTCGTGGGTTTTGATTGGTTCTGCTCTTAGAGGACAGGGCTGAGATCCACTGTGAAAAATATTCGTAAGGATTACGGCAAAAAAATTTCATGATAAATGTCGCAAAGTTAAAACATCCAGTTGTATTGTTACGATATTTTTTTTTAGTGTCGTCATAGTTTTCTTCGACGAGTGGGATTTTGCTGTCGTTAATTTACGACTGCGCTCGTAAATTTACAACTCTGTGTCGTAATCGCAAATTACGAAAAAAAAGTGGCAAATTGGCGAATATTGTTCTTAGAGTGGAGAGGCAAACGCATACCTTGCACGCTGATGCTGCTGTTGCCGGGTGCCACCACCATGGGGGCCAGCTTCTTGTCGGCGGCGGGGGCGGCGGGGGCGGCGGGCGCAGCGGGGGCGGCGGGCGCTGCGGGGACTTTCGACGGCTTGTCCTCCCCGGGTGGCTCCGGCGGCACCATGGGGACGGCTGTGACGGCGATGGGCTTTGTGACGTTGGCCAGGGTGGCGTTGGCGGCGGCGGCGGGGGCGCTCGTCGCGTCCGGCACCGCGGCGGCTCCGGCGCCCGCCGTCAGGGCCGCGAGCATGAGCACGACGGCTACCTCCATGGTGTCAGGGCGGGGCGGGGCGGGCGAGGCGCTCGAGTGCGGGCGATCAGGGACTGGCTCAGGCACAGACTGTCGAGCCGCGGCTCAGCGAGGACACCGGCGCCGCGGGGCGCGGCGGGGCGGGGCGGGGCGGGGTGGGGCGCCCGGGCCCCCGGCGACTCTTGCCGCCCACCTCACCTTCGCTAAGCCGAGCCAGTGCGGGCCTAGGTGCGGCCATACCGGCCGCCGGCCGGCGGGGCGCGGGCGGGGCGCGGGCGGGGCGCGGGCGGGGCGCGGGCGGGGCGCGGGCGGGGCGCGGGCGGGGAGCGGGCGGGGCGGGGCACCCACCCTTTATCGCGCGATAACGCGGACCACCCCTTGTGTTTGACGTGCATCAAACATCCCCCCCCTTCCTCCCCCTACCTTTCAACCCCCGAACGATCATTTTCGTCACCCACAATCACCCCACACTGTCCACGAGTTCCTCGCCGCCCTACATGCACTTGTACCATCCCCGCAGCCGTGACCGGGCCCGCGGCACAACCCCATCCCGACCTCCTGAACGTCTTTAGGGTAGTTAGGCGGAGCACAAAATTAACTGTGGGCACTCGTTCAAGTATGGCTGATCTGTGATTTTCGCTGACATCAGTCCTCTGTGCCCCCCTTACCATCATAAAACCAGAATTAAAAGAGTTTTAAAGGAACGCTTTGATTAACACACCCGCGATCCAGCATACTTTTCCCCCTTTGACTAGTCCGAGAACCTCTCTTGCTGGCCCAATCCAACTGCGGTTTTGTTCTTTGACGGACAGGGTAAAACTTGGGGAAATTTTCCCACATGTCATGAGAAAACGTCCTCAAAATCTGCGGAATCATCCTCAAATTAAGGGAGCCTCTCAATTATGTCGGACATTGCTTTTACCATGTCTTGGTCTCGGTGCAACCCGAGGGGGAAACAACTCTAAAATTTTTGTACACCTCGCGAAAAAATTCAGAAAAAATCAGTTAAATTCAGAATTTTTTTGAAAAAGACAGGAAAATTTAGAAAAATAAAGGTGAAATTCAAGCTAAATTTCACAAACATTCAATAAAAATTCACAAAATGTGTACACCAAAATGCAGAATTGTTTTCCTCTCGAGCAAACCCTCTCCGCTCTGTCTGAAGTGCCGGGTGCTGGCTGCCGGGTCCATGGACCCGTCTATCGGTACGTACGAACCCCCGCATCTCCTCTCTGTCAACTACAGTCCCCAACCCCTAGGCGAGGCGGCGACACGCGGGCCTATCCCGGGGGAGGAAGGGGCGGGGGGTGGGTGTGGGTGTGGTGTTGGTTGGGCCAGTAAATGAACCAGGGGGTGGGGGTGGGGGCAGGGGGTGGGGATGTGAAGTAACGACGGGAGAGGGGGTATTGGAGCGGGGGAATGGGACGAAGGGGGAGGAGGGATTGGGGGGGGGGAGGGGTCGTGAGAGGGCCCCGCCTCGCGCCACCGCAGAGAGCGGGAGCAGAGCGAGCAAAGCCCGGGCGGGGCGGGGCGGGGCGGGGCGGGGCGGGGCGGGGCGGGGCGGGGCCGTGCCGGGCGCGCCGGGCGAGCCCAGTCCAGCCCACCTCCTCGTCACACATGCTCTCCCACTCGCCCGGGGCGTCCATTATGCGTAACTCCACCATATCGGGGGCGCTGACGGGTACCCGCGGGTGCGGCCGCCCTACCCGCCCCTGCAGGGCGAGGCCGCACGCCGTCCTCGTCTCTCTGTCCTTATCGCACTCTTGGGGCAGGCTCATGAGGAGCGAGAGAGAGAGAGAGAGAGAGAGAGAGAGAGAGAGAGAGAGAGAGAGAGAGAGAGAGGACACTACTGAACGATACCCTGAATCCGCCTGCTGGCTGGCGATCAATACCCGCGCCCAACGTACTCACTCGGGTAGGAACCGGGAGAGGGGAGGGGAGGGGAAGGAGGGGAGGGAGGGGAGGGGAGGGGAGGGGAGGGGAGGGGAGGGGAGGGGAGGGGAGGGGGCCGGTAGGCAGCAGCAGGGGAGCAGCAGTAGCAGTGCGTGCGTCCAGTACACAGCCGGGAGTGAATGGGAACTTTCTATTTCGACATGATGGTGTACTTGGGGAGGGAGGAATACTACGACAGCTTGAACCGCATAACGCTGCGCTTTGCGAGGGTCAGAGCAGCACCGCCGTGCGATAGCTAGTGTCCGAGGGGTGGAGGTTTTATCTGCACACCACGCCGTAAATATACTTCAGTAACATTATTTTATTTATTTTTTTTTCAAATTAAGAAAGTTAATATAATAAGTTTTTGAAAAAAATAATAAATTAGTAAATTTAAATAACTTTTTGTTTAAAATAAAATTAAGAAAAAAACTTCGAAAATTTTACAATTCAGCTAAAAAAATGGGGTCGTCGTTTCCCCTCGAGGACTGGACTTAAGCCCTGCGGTCCTTGGAGTCCCTGCGGTACGCGCGCACGCGCAGCCCGTGCTTGGGCCGGATGATGAGCTCCCCGTGCAGCGTGAGGTCCTCGCGCCGGTCCAGCGACTCGAAGCGCAGCCGCCGGAAGAGCGCCGACAGCACGGACTTCTCCTCGAGCAGCGCGAACTTCTGGCCGATGCAGTTCCGGGGCCCGGCGCTGAACGGCACGTAGGCGAACGGGTGCCGGCCCACGCAGTTGGCCGGAAGGAAGCGGTCGGGGTCGAACACTTCCGGTTTCGGGAACACCTGCGGGGGTCGAGGAGAAGGTACAGGTCATCCACAAGAACGAGAATGTCACACGCACTAGGTAAGAATTAAGAATGTGAATTTCCATATTTCGCGCACTGCGACAGGCAGAGATGACAAGTTTCTCAGGAATTCCAGACACTGGAAGGAAGGAGTGTGTGAGTTCGGCGAGCAGGAAAGCAACCCTGAATTTTGATGAACAAGTGGACACTCAGAAAAATAAAAAAATAAAAATAAAAACTAAGCTAAAAATGTAGCTACATATGGACAGCTCACATTTTGAGCTTTACAACTAACAAGTTAGCTGTACCACAAAACATTTAGCTAAAGATCATAGCGTGTAGCAATAATGCTAAATTTTAGCCACATCGCTCCAAATGTTAGTTATCCATGTACAACAGTGTTTTTCTTTCTCTCTTTTTTTCCTTCATCTCAGTTGTCATCGAGTTGCCAGAAAAGTTATAGGCAAAAAACCGCCCAATTCTCCAGTGTGAAGATGGCGGTATCTCCGCCTGTCTGCTAGGCAACTCCCCTACACTCGTGCACAGCCGTTGCCTAATAGGCAGGTGGTGAAACAGCCCCGTTACGCACAGGTGTATTGAGCTGTTTTCTTCCTAACTTTCTAGCAACACTGTGTCGTGAAGTTTTCTGAAGCCTTGCAGATTTTACCTTTATTTATATATACTGTAAGCTTTGAAATTTCTCGAATTACTTAAAATTCTTTTGTTTTTAATTTTATTGAATTTTTCGGCATTATTTCGAAATATTGTTTGTCTGGATTTTTCCTGACATTTTCTGATATGCGAGATGTACAAAACTTTCCGAGCTGTTTCCCTCAGTCGGAGCCCGCGGTTGACACGACGCGACACCTGCCCATAGCCAGCTGATCCGAGGGGGAAACAACTTTAAAATAGTGGATGTACAATGTACACCTCGTAACTCAGAAAAATTCAGAGAAATTCAGAAAAATTCAGGAAAGTTAACAAAAAATTCACCAAATTTGTCCACTAAAATTCCGATGTGAGCTGACCTCGGCGTTGCGGTGCAGCATGTAGACGACGATCATGGCGGTGGTGCCGGCGGGCACGGTGTACGGCCCGATCTGCACGTCCTCGCGCAGGCTGCGCGCGAAGGCCGGCACGCTCGGGTACAGGCGCAGCGCCTCCTTGATGCAGCACTCGAGGTACTTCATCTCGGCCAGGTCCTTCATGGTCACGCCGCGCTCCGGGTCGTCGCGGAAGATGTCGTCGAGCTCGGCGTGCACCTGGCGCTGGACGTGCGGGTCGCAGCCGATGAGGAACAGGCACCAGGAGATGGCGGCCGAGGTCGTGTCGTGGCCCTCGAACATGAACGTGTCCACCTCCTCGCGGATGTCGTCGTCGGAGAGCACCGCACCGCCCTGCAGCAGAGCAGAGGACGTGTCAGAAAAAAAAATCGTATGAGTTACGGAAAAAAACAATGCTAAACGTCGTAGAGTTAGAAATTCCAGTTGTGTTGTTACGAATATTATTTTACACCATGTGTCGACTTAGTTTTCTATGACGAGTAAGAACTTGCTGTCTTAAATTGACGACTGCGCTCGTAATTTTACAACTCTGCGTCGTAGTCCAGAGGTGAGAAAACGGACCCTCCGGTCCCAATGCCGGTTCCGATCCGGTCGCTGGATCATGTATGGACCGGGTCAGGGCGGGTCCGGGCTGTGACCGCAGGGTCCGTTTATCACCACTGTCGTAATCACAAGTTACGAAAAAACTGTAAATTTACGAATATTTTTTGGACAGCGTGTCATCCGTTTTTTGTTGTTGCTGTTTTATGTTATTTTAATTATTTTTAAATTTTTTTTTAAAGCAATTTTGTCATTTGAGCAACAGCACTGCTGCTGCAACCCCCGCGCTGCTCCGCTCACGCGAACGCACGCACCCACCTGCGAGGCCTCGATGAGGAGGTCGAGGAAGGCAAGCCTGCGCTTGGAGCCGAGGTCGTCGCGGTCCTGGCGCCTGCCGCCGGGCCTGCCGCCGGGCCTGCCGCCGGGCCTCTCGTCCAGGATCTCGGCCTTGCGCTCGCGGATGACGCGCGTGCTGAAGCCGTGCAGGTCGGCGAGGCAGCGCTGCTGGCGGCGGTACAGCGGCGACACGCGGAACAGCCAGTCGGGCTGGTACCACACGGTCGACTGCCGCGTCAGCACGATCTCGGCCATGTCGTACACGGCGCGCACGTACGGCGACTCGCTGTCCACCTGGAGCATGGGCCACACGGATCTGATCGTTCATACCGGGTGTCGCGTCGAAGACACGACAGTGTTGCGCGGGTCTGCTTGACCCAAGGCGCCGCCATAGCGCCTTACGGCCAAAGTGAGTGAGTAGGCAGACCCGCAACACTGTCGTGTATTCGCACCGGGACAGCCGGGACACTAGGCGAGGGGGGATTACTCATACAAAATGTGTACAGTGATTATTTTGACATTTGATTTTTTCTGTTGATTTTCTGAGGAGAATTTATGTCACTTTTTGATCAATTTTGATCTTTTACCCCCATTTCTGAATGTTTTCAATTTTTTTTTTTTGCATATTTTTTCTCGATTTTTTGGAGTTTTTTTGTCGGGTCGTACAATGATTTCTTGAAGTGACTCTCCCCTTGAGAACTACGTACCGTAGAAAAAAAGGGGGGGGGGGAGGCAAAAATATCATGGGCCTGATAAGGTAATGAAGACCTTCAACAGGGAACTTGTAGACTACCATAATATTTTTGCACCCGTGGGTAAAAATATAATGGAGTCCTTCTGCACTTGGGAGGTGGTCCTGCGACTAGTAAGAGCCCATAATCTTTTATACCCCCCCCCTCCCCCCTCACTCACACACACACACACACACACACACACACACACACACACACACACACACACACACACACCACCACCACCACCACCACCACCACCACCACCACCACCACCACCACCACCACCACCACCAGGTACGTGATCTATGAACCACCCTTAATAAGCTCGAGTTGCTTTTGCACTTCGCTCGTCCAATCACGGGTCTTGCTCTCATCATTTGTGCAGTTCCTCTTTAGCCATTTTCTGGAATAGCCCATACATAACGGACCCGTTTTGCCAACGCCAAATTAAGGTATTCTTTTCTTTCTTTTTTTTTTAATTAAATAAATTATAATGATCTACTCTGGATGTTTTAAAGATCTAATGTGATGCATGCATGAAACGCAAAAATCGTCTGGTCGAGTCCCACCTGCGCGTTCACTTTGCGGCCCATGGCCGTCTCGCAGATGATGTCCAGGGTGCAGAGCGTGACGAGCGGGAACACGTTGAAGCCCTCCGGGTCGCCGGCCAGCGCCGCCATCTTGTCGGCCAGCACGGCGGCCTGCTCGCGGAACACGTCGATGAAGTCGTCCAGGATGCGGAAGTGGAAGGCGGGCGTCAGCACCTGAGTCGAGTCAGACGTGGTCGCCTCTAGTACTCTATTGGTGGCCCCTGCCCTTCGGAGCACATGGGTTGTCCGACCTTCTTTTTGTCCAGCCTCGGGAATTTTGCGCACGCCACCGTCACACGTTTCTTTTTGTCCGACCTGACACTCAGGGTGTGATATCTAGTACGTAGAGGTAAATCTTGTAGAGGTACTTTCGCAGCAATATTATTAGAGGTATATTGCCGTAGAGGTAAATTTACCTCTAATCAAAATTAGAGGTGTTTCCAGTAGAGGGATCGGGCCACCCCCGTCAGACGTGGGCGTGGGCAACGAGGGGTGGACCACTTTTCGGATTATTTGGAATATACTCCAACACATAAAATATTTGGGATTTATTCTGGATCATATGGAATATTTGAAATTTGTTCTGGAATATATTTTTGAAAATAATATACCGAAGAATGGAATGTGGGGGTTCTATGTCAACGATATTACATCTATTCCAAATATTTTTTCATACCGTCCAAAATATCTTACTCATCGCACAGAATTTTACCGAAGTGTTGGCTCGAAAAAATTGTAGTGATGTACTTTCTTGGGCCCTTTGAAGCCTGGGAAACACTTATAAATGTGTGACATTTACACACCTACAAGTGTGCGACATTCCCACACCTACCCTACAAACGTGTGATACACACTCACAAGTCTACGATATTCACACTCCTACAAGTAAGTGTGTGACATTCGCACACCGGCAAGTGAGCGACATTCACACTCCTACGAGTGTGCGACATTTACAGTCCTAGAAGTGCATGACATTCACACACCTACAAGTGTGCGACAAGGACACACACGCCCTGCCCTGCTCTCACCTTCCGGCGGCGGTGCCACTTGGCGCCGGAGCTGGTGAGCAGGCCGGTGCCGAGCCAGGGCCTCAGGTACAGGTACTCGTCGCTCTTGTCCGTGAGCCGGTTGGAGGCGAGCACGCACTCGACGGCGGCGGGCGAGCTCAGGACGACGTACGGCTGCGACATGAACCACGTGCGGCAGATGCCGTGCTGCCGGCCGAACAGCTGGGTGATGCCGTTGAGGCGGCCGAACAGCTCGTCGTGCTCCACGGTCTGCTCGAGGGTGTTGCCCAGGATGGGCAGCGCGAACGGGCCCGGGATGCGCTCCAGCAGCGCGACCAGGCGGCGCCGCCGCCACCAGCGCGCCGCCACCAGCGCCAACACCGCCGCCAGCGCCAGCACCGTCAGCGGGGTCATCGCTGCACCAGGAAACATCATTATTGTGCTGGGTTACATGGACTTCGCGAATGAAACCATACAAAATTTTGAAACTGCTCTCAAAATAATTCTATCACACTGTTCAATCAAGTGTTTAAACCTTTCACACTTAAAAGTGTGCAATTATCATTGAAACACTTGCAAATGTGCAACTCACTTTTGTGCACTTGTAAGTGTTTGAATTCTCTATTGCACACTTCAGCAGCCTCGTACACCCTACAAGTGCACAACTATGGCTTTGCACACTTGCAAGTGCACAAAACTGAGTTGCACACTTGCAAGTGCTTAAATGACAATTGCACACTTTTAAGCGTGAAAGGTTTAAACACTTTATGCCTTAGGTATTGTGAGATCTGAGATGAAAGTGGAATCAGTTAAGGGTTACACCAGTCACACTCGACTGAGAACAATAATACTCATTTCTTTCACCACTCAGGAGAGAGGTGGTGGTAAAGAACAAGTAAAAAGTACTATGTATGTAACTAAGTTTTGCTGTTTTTGAACAGAGCCCCATTACATGTAGTCTCTTTTGAAGCGGAATTTTGCGTAAATTACGGAAACGAGTCTTAAAATTCAATTTTATCTCATAGGGAAAAATAACATTTTGAAAAAGAAAAAAGAAACAGAAACTATAATACCTTATTTGGTGCGTTAGTGCCTTTTAAAGGTTGGATATTCTTACCTTTGTTGAACGAGTCGTATTGTCACTTGTAAAAAGCCGCGCGAATTCGCTCCGTTATGAGATGCGACTGATCACCTCGAGGAGGTGTTACAGGGGGTGCGGTGGGAGCGAGGAGGGCGGTGCGTCGCTGACCGGATGGCTGACGGCAGTCCAGTGGGGCGCTGTCGCCTGTCGCCGGCGGGGCCGCGGGCCGCGAGGGATAGACTGGGGGTGACGGTGCTCGCAGCCACCCTCACCTCCCCCCCCCTCTCTCTCTCTCCCTCTCACTCTCTCCCTGCCTCCCGAGAGAGAATGGGGATGAGCGGTAGAGGGAGGCAGGGGAGGGGGCGGGGAGGCAACACAACTTTCACCTCCGCCTAGTCGCGCGCCGCAGCCGTCTGATTCCGAAGATCTCTCTCGCGCATCCGTCCTTTTCGCACTGCTGGGGCGCTGTCGAGCCCAACATGGGGCACCGCGCCGTAGTTGCGACAAGGACAGAGGCACGAGAAGCGATCTTCGGAATCAGACGGCAGGGCGCCACCCCGGGCCGATCAGCCGCACAAACAGGTTCCGCCCCCTGAGCCTGCTAGAAGTACGAGGGGATGTGTCTGCTCTGCTCCGCACCGCGGATCTGATGGGCTCGAAGCAGAGCAGCCCGTTGGCACACATGATGCGAACAGAAAAGTAATAATAGGTAACATGGAGTCTACCATCGACAAGTCAATGGTTAACTTGGCACCCACTTATGTGGTTTACGTACGCAGTGCCGGGTCGACCGATTTCTGGCTACCAGCATAGTACCGCTGTCTGAAGGAGAATATCCAAGTTGTGATTTTGCGACCGCAACTTGCAGCTTTACGAAGTTGCAAAATATCGCTAGTTGCCGTCGCAAAATCGCTTACTGGGCAGGGTTGGGCATCCTTCCAGCTGCCGCCGCCGCGAGCGATTCGGCGCGCCATCTCAAACAGCGCGCCACTGTGACGGGGCCGGACCGCCGGACCCTGGCGAGCCGCGAGCGCCGCGGCCCGGCCGGCAACGACCACCGCTACACCGCCACCGCTGCGGGCGCGCACGCGAACGCGCCCACCCCCTTTCTTCTTCTTCCCCGTCTTCTTCTTTTCCTGAAAGCGAAGTAGGCCGTCCCGTCGACCCGTCCCGTCCCGTCCCGTGCGCCCGTCAGCCATGTTTGTTATTGTCCGCGAGAGTGGTGGAGGACCGTTGTGACGGAGCCGTGCGCCGCTCAGCGCCAAGCAGTGCCCGACGCAGGACGTGGTCCCCCGCCCCCCGCGCGCGAGCCTCCGCGTCTGGCCACGGCCCCGGCCCCGCTCCGTCCCGCGATGAGTGTCTAGGACAGCCAGCAAGATCGCGAACCCTCGGGCGCGCGCCGCGCGCGAGCGCCAGGGCGCTGCAGCAGGACGAGGACGAGGACCTGCAGCAGGACCTGCAGCAGGACTTGCAGCAGGAGCCGCCGCAGGAGGAGGACCCCCAGGACGCCCAGGCCCCGCAGGGCTCGGGCCTGACAGCTCGCGAGGCCACAGGCCCCGCTTCGCGGACATCTTTGACCGAGAGTTCTTCAGGGCCTCCGTGGCCTACTCTCGCCGCACCCTGGCGAACAGGGAGGCTGCGCCCGCGGGCCCGGCTCAGGCTCAGGCTCAGGCTCAAGCCCAGGATGAGGGCCAGCAGGCTCAGGCGCCCGCGATGCTCGAGTGGGGGGAGGAAGGGGACATGTCGTTCTACGACTCGGACCGCTTCGAGGAGGACTCGCTCTGCAGCTGGAGCAGCGAGCCAGAGTCCCTGTGCAACAACTGGAGGGGCTGGAAGCGGCCGACGCCGCCTCAGGCCACCGTCCACCACTACAACAGCTCCAGGAAGTTCTACGACGGTGAGCCCTCCGCCCCCCAGGGCCACGGCCCGGCTGCCCACGGCCATCTGAGCATCTGAGCTCCCAGTGGCCCGTTTATAAACAATGGGATCTATTAAGCAATAAGTAGTGGACAAAACAATTAGAAAGACAAAAAATTCTCAAGGCATATCCTTTGATCCACAAGGATCAGTATCATGTCTGCACCCAACCTATCCCCTGTCAATATTAGAATTACATTTATTCCAATACCTCTCCCTAATCCTCGATGCAAGTTTTTCTTACATATCGTTCATATGTGTTGTTTATATTTGTGGCCTAAAAATTGTTTCTCTGTTTGTATAGATGGGGTTCCATCATTGACAGAGCTATGTGCAAGGACTGTCGCATCTCACATACCATTTGAGTTGGTTGAACATGTGTACCCCCCTGTCCCGGAACAGCTCCAGCTAAGAATTGCATATTGGAGCTTTCCTGACAATGAAGAAGACATAAGATTGTACTCTTGTCTGGCCAATGGAAGTGCTGATGAATTTCAGCGAGGTGATCAGCTTTACCAGAAACGAGCTATCAAAGATCCTTTGCAAATAGGTGAGAAATAAGTCCGTTTGGAAGACAGCAAGTCGCAGGCTTGCCTTTGTTTATGTGATTAAAACTTGAATGTTCTCCTCAGGTTTTCACTTAAGCGCTAGTGTATATCCACCATCAACAGTTAATCCTCTTGATGCTACATATAATGTTGCTGTGACTTTTGATCGAAGAAGAATTACATCATGCAACTGCACTTGCACATCCACTGCATATTGGTGTTCACATGTTGTAGCAGTTTGTCTGTATCGTATTCACTTGGTGAGCCTGAATTTGCTTTACTGCTTTTCTTATTCTTGTGTGTCAGTTACTAACATTTCATGTTTTTGATTGTAACAGCCAAATCAAGTATGTTTGCGTGCTCCGGTTAGCGAGTCCTTATCCCGACTCCACAGGGATCAATTGCAGAAATTTGCTCAATATCTCATTAGTGAACTTCCTCAGCAAATACTCCCAACTGCTCAACGTCTTCTTGATCAACTGTTGTCTACGCAACAGACTGCTATCAACTCTGTAAAACTTTCTTTTTTGTTTATTTTTGATGTTTGACCATTCATTTTTCATACTGACAGAGGTATTTTTGCTGTAGGTTTGTGGTGCGCCTGACCCCACTGCTGGCGCGTCAGTTTCTGATCAAACATCCTGGTATCTGGATGAGAAAACACTACATGATAACATCAAGAAAATTCTCATTAAGTTTTGTGTCCCTGCCCCTATAGTATTCAGGTTTGTTATTTGAATTTTTTTTTCCATGTGTTTAGCTTATTGACCACTGGCCCCTCTGTACCTGTCATTTTTCAACCCTCTTAGTGATGTAAACTACCTGAGTACAACGGCACCTCCTGCAGCAGCAGAATGGAGTTCTCTGTTAAGACCCCTCAGGGGAAGAGAGCCGGAAGGAATGTGGAATCTGTTGTCTATTGTTAGAGAAATGTTCAAACGAAACGATCGTAATGCAATTCCATTGTTGGAAATTATCACTGAGGAAGTTTTAGCTTGTGAACAGGTAAGTAAAGAAGCCATTGTTATTTTGAACTGATTATAAATGTAAATGAAAGAATATAAATAAGTGATTTGTTTTCCTAGATTCTCCTGTGGTGGTTTAATACAAAAGTTGCCTTACATAATGGAACATCTGGACATGGTGGTGGTAAACATGGTAGTGTCAATAGCAACAGTCAAGCAAGTCAGCATGCATGTTCATCATTATGCGATGAAATAGTGATCTTATGGCGACTGGCTGCTCTAAACCCTGGGCTGGGTCCAGATGAAAGGGAATTACTAAAATCTCAATTCCATGATTGGCATATAAACATTGTGAATAAAGTAAGAAGGCTTTATTGTTTTTTTTTATCATTATTATCAATACTGTATCATTTCTTTTTGTGATATGTATATACCTTGTTTTTCTGTTACTTATGTATTTTCTTTTTTCTGAAATAGGTGACAAAAGCACGTGGGATGCCTTCATCATCTACCAATGGGGTTCAATTTAATGGCAACCAGAATAATGGAACACCACCCTCAACGATTTCAAACTCCAAGATGAATGGTTTCAGGTCAGACTTAGAAGTGTTCCCAGGTTTCAGACCAGCCTATGAGGCGTGCTATTTAGACTGGGAGGACTACCCAATAACTGGCATTACATACCAACACGGAGTGAGTGAACTCTATCACTGCCCTTTTACCTGCTTCCGTCACGCTGGAGATGCAAGTCGATCAGATAATGTTGTCAACCAGGTATGATCTACAATTTATTTTCACATTTTCAAGTAGCACACAGTTTAAGAACAATTCCTTTAATTCTTTTAATTTTATTGCATCTTTGTATTTGTCTGTAATTTTAGGTCAACTCGTCTCAA
The DNA here is from genome assembly GCA_029379305.1 of Frankliniella fusca. Taxonomy (NCBI): domain Eukaryota; kingdom Metazoa; phylum Arthropoda; class Insecta; order Thysanoptera; family Thripidae; genus Frankliniella; species Frankliniella fusca. Next base: position 343,378 of record JAHWGI010001215.1, read on the forward strand.
GCTGTTCTTAATTGTCAACTTCCAAACACACATCACCCTCATCATTTTCATCACCATAACCCCCACCTACAGCACAGTAACACACAACAAAGAACTCCTAGACCAATGCCTTACAATGAATTTCCATCCTTCATGGGCAAGTATGTATCGTCAATTTAAATTTTGAAACATGTATTCTACTTGAAGTTTTGTAGTTCAATTGATCAAACTTTGTTTTATAACAGGTGCTCCTTTTCAATGGACTTTGCAACTTCTTTGGCACGTGCTAATGGCAACAGAAGTAGTGTTAGCAGCGAGGGCTTCTGTGAAAATGATGGAGAAAGTGAACTTTTACCAATTCCTATCAATCTTCCAATGGTTTTAAACACAGGAAGAGGCAGCAATTCTTCTTCTAGTAGTGGAAATAACAGCAGCAGCTCAAGCAACAGTGGGGATCAAAACCATGCCAGAGGTGGTGCTCGCCCTAAAGAGTACCCAGCCTGCAGCGCTGATGCCAACTGGAGGAAAGATGCGAAAGAAATTGACATGGATAATATCAACTGTTTTGGGTTTGATGAAGTTGAAAGTGCTTACTTGTCAGCCTCCAGATCTGGTAATTATCCAAAGGAAGTTAAACAGAATTCAAATAGTACTGACAATGAAGACGAGGATGTGGGTCTTTTTGATGTAGCCTGCTCAACAGCAGCTCCTGAGCTAGAGCAACAGAGAGAACCTCCAAAATGTGCCTCACCAGACACACCCTCTGAAAAGCCCACAAGACATGATGACTTGAGTGCTGATGCAGCTGAGCCAAGCAATCCGAATGATGACTCTGGAGCCGGTGAGGAGGAAGGGGCCTCTGGCCCAATTGTGCAGAATCTAGAAGAAGTTGATCCTGAAAGACGTCCATCCAAAGATGACTCAGTTTCCTCTACATCAGATTCTTACCATTATTCTGGCGACGATTACACTGTGTACTACTATGATACTAAAGCTGTCAACGAGCCTGAGAAGAATGCCAGTCGGGAAGCTGACGGTGAGAAGAAAGATGACAAAAATAGGTTATCACCAACCATTGATAAATTACTTGATAATGTTAAGAAAGAAACTGACCCCTGGGAGACCCTTTTTGCTAGGTAAATGAATTAATGTTTTTACATGGTAAACATTTTTTATACGTTTGTTCCCCTGTCCTTAATGAAATATTGCTTTTTCTTTAGGGCGGAGGGTCTCCATGCTCATGGGCACAGTAAGGATGCTTGCACACTTGCGGTTCAATTGGCTGAAGAACTGCTTGCCAACCCGCCAGAATTGATGATAGATGTTCCACCTCTGATAAGCAGAGGAAAAAGGAAGAAGGTGGTAAATTAGCTACACTTTTTCTGTGGTATCTCTATTTGCTAGTTCATGACTTTGCCTTGACAAAACTTCTAATTTTTTACAGGTCAACCCAGCTTCTCACAATATTAGCTGTTTGGCAACTGCAACTCTCTCGAAGTGTGCATTTTTATGCCAAGTATTAGCTGAAAACCGCGACTATTTTCACCTTGCATTCCGTGTGGGTCTCTATGGGCTGTTGATGGCTCGGCCCCCTGCGAGTACTAAACCACTTGAGGTAAATCTACTTGCCCATGTGCACAATTATCACATTTCATACGATGCTAAACTTCTTCGACATATTGAAACAGGTGAAGCTGACCAATCAAGAAATAGAACTTGTAGGGCTTTTGAAAAAAATTCCATTGGGAAATGCCGAGATTACCATTGTTAGGGAGCATGCACAAACTCTCAAGGATGGTACTCTGAAAAGCAGAGGGGAAGCCTTGTTACCCACAATGCTGGCTTCATTTATTTTTGAAGTACTTGTGTCTCCAAACAGTAGTAATGGTAAGTTTCTGTGCTCAGTATCAGCATTTCTCAAATTACATGTTTTGCCCATATGAAATTCGCTATATTTCACTAGGTTGTGCAGTTCGAGATTTCAAAGGACAAGTAATGTCAAATTCATCTCTGCGATGGACTTCTGATGAACAGCTTGGATTTGAGGCTGCTGTTGCTGCTATGGGGCTGAAAGCTAATGTGTCAGAGGCAGACCATCCATTGCTCTGTGAAGGCACTCGCAGACAGCGGTAAGCTTACTGATATCAACCATTTCATATCTTGTTTTTTATTTGTCATGGCCTTTGTGTTGTATGGGATTTTTATGTTTGCAGTGGTGACCTTGCAATAGCTGTACTTTATCATTACAAAGATGACCCTGAGAAAGTTGCCCGAATAATGGATAAACTTCTTGATAGAGATGTTCACCAACTTCTTAAGACACCATTGCTCCCCTGTTATTATACTGCAAACCCACCTACACGGAGCCTTGTAAGTAATAAGGTGTAAATTTCAAACTCAATTTGCTTAATAATGAGAAATGGCTTTTGATTGTTCCTTTGTTTTCCTAGAATCGATTTAGAAGGGATGATGTAAGACAGAGGGATACTGCTGCAGTGGCTTCTTCAAATGTTTCTGGAGTAGTGACAACAGCAGCTGCTACTTCTGCCCCGGTACCCTCAGCTGCATTACCACCTGCTCAGGCGGGTAGTAACGGGACGGTTCCAGCACAACCTGTTGAAGCAGGAGCCTTCCCTGAAATAGCTCTTGGTATATTTTCATTTTGCTAGACACATTGCCTTTTTCTTTCCATCAACCTGCTGAAATATTGAGGAGTAAGAAGTTCTAATTTTTATGAGTGATTTCATTTTGTCTTAGCTGGTGCATCTGCTTCCGGTGGCAGTCGACCACACAGTACACAGAGTGCGGAGCTTGATCAGAGTCTTGCATCATTGTCACTCAACAGCCCTCATGCTGCTGCGGGTCCCAGTGTGCCCACTGTGCCTGTTTCGGCGACTATGACACCAAACTCTGCCTCAACCTCAAGATCCAAAGAGACGAGGTAAGTGCAAGCTGCTTTTTCTCATCTTATATGTTACCATAAATGAATTATTTATGTAATCTGACGTCTTTTACAATTACTTAAATTATTTATTCATTAATTCTATAACTAATGACAGGTACAAAAATAAAAGAACATATCCATCTCTACCAAATCAACCATCAGAATCTGGAGCCCATTTCATGTTTGAATTGGCCAAAACAGTGCTTGTGAAAGCTGGAGGCAACAGCAGTACTTCTCTCTTCACTCAGGCAACAACAAGCACAGGCAACCACCATGGACCCCACCGTGCTTTGCACATGTGTGCTTTCCAAATCGGATTATATGCCCTTGGTTTGCACAATTGTGTGTCACCAAATTGGCTGAGTAGAACATACTCCTCACATGTGTCATGGATCACTGGTAATGTCACCGTTTTTAAACGTTTCTCCATGACTTAAATTTCTTTTGTCTTTTCTCTAATTTTTAGTGTGAATTTTATTTTAGGCCAAGCAATGGAAATTGGTGCTCCAGCTATATCTTTCCTGATTGACACATGGGAGGGACATCTAACTCCACCAGAGGCTGCCAGCATTGCTGACAGAGCTTCCAGAGGATGTGACCCAAACATGGTCTCAGCTGCTGCAGAATTAGCATTGTCATGTTTGCCCCATTCCCATGCCCTCAATCCAAATGAAATTACTAGAGCGATCTTGCAGGTAAATTATAGAATTCCATGATTTTTGAGATTGGGGAATGTTGTGAAAGCAGCCAGTAATTTTTTTTCTGAATGTGTTTGACAGTGCAAGGAACAAAGTGATCAAATGTTGGAGCAGTCTTGCCTCACAGTAGAAACTGCTGCTAAGGGTGGAGGTGTTTATCCTGAGGTTCTATTCCAGGTTGCTAGATACTGGTATGAACTCTTCATGAAGGTAACTATCTCTTGGAAACAGGTGATGAAAAGGTCTCTATTCATCGTACCTTAATAATATTTTAATTTGATGTTTCAGTATTCCTCAGGAAGTGAACTGCCAATTGAATTTGATATTCCGGAACCTGTCTTTGCCATGGAAGCCAACAATATGATGGTTTTAGATCCGGGGCCCGCAGCTGCTGCATCAAACATGGGTGGTGTTGGAGTGAGTGGCATGATGCAGGGCTCCATGCCGGGTGCTCCTCCTCAAAATATGGCTATGATGCCCATGCCCTTTGGCATGGCACCTTATGGCTTTGCCGTACCCAATAACCATCATCCGATGCAAAACGCTTTCAATGTACCCCAGAGAATGCCTCCACCTCCATCCTTCCAGATGTACATGCCTCCCAATCAGTATCAGTACCCTCCCAACTCGGTGGCAAATGCCCACCAGGGAGGCCACCCTGGAACCCACCCATCTTACAACACAATTCCACAGCAAGGGATGCCATTCTATCCCAACATCAACATGCGCCAGGGGGGTCCTCAGCCTGTCCTGACACACACTGTATTTGGACTGCGGGCACCTGGAGCAGGGCCACCTCAAGGCGTTGCTGGCCAAGCCGCATCTCAACAGCAAGTACCTCAGGTGAGGATTTGCACCAGCAATGCATTTTTAATCTTCTCTCACATTATGCGTCAAGATAAAGTTTTTAATTGTTTTGTCTCTGCCTTTTCTTTAGATGAGCATTCCACCAAGTTTGCGACAACTTCAGATTCCTTTGAGAAATGTGCAGCAAATGCCCCTGTCGGCATTCCAGTCATTGCAGTCAGTGCAATCGTTGCAGGGAATGCCTCAAAATGTATCCCAAAACATGCAGCAGGGACCTCCCCAAGGAATTCCTCAAGGCATGCAGCAAGGAATTCCTCAAGGAATGCATCAAGAACTACAAATTCCTGTTCAAGTTCCCCAGCAACCTCAAGTAAGATCAGACTTCATTATGAGCTTTTTCCTCTATGGTGTTAAGCATACTGGAGCAATGGTAATTGTTCAGAGCCAGAAAGTAGGGTAATGGGGCTTTTCTGTGAACATATTGTTTTGTGATGAAAATCTGTGCTTCCTGATGCACGACTTCATGGTGTGGTTTCACTGTTACACTTTGTTGATCATGTTGTCAATACCTCCCCTGTTTTGTATGTATCTACTATTTCTTTATTCTTAGAAATTACTGGAATCCTTTATCCAAAAGATAAATCTGGTTCCTGCCTGAAATGTCTTCCTGTTTGTTTAAATATTTTGAAGCTTGAGATTGTTTGTTGTAAATTTTAAGATGGTTAATTATAGCGTTGGTGTGACAGTTCTGAGATATTCTTGGATTTGGGAGTATTTCTTATACTTTCTTGCAGTCGGATTGACGGGATTGAATTGGATAATTAACGACACACTGCTCCCCCATGGACGGATAACCATTTACTGAGTTTTATTATTATTATTATTGTTATTATTATTTTATTTGCAATTTTATGAGTTCAGCAGACAGCCATTCATTAAATTCAGTCAAAAAGGAAAGTTCACAAAAAAAAATAAAAAAAAATACAAGTTGAAGAATACAAGAACATAGAAGTAGACTAGCACTGCAAATACATCATTCACCAATTAAATGAGTTCCAGAACTCATCCATATTGTAAAAGGCCCTTTCTATTAGGAACATTTTTAATTTCATTTTGAAGAGATTCATATTTAAAGTTGAAGTTATGGATAAAGGAAGCTTAAAAAATTTTGAAACATTATTAGACTCTGTTGTTTAATAATAAAGAGTCATATCTATTTAAAAGGATTTTGATCTTGTATTATGAGGATTAGAGTTTCTCGAGTAGCCACTCCTTGTAGATTCTTTTTGGCATAAAGCGCTGCAAAGTATATATACATACAAAGAATATACAGTTAAAATTTTGCAATTTTGAAAGAGATGTCTACAGGGCGAGGCTGATTGTACTTTATTTACCAGTCTCATGTCTCTTTTTTGTAATTTGAAAACTTTAAGGATAAGAAGTATTTTGTTATTTTCTTCACCGCAAATTACAATTCCATATGATAAGAAGGACTGGATAAACGCATTGAAGACTTTAATGTTAGTTTGATAGCTTAGAATTTGACTTGTTTGTTTTAAAATGAATATTCCTCTCCTTAGCTTTTTTTCAATTGAGACGACATGATCTTTTCATTTAAATTTAGAAGAGATATGAATACCAAGAAACTTGACACAATTACTGATTTCTGTATTTGTGTTGTTAACAACCAAATTAAAATCAGATCTGTTAGCCTTACTAAATACGAGACATATGGTTTTTTCCAAATTAAGGGCGAGGCCTAAGGACGATAAAAAAGCATGCACTCTCTCAAGAATTACTATAGATTTGGATTGAACTTATTCAATATTTTTACTCGGTATTAGTATGGTAGTATCATCGACATGAAGAATAACTTCTGCTACAATGGTTTTAAGGATAGTGCGAATGCAATTGGTATGGAGGATGAGCATGTATGGACCAAAAATGGAACCTTGAGGTACGCCCTCTTTCACAGTTCCTAAGTTTGAGTAGATGATGTTATTAGATAGATTTTGGTCCTCTATGCCAACTGATTGCTTTCTTGTCTCTTTTCAAGATATGATTTAACGAGATCATGAGCAACTCCTCTTATTCCATAGTTATAAAGTGTCGAGTATTCAGAGATACAGGAATCATTACATAGCTTCCGGAATTACTACGGGAAGGCCGAGGGCCGATGAGGGTGCCTCTGGCGGTAAATGAGTCAAGTAGTGCGAACACATCAAGTTCTCACTTCTCAGAATTGTCCACCAGCTTTTTGCTATGTGCTCCTTTCTGCTAAGTATCCTGTATTTGAATTTCTTCAGTTCTGTGCATGTGGGATTGTTTCTGTGCTAAATGATGCTTGAGACAAGCATGCCATTTGGCTTTCCAATTGAAAGGCTTTCTTTCCCTTCCTGAACGTTGTAACAGTTCTCAAAAGAACTTTGAAGTCTGATGTGGATGTTGAAACGGAGCAAACCTGTAACATGTCAAGGGGTTGCCTTGCGTAAGAGGGCCAGATGAAGGGCACCCGTCACGACGTCCCAGAGGGTTTTTCCGTGCTGTCGTCCAATTGGTCCAATCTCTGGGGGCACTAATGGTTGCTGCTGCTTGCCACTAACACTATTACGGTGCTTGTGGTTCGCACAGTCCGCTCAACTAGGCCAGGACGAGACGCTTGCCATGGCTCTGCCCATGGCCGCGGCCGCGGCCCCGGCCCCGGCCCCGGGGGCCGAGGACGGCGCCGACCCGGGCACGGCGGAGGGTCAGCTGGGCCCCGGAGCCGGAGCCGACGAGGCGGCTGCTGCCGCTGCTGCCGCAGCTGCCGCCGAGCAGGACCGCCAGTTGGCCCGTCTGTTCGACGTGGTGCACCCGCGCGAGCGCCAGCTCTACGTGCTGCCGGAGGGCCACGAGTTCCCCTCGCTCGCGCACATCCCGACCAACCCGCCGCAGATCTCGGTCGTGGAGCCGAGCGAGTTAGCTAAGTCCGCCATCCCGGAGGTGCGCCGGCTCGCGCTCCGCGGGGAGCCCATGATCCAGGTGGTGCACTCGAAGGGCCCGTTTGTGGTGGCGGTCCCGCTGAACCCGGTCAACTCGCCGGCGCAGGCGCTGCTGCCGCACGTAGCTCCTGTTAACCCGCTGGCCCAGGCTCAGGCCCAGGCCCACGCTCAGGCTCAGGCACTCGTCCCTCAGCAGTGTCAGGTGCGTGACCATGTCTGCAGTCAGCTGCAGTCAGTCAGCTGCAGTCAGTCAGCTGCAGGCAGTCAGGCCCTGCAGTCAGTCAGCTGCAGTCAGTCAGCTGCATTCAGTCAGCTGCAGTCAGGCCTTGCAGTCAGGCCGACACGTGTCTGATCTTGTTTTGCTTGCCTTGCTTTCCGTTCCTTTCGTTTATGCTTCATGGTCGACCAATTTTGGGATTTTTGATGTGTTTCTCCCCCCCTTCCCCCTCCCCCTCTTTGTGTGTTTTTGCACATTGGCTGTGTTCTTTAGGAGTCGCACTATTTCATCGGCATTTTTGTTAATGCTAGCTGTTTTTCTCTCCCTAGATTTAGTGGAAATGCAGTGTATCCACCTTTTCATGAGGAAAACAATATGGCTCTTAATCAATATCCATATTGCTTGTTTTCTTTTATTTTCTGCAGCTCGTTTTAGTTCTCAACATCATGTGGTCAAGCCAGAGAAATATTGCATCTGTGTTTCTACTTTCTTCTGTAGGAACATATATTACATACTTGAAACTTCATTGTATTGTCAAACTTATTTTGCTCCTGCAATTTGGACCTTGCGTCATAACTGCATTGTTCAAGTCTACTTACACATGTCACTGTTATATAAACAGTTAATTAGACTAGATACGATACAAGTTTAGTTAACCACTCTTGAACTTTATTCAGGCCACAATATTTGTCTGTATCCATATGCTATTAACCTATGTACCTTTGCATGAACCTTCAATTCTTGCAAATTGTTTTAATTTTTTTAATCTGAGAGGGAATTGGAATTAATAATTGTAGAATTGTTAAGACATATTTCAAAGATTAACTGAATTCAAATTATTATTTATTTCTTGATCTTTTTATTTTTTATTGCAATGTTGATTGCTATAGACTGACTGTATGTCACATCATCTTTGAGTTAGTCATCCCACTGCATTCAAACCAGGATGTAGAGAAATAAAACAAAAAATCATTCCTTCTGTTTCCTTTTGTTTTGCTCTTGGAGACTTTGAGTGACAAATGAGTTGGAAGGAGACAGGAAATTGTAATGGTTTTCTGCTGGTTGAAGTCTGATTGCTACCATATCATAAGGTTAACTGAGCTGTCACTTTCTTTGTACTTCACTTCTGAGAGAAAATGAAAATATTTGCTAACATTTGGTATCTTTGCAATTGTTCAAATTTCTTCTGTCTTTAATTTTTAAGTTTGCTCTCGTTCAAGATTTTGTTTAAGTTTAAATTAAATTTCTAATCCCTTATCCATTTCATAGCATTTTAACCACAGTATATTAGTTCTACATTCAATTTTGCTTGGTCATGCGCTTTTAATGTTACCCATAGAATTCCTGAATTCCCATTTGTAATATTTATATTATATGTTTTAAATCTGTTAGGTTCACAGACATCAGCAGGGTTATACCACCACCCAACTTCGCTACTTGCTTGCTGCATATCGAGTTGGCATGTTAGCTCTCGAGACTCTAGCCCGAAGAGTTCATGATGATCGTCCACAGGCTAAATACGCTAGAAATCCCCCTTATGGTGAAGATGTTAAATGGCTGCTCCGAGTATCCAAGAAACTTGGTTGGTGTTTCAACTTCTTCAGTTTTTTATGATGTACTGTAATTTGTTTTGGTATTGAACTTCTAAAACTTTGTTTTGCAGGAAATCAATATTTGCACCAGTTCTGTGTGTGCGCTGTAAGCAGCATAGTCTCTCCGTTTGTACTCCATGATGTTGCATTGGAAGCTGCCCAGTTTTTAGCTCGATTAAATCCAAGCATGGCAATGCAGCATCTGCGCTCTGCCCTCACACCATTAGTGCAGAAGTGTCAACAAATGTGAGATATTAACCATACAAATATCAGTATTATTCTTTAGTGTGAGCAAATATGACTAACTTCTATGTTTGTGTTAAACAGGTATATCCAGTGCCTTCATCAGAAGCTGTACCATTTGACTTCAGCGGATTATGAGGATTTTGTGAACATTGTCTGCTCGGCTCGTGCAGCATTCCAAATCACTCCAGAGGGAACACAACAATTCAAAGAATGGCTTCAGTCCATCAAAAGGTCTGTGTTGCTCTTCAGTGTTGGCTTGGTAATGGTATTAAAAAAAAAAGAAAGAAAGAAAGAAAAAATTGGTTTTTCTTCAGGTCGAAGTCGTGTAAAAAAGACCTTTGGGCCCAGATCAATGCTGGCCTACAGGCGAAATGACAGTGGCCAGAAGTGGCCACGGCAATGTCCAGGTCGGCCACAGAGCCAGTTTTAGCGGTGGATCTTATCAACAGTTTGGATCATGAAGCATCAGCAGGAGCAGAAGTATGAAATTATATTCCATGCTTGTTTTTGCGTATCACGATTTTCACCATTTCACCATATTGATTTTGTACAAACTATGAGTTCATTCCCACTCCTTTTACAACTTCTAATTTTTCATCTCATTTCTTCACTCTTCCTCATAATGATCTGTCTTGAAACAAATCAGTTTCTTTCTTGATAGACACCTGGTATTGTTTACCTCATGTCATATTTGTTACATATCTTAAGTTTTTGTCTCTTGAACAGATGTTAATGTCTCATTAATTCATTAATATTTGATTTTGCTTTGGTTGTTATGCCTCTTGCAGGCTCATATTTGCTTCTGATCTCAAAGTATCCTTGTCATTTAAGTTAATTTTTTTATATTTTTATTTATGTGTACAGGAGTGCCCAGCAGTACCAACCTTTAATTAAATTATTTCATCTCTTGTCTTCCATACTTGCAATGTATGATTTGCATTTATCATCTCTCTACTTTCAAACTAAATACTTCATTTTAAATATAATATATTGCATCATCATTTGGTCCACACACATCTATGATAAAATGATTTGATGTCTTGTTAATGACTGTTTTCTTTCTAGTGAAATTATCTAAACGTTGAGAGTTTAGCCAGTGGCAGGTGTGCAATATGGTTGTGTATTAAACTGATATGTATAAAGCTTTTTTATAAATAGTTACAATGTAGTGAGAGCATATTTTAATTTTATCTTACTCCATTTGATGCTAATTTGTCAGTGGAGAGTTATTGAGTAAATAATTCTAGTTTGTGCTAAGGATCTCAAATTGGATAACAATTTCAGTGTCACTGGTTTTACTGTGTTACATCTAAAGTTTTATTTAGTAAGTTTTTTTTTTTTTTGTGTGTGTTAGTGCTCTTGGGCGCAAATGTAGAGTAGTGGAATTTCACACTGCTTTAATAAGCATATTTGTGAACATGTATACTCTCTTGTACAAAATGTCCACTGATAATCTTAAATTTTTCCTCTAACTTGCTTTACACTAATTTTAATTTTGAAGTGAAGATCCTAGGACAGGTTTTGTAAAATGGTACCCTAAAAATTTTGGTCCTTTGGTATATATTTCTTTCTTTTTATCTGAAGAGGATAATGATTGTGACGATAAGGACTGATCTCTCATAGATGCTCCTAGATTTGAGTTTTCTTTTTCTGGCACGTTCTTTTTTCTCTTTTTAATTGTGCCATTGTTAATGGATATGTATATTAGTTGTTTTGTAACTCATGACATACTAGTTGTTATTTGTTTTATCTGACAAAATAATTTAGAATCAATCATTATACAGTTGTATTAATGATCTTAAAACTGTTTGTATCTGTGATTTTACACTTATAAGGAAGTTTACTTATTTATTCGTTAAGTAAGCAGATTACTTTCATTATTGGTAAGGTATGCTTGCATCTGTTCATTAGTTACTTTTGTAAAACTTTAATTGAACATTGTAGCTCCTTTTTCCCTATTGAAAAAGGTTGAAATTTTGGCTGAGAGATTTTTTTTCCAGCCTTGTAGATAGTTAATTAACCTCCTGAAGACTTCAATTTTTAACAAAGATAGGCTCATAAATTCCTGACCTGATGTTTTTGTTTGCATGTTCCTGTTACTACAGCTGTAAGATGTCACTCTTTTATTGCCTTTAGGTTCATGAAAATTAGGTTTTTAGTACATTTTCCCCCTAATTTCTGTGAAAAGTAAAATACTCTTAGTTCCCCAGGTTTTGATAAAATTGTTTGGAATATGACCTATGGGCCAGAGCTGCTGCAGTTATGGGAGGCCTGAAAGAGTTTTCGGTTTAAAATGGCTGCAAGCAGTATTGCAAATTTAGTGGAGAGAGTTTTAAAGTAGACCACAATTCAAAGTGGTCACAATTTTACTCGGGATTGTTTGTTTGTTCTGGAGGGACTTAAATAATACTTTGAATGGTTGTGAATGATATAGAAGTTTTTGTATTTTCTTGGCCGCAATTAATTTTGTGCGAGTGTGTGTATGTGTGTATGGGAGGTGTAAGTTGGCTTTATCTTAGGTTTACCTGCCAAGGTATAGTTAGGGCCTGTCTCTCAGGTGTATGTTTTGACACGCAGAAGATGTCTGATAAAAATTTATTTATTAATGTCATCTATTGAGTTGGCAAGTCCCTTTCTATTGTCAGGATATGTCTAAACATTTGACTGAGTGACGATTGAGAGTCTGAGTATTATGTAAGGAATAAGCTTCAACAGAGGATGCTTTTCTTTTTATTCTCTATTCTTGTTACTGTTGGTCCGGTAATGAGAATTGAGTTCCAAGTTGCACTCAGTAGTGTAGTTTAATCAAAACAAAATTTTGCATTATCCATTTACTAGCTTCACAGTCAAGATTTCAACAGAGCTTTTGCGTGGTGAATTAAACTGCACATCATTGAACGAAGGAGTTTTGTAAGGGAACTCTGGGCTATGTTTTCCTCAGTACACTCGAGCCTAACTTCTATATCTTTCCTTCCTCATTTTGCAAGATTAAGATGTTACAAGTAATAACCATCATGTCACTGTTGCATATAAAATAAATTGGGGGCTTTCTAGATTTTACATGGCTTACCTGGTCTAGTGCTGTTCCTATCTTTTGGAGTATTAGAACTTTACCTTTCAGTCCCACTTTCCCATCTTGCTCAATTCTATAAATTTCATTCTATATTCCAAGTAATGATTCTCCTATTTTCATAAGCATATACAAATTAGGACAAATAAAGCAGCACCTATTATCCTGTTTAGTCTGTAAAGTTAAAAGCTTTAGGTAGATATTCCTATCTATCCATCATAATTTAGTTGCTGTGAAAGTTATTACTGATTCACCAGTTTAGAATTCTGAAGATTACTCATTTTATATTAAAGTTGCCTTTTAAGTGTATTGTAAATATATTAAAGTATGCCTATCAAATTATTCAAGTGAAATATGCTATTGCTATTGTCTATACATAAAATGAAGTTATTTAAGTATTGAGTTTTGATGTAGCAACTCAACAGACTGTTCACTGTCTTCTGTTAATTAACTAAGTTTTCTTCCCCCCCCTCCCTCTCTCTCCCCTTAAATGTGGGCATTTAATCTGTTGGTGTATTGTTTTCATGCAAGAGGCTTATATCTCTGATTGCAATTTCTAGTTCTAATAACTGGATTCAGTATTGTAAAATCATAACTGCTTGTGCCCGACTTGAGCCTCTTACCAGTACTTTGTTTGTCCTTTCTTCCTGAATATATTAAAAGCCTTAGTTTCTTTTTCAATTTGATTTTGCTTCACTAAACAAGATCTATATTTCCCCTTCAATAACTTTCTCATGTAACATCACTCTGCAACCTTGCTTAAAACTAGCTACCTGGAAGGCGTTGCAAGCATTTCTTAATGTGCATTCATACATGTGTCAAACTTCGGCAGCCACTAGTGCTTCACTTCTCTTGAAATAAAAGGAAATTATGGCAGCACAAGTGAAAGGGAAAAATCCTTAGTACATATTTCTGAGTATTTCATTTTGAAAATTCAGTTTCATTGTGAAGGTCACATTGGTGACCACAACTATCTTAGTATTACAAAGTCGTTACATCGTGATGAAGGCCTTATCGAGTAACTGGTTATTTTACTTCAAAAATAACAAACAACAGCGCTGTAGAAGTTGGGACACTCAACTCAGCTTGCCTTTTCTGTTTGTTCTTTTTAGTTTAATTATGTGTTTCTTTGTTTGTTTGTTTCTTCAGTACTACATCTTTTTCCATCTATGTAATTTTACCTATATCTGCTTGCTTTTTGTTTGCTTTTCCATAAGTAGTCTGTGTGTGCAACTTTTCTGCATTTTTTTTTATTTTTTTTTAATTTTTTTTTTTTTTGAATTCTTTATTTTTAAATGTGTGACAAGTGTGTGTTCTTTGATCAACTTTCCAATTTTAGACTCCAGAAGTTTGCAAGCTTTATCATGACTCCTCTGTTGGAACGTCTCCTTTTATGTCATTGTTTTTAATTTGAAATAGTCTAGATCAGCTATTTTTATTTAGACCCGTCATTTTGTTTTACTTAGTGTTGTAAGTTCAAATTGTTAACATTTTCCATACAGTTCTTATGGCATTCAAAAAAGTCAATATTTCTTTGCTCGTATTCAACGTGATGCTTTATGGTATTGCAAAATGAAATAGGACAGGAAAATTTGCTCAACAGTACTTTAATAAAAAATGAAATAGAGTTTGTTTTTTGGAAGTTTCTTATGTTAAAGAATACTGGCATCAAATCAATGTTGAACAATTATACTGGCACAGCCACTGTAGTTTTACTTTCCCATTTGCTTGTCTGTCATTTCAGAAGTTAATAAAAGTCAGTTTCTCACAATATGTATAATTTACTTCAATTAAAAAATAGGAGAGTCAGCTAGAAAGTGTTTCCTAAAACTATTTTAACAAAACGCGTAAGTCTAAAACGAAAATAATTGTTAATAAAATGAAAAGTAACAAAAAATGTCCGGAGATATAGTCATATTTAAACAGACAAAAAAAAAAAATGGCAAAAAAATCATTGGATTTGCTTTTCTCAGTTCCTCTTTGAATGATTAATGGTAAAGATCAATTTCCGGCCAGAAGCACAGACACTCCGACCGACCCGCTACACCTCTAATGTGAGCAAACCCCAGCGGCGAAAATATATTTTTCTTAGATTTCTCGACTGTGTCCGCGGAGGAAAGGAATATCATATTTTCCTCGGTGTATAATGATTTACAGAGCTGATCCTCTTGATGCATCCGTTGGGAAGTAGACAAGGAATACGGCAAGGCAGAAAAAAATAACAATAAGTTCCGACGGGATTTGAACATGCAAAACGTCTAGCCAGAAGGGGTATCACGGAGCTCGCTGAAGCGAGAACGGGAGCGGGGGCTTTTGAGGGTTTTTAAGAAAAGTTGAGACATAAAGGTACGTATCCAATGGTTCGAGCGACGACGGAGAAGGTACGTTAGTGAGTTTAAATATGTTTACTTTTAGGCTCACTCCTACTTACCACCACGCTCACTCACGTGAACGAGAGCGTGCTTCACTTTACACGCCCCCTGAAGTGCACAGCTTCCTAAGCGACTCAGGAGGTGGGTGGGTTGCCTGGCGTCACGGCGCTGTCGCTCGTCGCTCTCTCGGCTGGGCTCTGCTCTGCTCTGCTCACCAGGGAACCCCGCCAAGAGTAAATTCCAGATTTCGATACTTTGGGAGATCGTACATATCATTGTGTCTGATTCGTCTGCATCAAAATTTGCTTCTCAATTTCACATTTAATTTTACCCTATATACGTACGGGCCGGGGTAAAATAAAGACTTTGTCCATTAAAGTCAAAAATCCACTCTAGCGCCCAAGCGGTACGAGATACGTCAAAACGGACGAAATTTTCGCCTAGAGGGTGGCAACTCGCCAAGTTACCCCTAATGACGACGCCCCATATACATGTACCGGTAAGCAGGAGGTCGATTTTATAGCTTTTATAGCATGAAAACCCCCTAGCTATGAAATTGAGCAGCAAGTTTTGATGTAGCTAAGGTAGACCCATAAAGGCCTTAAACTTCCCAAAGTTTCATTAAAATCGGGAATTTACACTTGGCGGGGTTCCCTTGTAAGTCGTTTAGGAAGCTCTGCACTTCAGGAGCGCGCCTGCATGCATTTCTGTTTATGGTGGAATTTTCGAAAAAACCTTGAAGTTTGTGTAATTCTTGTCGCACGCATGGCAGGGCCCCAACATTGCGACGAGGACGGAGGTACGAGAGCATCCGTGTTTCCATGGTGTTTCTGCTTCCCTTTCCCATTTTTTGGGGGAATCATTCCTTTGACGTTTTCCGGATGAACAAAGAGTTTTCCTGCACATCCCTCGTCACTTCAGTTTTTTTCATTTTTTGAAAAAGGGTGGGGGGGTTGGTGGGGGTAGTCCAAAAATCGTAAAATATGCAAAGGCTTTGCAAAATCGAACATTAACGAAAGTCTCCGATTGCACTCAAATTCACTGGGAAACTTCATTGCTCTCTAGGAAACGTATGACAGTCGCCAGAAGCACACTGGCGGCATTGGTTTGAGAGAAATTCGCTTTCTACGCGATGAAAACAGGATTGTTATGTCCGCGCCTGATGCACAGGTAACCCATTATTCGACGTTAGGAATTTTACTGACATTGTACGACTAACCATCATCTGTTTACGTTAGGAGCCATAACATTGCAACAAGATACATCAATGATGAATAAAGCCATTTATTAAAAACTAAAACAAATTTGTGAAACGAAAGATACACTATCCCTGAGAGAAAAAACACTAATAAATTTATGTTCTAAGGCATACTAAATATCACATACAGAGTGCATACACATTTAATTGTGAATTACACAGTAAACAGAAAGGAGAGATAACTGCTTTCCAGAAATCTCTTTGTAAGCTCTTGGCAATTGGAAAATACATTGAAATCTGGTTAGTAAGAGTTGCTTGAGGCCCCAGGTCTGAGTATATATTAACCAGGTACTCTGCAAAACAAGGTACTTTGATTCAACAAATTTGACTTGAGTCCATGGAGACATTACTTTTTAAGGAGGCACTCTTACTAGCCAGGTTCCACTTTAATAAGAACTGAATTGAATATTACAAATATCAACAAATAAAGTGATTGAAAATAAAGAACATTTAAAATGAAGAGTTCTTTAATAAAGAGTAGCCATACCTACAGCTAGCAACAAATTTTTTGCTCAAATATAATTGGCACACAAATGGAGATTGACAGCCAAAGAGTAGAAAGAAAAAATATTCCAGCAAACTTTAATAGTAATCTGACATCCAGCAATACATATTCTAGCCATCTACATGTACAAAAATATCATCTCATTCAACATGACTAGAGACACAGGTAAACTGACACATCAAAAATATCAAGAAATGATGTCACAAAATATCTTTCAAGAGTAAACTTAACAATCATAAGCACAAGTTGCACAGAAAATAAAATGCAGCAAATAGAGATATTTTCAACTGCTTTCAGAAATATCTTCAAAGAAAACAACCAAACAGCTCTTGGAAAGAATTTTGACTGACTAGTTGAATTATTTGACAAACCCTGCTTCTTTAAGGCAGAATTATTCTGGTTTCCTGCCATAAGACATTCTAAAGTTGACTTCCTATGGGAGCGAGATTTACTTTAAAAATAACATTGTCGAAATCTACCTGTTATTGCTAAGTCAGACTAAATTGACCAATAAAGGAGCTCTGCTAAGAGGGAAAGAAAGAAAGTCAGCTTGTAACAAAACAAACACTCAAATAGTGAAACCAAAAAATTTGCTTTCTTCTCAAAATCTGCTCTTAGTAGACTTAAAAACAAAAGAATGCTACTTTTCAGTATCATTCTTTGATTGGAATAACGACCTCACAATGCTCATGGTGAAAATATCAATAGTATTAGTACAATGTGATGTTAAGAAAAAAAACTTCCCGGTGGGGGAGACGGAAAGGGGCAAAAGATAAGTGCAGAAAAACATTCCTTGCATTCAAGAATAAAGTTTTAGAAACAACATTGATATTATTTTTTTGAGAAAATACAAAGCATCTACCGATAAAAATATATAAAATGCGTATTTTCTACCAAAGTAGAATAATGATCAGTCAATAATTCACCAATACAGGTACTTTCAACAGAATATATAGATATAAGATAATTACTTGTGAAACAAAACAGTAAAGTAGTAGAAAAAAATCAAAACACTGCATTACCCTTACGGTACATTTTAAGAATTACCTTATGTTAATGAGTGGAGCAGCACCGCAAATTCTAGAAGCATTAGCATTACCCTTTCTGATGTGCCCACCTAAATGTTAATAATTACATTGGCACTAGAAGTGAATGTGGTCACAGCCTGCATTGAGTCATAGGGATCAGTGACATACATCACATCCATAAAACAGCTATTCACAACAAAACCAACAAAATTTTTCTTGCTGAAGAAAAAAGTAATTAAAAAAAACAAACGTAAGTACTTTCTTATCATTAAGTACCAGCCAGAACTATTCAAATATTAAATACATTTCTGAAAAGAAAACTGGTTTCTTAATATCAAAGGCAAAGAGTTTCTCTGATGTTCTAATAGAGATGAATAATGTTGTTGCAGGCAACAAAATGACATTAGATCTATGGTTTCAAACAAAAAGTATATGATGTGCTTCATTTAAGGCACCTGTCATTACAGGCACATTCATATACATCACAGCCCGTAATGGTCTGAATATAAGCCTCCCTTTTTTCCCCGAAATTTAGCCTAAAAACAAGGGGCTTATATGAGAGGCCTTTGTTGTATGGGTTTTTTTACTTCCAAATGAGGCTCTAAAAGTAGGGGGAGGCTTATATGCGGGGGAGGCTTATATTCAGACCATTACGGTAATACCTGATGACCGGCCTATTCACAAATTAGCATGTTAAAACGCAAGTTTACCGGGCACAGAGCATTAGCAGTAACACATATAGATGAAACTCAAGTCTTATGTTCGGATGGTGGTTTGCACAGAAATATTAATTTAGAACCCATTTTTCTACAATGGCAAGAGTGTGTGCACAAAGCAGAAAAGTATGTTGCAAAATTTGAAAAGAAAAGAAAAGGGGAAGAAGAAAAAAAATAAGAGGAGATTACACTAATCTTGATGCACATTAAAAGAAGTGGATGTCTTGTAAAAAAATAAATTTAAATACTGTATCTTAGGGTAAATACACAATATATCAGAAAATACAGTTTGATACAGAAATTCAAGTAAAAGACTGAATTGAGATTTGCCTATGAAACTATAAATAAAGTCAACATATCATAAAATATAACACAAACTTAATGTAATTGATGACTATGATACCGCTATATCCTGGACATGTTTCTAATTGGAAACTACATCTCTGTAGTTTTGTTACATTAATGAAGTTGTTTCTTCGTTGAGGAGTTCTCGAACCCTAGAATTAAACTCAACAAGACAAATTTTACAACTAGCAACAGGCAAGTTTGTTGATGGGGCAGAAAGAGTAACCGTTACAGTCTTCTGAAGAAATTCTTCCACTGTTACTTCTCTTGTACTGATGTATTCACTTTGATGTCTAGAGGAGTTAGGTTCCTCCTTTGTAACTCCATGTAGCTGTTGCATCATTTCTTCTTGGCTATGAATATTGAGTACTTTCATTAAATCATTAATAAGCACCCAGCATTGTGAGGGAGGCTCATCAGAGAAAATGTAAAGAGGAGGCGGTGCCACTTCTGAACTAAATACTTCAATGTCACATTCTGAATCAGTTTCAACTGGAGGTGGTGGCTGAAGAGCAAGGTCTCCTTTGAAGGTTACAGGGTCTGATAAAAAAAAAAAAATAATAAGTATCAAGATCAAGGAGGTAAAAATAGATACAAACTAACAGAAAGATATGTATTTATTTATGATTAATAATTTATGATCTATACCCTACCAAATATTTCTGAGGGTCCATGAAATTTCCATGGTGGAGCAGGCAAACCTTGCACATCAGCTAAATGTAATATAAGAAGTTGGTGAGCAGCACTGTCGGGCTCCACAATTGATAGAGGAGTTTCATCAGCATAAGTAGCTAGTGTTGGGTCAGCACCGTGCTCTAGTAATAAACGAAGCATTTCTACTTTGTTTGATTCTGCAGCTTCATGGAGCGGCCTATGAACAAGGAGGACACACAATAACAAACAAAAACGCAAAGGGTTTTTTCCTATAGTACAACCAAAAGTGGTCTTTCAGTTAAATTCTACATGGAGCACAAAAGGGGAAAACCAAAGGAAAAAAGAAGGGAGGAAAGAAAAGGGAGGACAAGGGGCCAAAGTACCTGATGCCTCCAGTGGCACTGCAACTCACATCTGCACCATATTCCAATAAGATCTTAGAAAGTTCAACATGACCCCGCCGTGCTGCCTCATGCAAAGGGGTGTACCCGGCATTATCAGCAACTCGCGGGGATACATTCAGTCTTTCAATGGCATATTGAGCAACTTCCTGATACAAAAAATAATTAATTACAATTTAAGAAACAGTAATGCTAAAACAGTAATTTAACGTTAAGGAAATCAGAGGGGACATAAGATTTACCGCATAACCAAGTCGAGCTGCTCTATGAAGGACGGTATCCCCATGACTTCGGTTTATGACCCAGTTCCGTAAGGTCACTTGGATTTGTTCCTCAGATAAAGGGGTTCTTGCAATAACTGGTACAATCTACAAGTTTGAAAGACAAGAATCAGTTTAGCAAAACATATATGAATGATGTAATTAAAAAATTATGCTTTCATACTAACTTTATCTTTTTCTACATCAACTTTTTTAACATTGTCCTTTCTAACTCGTTTCTTTTTGCGAATGTAGTCAAATCCGGATCGAAATTTTCGCCTCAATTTCTTACGCACAACAACAGGTTGTGAATCCAAAATATCTTTTGTCGATGAGTTTTCAATGTCAGTTGAACTTTTCTTGGTTTCGGTAATTTGAGTAGTTTCTGCCTTATTGGCATTTTTTAGTTGCTTTGAGTTTAGAACAACTTTACTTCGACGTACAAGAGCAGCGCTTCTCATGCCAGATCTAGTATTTGACCCTTGTTGAACATTCCTTGGCCTCAAAACAATCCCATCATTTTGTGAGCCATCAGATTTTCTGGACTGTTTACCATTTATGGCTTTAGGTATTACTAGAACACGTTTCCTTAAAAAAAACTGTCTGACAGGTAAGCGTTCAGGTTTTCTTTTGCATGAAATTAATTTGGCTTTTTCCCCTTTACTTTCCTGTGCCTTCAATTGGCTTTTAGGTGACGAAGCTTTTTCAGCTCCAAACACTGACTTAATGAAATCTTCATCTTTCTTAGATGACTTTTGATTTTTGTTGGATTCCTTACTTACATTGGCAGCTTTTCTGCTTGTGCTGGCCTCATTAACTTGAGGCTTACCTTTTGTTCGAGAAATGGTTTCAGTTCTCTTGCTGGCTGAAGACTTAGAAACTTTTTCCACAAGTTTATCTACTACGCTGCGCCTTAGACTAAGCACTCTACTTGAAACAGAAACAGGTTGTGAAGCTGAGGACAAGGCGTCCTCGGATTCTAAATCTTGGCCAGTGGAGATTACATCTATGTCACTAATAGGCCGTTTTAATACTGAACTACTCGCAACAGATTCATTGGTGGAATTAATGGACGGAGATTTTGGACAGTCAATATCATTGAAAGAAAATCTTTTTGACATATTGATAAGAACTGAGGGCATCCTCAAAGAACGTTTGTACTGGAACACTTCTTCCTCCCATCCCGGACGAAAATCAGATCCATCCCCTTTAGGTCGTAGGCACCCTGCTCGTTCTACTTCCACAATCTTTGTTCTTAATCTAATTTTAACACTTTGAGTCTGGGTAGCAGCTAAGTGTTCTAGGTTTACATCTTCAAAGGGTTGATCTTCTTTAAATCCAGAAGTGTTGCCATTTTTGAGATCAATCTGGTTGCTTACAGGGATTTTTCCCGGTGAGTCTTCTTTGCATGAAATTTTCCTTCTTCTTCTTAGTGATTTCACAGCATCCACATCACTGCATGAACTTCTATTAACCTCTTTCTTGTCCAAAGTTTCTTTACCAGAGAAACTCAGAGCTGCTGATCGTGTTTTAATAGATCTGAGGGACTGTTCATCACTTGAGGAGGAAGCCGAGTATTCATCATTAGCTGTTGAGGCAATTTCTGAAGCATCAGAATCTGGCTCCTTCTTAATTATTGGCTTTGATCTTGTATTTCTTGTATGAGACTTACTACTTGAGATTTTGAATGGTGCCTTCTCTGTTACAACTGATTCCATAGGCGACAATACATTCTTATGAACATGTCTGGAAACCTTATGACTTTTGGAGGTGCCAGGACTAACCAACACATTCCTCACAGGTTTCCCATTGCCATTAAACAAATTATTATCACAAGAGCTGGTAGATAACTTGGAGATATTCTTTCGCGGGGGCTTCTTTGAGCTTCTGCAGGAGTCGCTGGCTCCCAGCTGCATCTCAAAGTCCCGGCAAGACTGCGCCCAGGCACCCTGGCTGTCGTCACAGTTCCCTTCCAGGGACACGGCTGACAGTGAGGCGTCCAGGGCCGGTGCCGGTGCCGGGGCCAGGGCCGGGGCCGGTGCTAGGGCCAGGGCCGGGGCCAGGGCCGGGGCCAGGGCCGGGGCCGGGGCCAGGGCCGGGGCCAGGGCCGGGGCCAGGGCCGGGGCCAGGGCCGGGGCCGTGGCCGGGGCCAGGGCCGGGGCCGTGGCCGGAGACAGGGCCGGGGCTGGAGCAGGGGCAGGAGCCGGGGACAGGACCGGGGCCTCGTCAGAGCACAGGGACGAGGAGACGACGCCTGACCTCGTGGTGTGGGCGGAGATGAACCTGGGGGGGCACAGGCAGGAAGTGTTAGAACAGTCCCAGAGACATTTCCGAGCAGCTGCGTCAGATTCGAGGGGAGTTTTCACTACTCTGAAGTTTTTGTGTACCCCACCATATTCAAATATATTAATTAAAAAGATAGAAAAAAAAGTACACAGGCGCGCCCCACGATAGTGACCCATCATTAATCATTATGTGCATTTACGCAACAACCTGGATTTTGGATGATACTTTGGTATAGAAAGCATAGTACTTTTAATGGTTCTTTTGATATTAATTTTTTGTTTTATGAAAATATTTGTTCTGGCGTTTTCAGCAGCTGACTGATTGATGTGCTGCTAAAATATTGGACTGTATGCCAAATACTGGAAATGTCATATCTACAATACTCTGATTGTGCTGGTAAATGTTCAGAGATGAGTAGGGCGCCTCAAGTCACTTGCAGATAAAAATGCAGTATTAGAAACTAAATTACTATATAATAACAATAGCTGGAATTTAAAATTGTGTGGCTAAAATATGTTTAGAGGTAGAGTTATCAGTTACCTTACTTGAAGAAATCCAAAAATTAATCTTGCAAAAAATGTCTATAAATATGCTTGGGTAAGTCTTTTTCTGAGTGCGAGCTATTTCCCCCTCGGTCACACATCCGGACACTATCTCACCCTCTTGCGCTCGTGGCCGGTGCAGAGACCGTGGTGGCGGTTTGCTCCGCGGAGAGAGTGCGGTCCCGGACGGGGTCCCGGACCGGGTCCCGGACGGGGAGGTGGACGATGTCCTCGGCCGAGCTGAGGTGCGGGTCCTGGTCGTCCAGAGGGGAGGGGGCGCCGCTCCCGGTCGGCGCCGGCGCCCGGGGGGCGGGGCCGGCGGGGCCGGCGGGGCACAGCGGCTCCACGGGGTCAGCGGCGTGCGCCGAGGACGCCGCCAGCCAACTGCGCACCGACTCGGCCGCGTCGTCCAGCTGCAGGAGCAAGGGAGAGAGAGAATACGGATTAGAGCGGGAAAAAGAGTGAGAGTGGGTAAAAGGGCGAGAGTGAGTGAAAGGGTTAGAGTGGGTAAAAGGGTAATAGTATGAGGGTAAGAGTGACGTATAAAGGCTAGAGAGAGTGGAAAGGTTGGAGTGGGTAGGGAAAGAGTGAAAGAGGAAGAGAGAACGAAATGGTAAGAGTGAGTGAAAGGGCACGAGTCAGTAAGTTAAAGGGGCAGCGCTATCGCTCCGTGTCGGCCCTCGCGCCCGACGAGTCGAGCATAGGCAACCTGCTCCACTCAGCCGTCTGATTCACAAGATCCCTCTCGGCCATCCGTCCTTGTTGCTGCATATGGCGGTGCCCTACGTTGGGTATGACAGGGCACGATAAGTGCGATAAGGACGGAAGCACAAGAGCGAACTTAGGAATGAGACGGCTGGTGTACGCCTGGCGACACCTGGTCTGGTCCCTGTCCGCACTCACCATCACCATCTTCATCTCCGCCTTGGTCCTGATGCGCGCCGGCATGTCGGGCACGTCGGGGACGCTGGGCGGCGTGGGGGTGGCGGACGCGGGGGGCGGCGCGGGGGCGGGGGCGGCGGCGGGGACGGGGGCGGCAGCGGGCGGCGCCGGCAGGCCGTCCAGGAGGTAGCCCGAGGCGAGGGGCAGGGCGGGCGCAGAGCTGCTGGGGTACAGCGAGCTGCGGTTGGACGAGTACCGCGGCAGCAGCGGGGAGTGGTGCGGCGGCGGGGGCGGCGCCGAGGAGGCGGCCAGCGCCGACGGCCAGGGCAGCGTCGACACCCGCGGCAGCGGCACGTGCGGGGGCGGCGCCGGGGGCGGCGCGGGGGCGGGCTCCTCGCGGGGGCGGGGCCGGGGCGGCGCGCCCGCCGGCGGCCCGCGCTGGAAGAAGTGCTCCACGCTGAAGTCGGGCATGAAGTGCACCCGGGGCATGACGGCGGTGCGCCGCGGGCGCGGGGGCGGGGGCGGGCCTGGGGGCGGGGCCGGGGCCGGCGAGGAGTGGCGCGCCGAGGGCCGCGCCAGCACCGTCGAGTCGCAGTCCTCGGGCTCCGGGTCGTCCTCCTCGGGCTCGGGGTCCACGTCGTGCCAGGCCGTCGAGTCGGCCGATCGCCTCACGGTGCGCACCGACAGGTCCACCGGAGACGCGGTCTCCTGGGGGGAGAGGGAGAACAAGTTGCAGTCACAGCGCGGCATTCGAGTAACATCCCAGGCGAGTTCATTAAATCCCATTCGAACCACGTAGTTGAACCAGGCGCGAGACTGTTCACCACCCACTTCACCCCTACTACTCCCCTATTTTTTGGGTTTACGTGAGCTAACCTACTATGCCCGTCGTGAAACACCACGTATGTGTTTAGCAATCCACATCGCACACCTATAAGTGTGTGAAATTTCCCCCACACTCGAGTTTCCACGTGCGTTACCCCTCGCGCGCGAGAGCTCGCTCGCCCCGCTGCTCCGCTCCGCTGCGCTCGGGCCCGTTTGGTTCCGTTCCCCTACTTACGGTACGCATCCTCTTGGCGGGCGGCCCCTCGGGCTGCGAGAGGCTCAGGCTCGGTCTCAAGAGCCCCGCCGCCGCCGCCTCGGCAGGGCCAGAGCAGCCAGGGCCCCTCGCGGGGACGTCAACGCGGGGCGGGGGGGCCGGGGGGGCCGGGGGGGCCCGGGCCGGGGCCGCTGCAACCAGAACAAACAAACACGGAGAGTGAGACGGCGCGAGGCGAGCCGAAGCGAGTCAAGAGGGGCTCTTGAACCTTAAATTTCCAGACCATACAATAGTTGACGACGTGAAGAAAGACAAACTGAAATAAACAAGTTAAAGACCGAGGTGTCCTTCACTATAAATTCAAGCGTACACCAGCTTTTCCGACTTTTCTCATGTTTCGTGATTTTCCTTGAATTTTACTTACCACCACTTGTTTTCTGAATTTTTCTTGTATTTTTTTCTGATTTTTTTTTTTCAAAGGTGCACACTGTTTTTATTATTATTAATATTTATAGAGAAGGACCCCTCGTGGCACCCTGGACAGACGCATGCAGACATACCTCCAGAGAGCGCGGCGTTGTGGTCCGGGATGGCTGGGGGCGCCGACTGCGGGGGGCGGTAGTGGGAGCTGCTGGGGTAGACGGGGGCGGGGGCCGACGGACCCAACTGGGGGTAGCTGGGGGCGACTTGCACGTCGGGCCGGCGCGGCTGCTGCTGGGGGGTGTACTGGATGATGGAGGGCTGCGAGGCGGGCCGCTCGTAGGCCGCGGCAGGAGGGTAGGGGGAGGAGGCCTGGGGGTAGGGGGACGAGGCTTGGCGGTAGGGGGATGGGGTCTGGGGGTAGAGGGGGGAGGCCTGATGATAAGGGGATGAGGTCTGGGGGTAGGGGGATGATGTCTGCGGGTAGTGGCTCGAGGGCGGGCGGTACGACGGTGATGCCTGGGGGTAGGGGGATGCGGAGGGCTGCTGGGGGTAGTGAGGGGAGGCCTGGGGGTAGGGTGATGAGGAGGGCTGCTGGGGGTAGGGGGACGAGACGGGCGAGCAGTGGGATGAGGCATGGTGCGGGTAGGAGGAGGATGACGCCGGGGGGTACGGCAGCGAGCCCGGGGGGTAGGGGGACGAGGCCGGGGGCGGCTCCTGCAGGTGGTGGTAGTGCGGCCGCGAGGCCGGGGGCGGGGCCGGGGGCGGGCTGTACTCGGCGGCGTGCTGCTGGTAGGCGTACGGAGCAGGAGCAGGTCGACCGGGGCCGCCGGCGGGCAGGGGCAGCGCCGAGGTGGAGGCCGGCCCCGGCCCCGGCCGCTGGTAGAGCTGCAGGGGCGTCTTGAACTCGAAGGGCTCGGCGGCGGCGCGCGGGTAGGCGTGCTGCTGTTGCTGCGGGGCGGGCGCTGTGTCCGAGGCCGGGGCCGGGGCCGGGGTCGGGGCCGTGTAGGCGTGGTGGCGCGCCCACAGCTTCACGCGCTCCTGCCGCTCCTGGTGCAGCTGCTGCAGGGCGTGCGCGTGCATCGAGGCCGTGTCCCTGGCCCCACCCTGCTGCTGGCCGTAGGAGGGCGGCGGCGGCGCCGCGCCCGCGCCGTGCCCGAGCACGTCATGACGGCCCTGGTCCTGCTGCTGCTGCCCCGGCGCGAGCGCGCTCGGGTACTCGCTCGAGTACATTGGGTCCGGTCAGGCCCAGTGGACGCCCCTAGGACGCCCGGCACTAGAGGGAGAAAGAGAGATAGCAGGGTCATGAATATCACTCGAGGAAGAGGGGGGGACTCACTTTAAAAAACAATCATTCTACTGCTCCAAAAAAATCATATAAATTAAAAAAAAAAAAAAGCTATATGATCAAAAGAAAGAAACAGGAAAATATGAAAAATCGAGAACAAATGAACAAAATACTGAAATTAAAATTGAAAAAAGTCAATACTAGGATCTGCGAGAATCTACGAGAGCAAATTCTTGCCCGCTGCAGAAGACTAAGTCGACACAGGGTGTCCAAAAAAAAAACAAAAAAAAACGCGGAACTTTACATTTGTCATGGATTTTTTTTCCGTAACCCTCACGGCCTCTCTGGAAACGCAAGTGTGTACTTGAATGCAGTATTTCCCGCATACCAACATGTCTTCAGGAAATACTGTGTACTTACACTCTTAAAAATGTTTGGAATTCCATGGCATTTTGTAGATTGCTTTTAATGAAAGTGTTATGAAATTTAATGACACTGAAATTCATTACAATGTAATGAAATTTAATGATGATTTTATTACTCTTTTCTGAAAATTCTTATCATCTCTAAATTCATAATTTTTAACAATTTTTTATGAGATGGCGTAGTATTGATTTCTGCCGCTAGATGGAGTTAGGGGAACGATGAATTTCAGTGTGTCATTAAATTTCATAACACTTTCATTAAAAGTAATCTACAAAATATCATGAAATCCCAATCATTTTTAAGAGTGTACTTGACCAAGTACACAGGATTTCCTGAAGGTATGCAGTAGGTATGCAGATGCAGGAAATACTGCATTCAAGTACATACTTGCGTTTCCAGAGTTTTTTTCATAGTGGAACACTTGTAAAAGTGCATGTGCCCAGCAGTGTTGCCAGAAAAGTAACGGGTCGCCAACACTGATTACTACCGACAGCGGCCTAACATAACACTAGTATTAGTTCCATGTTACTGATGGGGGGTTCTCTACATCGTGTGCCCCGTGCACTCACCGACTCGTGGTGCCTGCCATGTTTACCGCCGGTCGGGTCCAGCGCTGCCCCGGATGCGCGCCTGCAAACACACAAAGCAAACTCTGGTTACACAAGCGCCAAAATTGAAGAAGGAGAAGAAGAACAACAAGAAAACCGTAAATAACTAAAATATGCACACAGAAATTTTGTGCATTGTTTTGTACAGCTTAACTAGGCTGTCAGGACAGGAAAGTTGAGCTCATGCCATTAGTCTAAATAAAAATCGAATTGTTTTACATTTGTCTGATGTGTTATTTACAAAGTAGTTGCTGTTAGTCACCAGGGGGCTGATTGACCCCGGGCACTTTTTGTACTATGCAGCCCGCCCGCACCGCTCCATCTGGGACTGCATACCCATCAGGCGCCGGGTACCGGCTCCAAGCGCGGACGCTCCGCTCCGCCACTGTTGT
This sequence comes from Frankliniella fusca, assembly GCA_029379305.1. Taxonomy (NCBI): domain Eukaryota; kingdom Metazoa; phylum Arthropoda; class Insecta; order Thysanoptera; family Thripidae; genus Frankliniella; species Frankliniella fusca. The sequence continues at coordinate 371,334 of JAHWGI010001215.1, forward strand.
TGCAGCCAACGCCCCGAAAGGGCCCTCGCGTGGTTCGCGCGGTCTACGGCGGGGCATTACAGGGGAGAGGTTCGCGGTTTTGCGAGAGTAGCCCGCGAGTCCTCTGCAAATCAAATTGTTGTACTACATGATACATATGACAGTTAAAACTGCAAGATTTATCGAAAAGAAAAAACCTTGCAATTGAAACTGCAAGATATTTCAGTCTAACAGTTTGAACTACAAAGACTAGAGTTCTGAAGTTCAAAGTCCAAACTGTCATGTAGTACAGCAGTTGGGTTTGCAGAGCAGATGTGCGTGTGCCGAGGAGGAAACAACTCTAAAATTTTAATGCAGCTCGTGATTCAGAAAAATTGACGAAAAGTTCAGAACATTTCAAAAACTAATCAGAAAAATTTGGAATTTAAGAAAACATCAGGAAAATTCACAAAAAAATTGTAGAATTTTAGAAAGAAATTCAAGAAAAAAATCACAAAAAAAATCATTACAAATTCACAAAGATTCTCAAAATTTATACGCCAAAATTCAGAGTTGTTTCCCCCTTTGGCGTGTGCGATATTTTTGCCTATGACTCTACTGGCATCCTATTGGCTTTCATGTCGGTGGTTAGCATCGCGCGCAAACTTGTTGTACCGGGTGTTTCTTTGAACGCGTAACAGTGTTGCGGGTTTACCTATACTACCCCATTCGCCCGTAAGGCGCCATGGCGAGTATGATGCAGTCCCTCGACACTGTTACGCATTCACAGAAGCACCCGGTACCGGTACATGATGGCGCGCGTGGCTCACGCGGCGCGCCGGCCGGTGCCTCCACGCCGGAGCCTAGCCGCCCTACCCGCCGCGCCGGCCGGACCCGCTCAATGGGTTAGAGGTGCAGCAGTGCAGCGTGCAGCGCGCATGGACGCGTGCAGGTCAGGTGTAGGAGGTCAGGAACCTGCTGCTGCCGCTCCCGATGGGATCAGACATCCCCTCTGTAGCAGACGGGCCGGGCCGGGACGGGCGCGACGGCGGCACCACTTGGCGCGCTTTCTCGGGCGGGCCGCGCGGGACCGCGGGACGCGGCAACACCGCATCACACGGCGCGCTCCGCTCTCTCGCTCTCTCTCTCACTGCGTGACTCTCACTCGCTCTCGGCCCTGCTCTCTTCTCCTCTCTCGGCTTTGTACCTCCTCCTCCTCCTCCGCCTCCGCCCGCGCTGGCTGGCTGGGCTGGCTCTTGCTGGTCCGGCCCGGGATATGAGGCGCGAGAGCGGTCCTCGGTGTACAGCCGTCTGCTGATTCCCAAGATCGTTCTCGAGCCTCCGTCCTCGTCGCTCTCATGGGGCCCTGCGGCACACCGCCATAGGTGCGACAAGGACGGAGACACGAGAGCGATCTTCGGAATCAGTCAGTCGACTGGCTGGCGGTCTAGAGCGCCGCGCCGCGCCGCTGCTGCGCACTGACTGCTGCCGTCTCATTCCGAGGGATCGCAGCCGTCCTTGTCGCACCTGAGGTTGTGGTGTTGGGGATGACAGGGAGGCCCGGATGAGAGCGAAAAGGACAGAAGCGCGAGAACGATCTTCGGGACCAGACGGCAGTACCGAGGAGAGGACGACCGCCCTCGCACCTCATATTAAGTCCTTGTGGCAATCAGTCAGTTGATATGGCCAGATCGGGCCTGTGGGAAACATAATTTAGTTCCCGGAACTGCCTTAATTGTTAGTACTGTAATGGTTTTTGAGTGATTATTGTACAACAAATGAAAGTTTAGAGATTTTGATTAAATTGTCTGATCAAGCCAGATCAGATTTAGTTCATGAAACGATAACACGAAAATTTCGTCAGTTTTGAATCATAAGTCCTCGCACTAAATGGTTTTCTGGATATGGTGCCCCGTAAATACAATATTTAAAAAAAAAAGAAAAAGAAAAAAAAACCTATATCGTTTTGATTTTTTTTTTCTAAATTGCATGGAGCGTGGAGAATTCAGTTGCATGAGTTTTCCGCGTGCTGTAATGTGTTCCAGCAACCCGGGGCCCGGGCCGGGCCGGCGGGACGGTGCAGCTTTCTCTGCTTTGCCACAGCGGTTTCATTCACAGTTCCCCGAGTCTCAGCGCCCCGCCCCACCCCGCCCCGCCCCACCCCGCCCCACCCCGACGCGCAGCGACGAGCGACAGGGGCGGACTCGAAAGGGAAACGAATAACGCAAAAATGTATTGATTTTTAGCATTTCCACAAAGAGTTTTCTTGGATTTTTATAATTTGTTGGAATTTTAGGCAGATGATACGATCGAGGGGGATTCAACTTCGATATTCCTTCGTACTTCCACAGGCTGATACGTAATACCTAAGAAAGTACCTATTACACATATAACACATTTGCTATGTCATTACACACAATTTTCTTTAACGTTAACAATATAATCAGAAATTATTTTTGATATTCCTCGGTACACAGTGAAAATAAGTTGACGAGCCCTTCGGATACGATAGTGTCTGCAGCGTGCACCGCCGTAAAATTAAAATTTGTTTAAGTAGAAATTGTCCAGCATCAAGCGTCTAAAACGTTGCGCTTCGCTCTATGTCCAAGTTCGCGCAAGCGATTTGAATTCGAGATCTGCGCTTTTAGGGGCATGTTGTCAACTGCCAACACCTGGGACTTTCTTCATGTCAAACAGTGTAACAGAACAAGCCGAATTTTGACGCCACCCAAGTTCGGTTACGTTAAGTTATACTGGAGAGAAGTTCGGCTTTTCAAACTCGAATGGCACCGTTTTACCTAACGACACGGACCTGTAAAATTGCAAATTTCAGGCTGTAAATTTAGTTTAGTTTCTCAAAGCATTTTGTAAAAATTAAGTTACTGCTCAGGGATTCACAGAAAACTTATCTGTTAAATGTACATAAGACTTCCTGTAACATCGCACAGTTTGCTTGAAGTAAGTGAGTTATGAAATTTAAGTTTTAATGAGAAATAACTTTGAAAATGTGTACGGCTTCGTTAATGATCATTTTTATTTCTATTTCCCCCCCTTTGAATTTTGTTTTTCCTACGAAAGCTGAAAAGTTGTAGACCCCTCGGATGGACTGTACTGCCTTCATGGTCCCGGCCGGGGGCCGGGCCCGGGCCGTGCCGGCGGCGAGCGGACTGTACCGCCTCTCTGGTCATGGCCTACTTAGGGCCGGCGTGGCCTCATTGTAGGCGCGCGGCGCGGTGGGGCGGGGTGGAGCGCTGAGGGGCGGGGTGGGGTGGGGCGCGGCGGGGCGCGGCGGCTCGCTGGAGGCTGTCCGGGGAGGCACGGCGGCACGGCGGGTACAGAGTCGACTTGTCGCAATTCGGTGCGGCGTTCAAACACTGGTCCCCTTGGCGAACCTCAGACCGAAAGGGGAGAAAGATCACTCATTCAAAATAAGAGCAATGATTTTTTTGACGTGGATTTTTTTGAACTTTTTGTTTGTATTTTTATTTTTCAAGTAAAAGAACTGGCTTTTTTGAAAAATTGATCTTTCACCCCCATTACTTCATTTTTCAACTTTATTCCGACCTTTTTTTCATTATTTTTCTCGATTTTTTTGGTGTTATTTTCATTTTTTTAAAACTTTTGGTTTGAGGCCGTAAAATGATTTTTCGAAGTGACGACTACCCCTCGCCTGTGGCCTTGAGAGGGTCAGGCAGTCTGCTGCTTCCAGCACTGAAAAATATTTAACATTTCCAATATATTTTGTAGTTGAGTGTTTACCTTCTTAAGCAAAAACTGTTCAAGTAGCCTTAAGGTTTTCTAGCTGCATTCGCAGCTCTCGCTGCCGTCGCTTGGTCATGAGGAGGTAAAACGCTTGATCTGCACTCTCCGTATCGAGCGGCTATACTTCAGTATGGCTGAGGCAATATGTTTCCAAGCATTGCGCAACATGGACTAAAAATATTTATCCTTCGCCTCCCTCAAATGCAATTCTGACGCGGTAAAAATTTATTTTTCGATGCCAATATATTTGTCTTTACTCAGACGGAGTGAAGTAGATTTGTTCATGAAAAGAAAACAGCTTATTTGAAATACTTTTGTATGAGCACCCTTTTGAAATAAAGTACAAGGGAATCAGAAAATAGCGGAGCGAAATAGCTCGAAATAAGAAGTAATCGAACTGCTGCTCAGGGAATTGTGCGTTTTTCTCTTTCCCAAGGCATTGAAACCAACCACAACATAAATACTATCTTTCAGCACCCTTGCGAGCTTATTAACACTTTGGCGGAGGCATTGAGAAGACGAATTTATTATCAACATGCTTGTCTGATTCCGCAACCAGGAGCACCGCGCGAGCAGCAGGCAACAGCAGCAAAAGCGGAAACCGGAAGAGGACTTGACTGGTGGGAGCAGCACATAAAGTTTCGCAGACAAATTTTGATGCGAAAACACCGAGAAGGGCACTTTTGGCACTCAAATATTAACTTTGACGATTAACTTTGACGATTAAAGCCCACCTGCTGGTTTTGTCCAAGTCGTTTGTTGGGATAGACTATGTCATATTGACTTGTGCAGCGACGCATTAGCTCTCAGAGCTGATGTGTGACTACCACAACAAAATTTTCGCTACCATTGCTCGCCGCGAAACGTAAGCTAGTGACGCTTACATTAAATCGTCATCTCTACGTATTTTTTTAGCATGCACTGGTGGATGAGACTATATCGAACCTCATGGGAATCACAACCACAATATTGCCATCTCAACCATGAATTCTAGAGTGGTTGTAACGCAGAGATAACCACACAGTGCGATGATTGCAACGTCTTATCACTTCAGGGTGAATTTTATGATTGTCTCTGAGTGTACGCGCCAAAGCGGGTTCCACACACCGCCGCTCCCCGCCCCGCCCCGCCCCTCTCAAACAAACTGACCCCTCGCTATCTCCTGGCCCGCAACAGAACCACTGCCGGAGGGCGGGGCGGGGCGGGGCGGGGCGGGGCGGGGCGAAGCGGGGCGAAGCGGGGCGAAGCGGGGCGAAGCGGGGCGAAGCGGGGCGAAGCGGGACGGGGCGGAGCGGGGCGGGGCGAGGCGGGGCGGGGCAGGCGTGAAGAGCCCGTCTAAGTTCACACTGGAATTCGAATGTCACTTGTTTGTAGTTAAGTGAATTTCTTCCCTCACTTTAAGGTGACTGAAAAATATTCGCTCACTTCTGGGTGTGCGAGCGAGTTTTAACTCACTAAAATTGGCTAACCTGCAACTTTGGAAAACCAAGTGTGTACAAGTATTCATTCTTCACTGCATGATACTTCGAAGTATTCATCAAATACTGTGTACATACCCATGTATGCAGTAAATAGTGTGCACATGCCTATGTACACAGTGTTTACTGAATACCTTGTCACGTACACACGAAAAATCGTACGTGAATTACCAGTATATATGCTGCAGGGTATTCAGTAAATAGTGTGTATATTGTATATAGGCATGTACCGGGTTTCTTTGAATACGTAACAGTGTTGTGGGATTGCATACTCGCCAGCGCTGAAGGGGCCATGGCGCCTTACGGGCGAATTGGGTGGGCAAACCCGCAACACTGTTACGCATTCAAAGAAACCCGGTACACACTATTCACGCACGTACACATTATTTGCTGAATACTTCGAAGTATGCAGCAAATAATTAATACTAGTACTCGTCACTAAGTGAACACATTTATATTCCCACATCTACAAGTGAGCGAAAAAATTCACTCGTCCACAAGTGAGCGCGACATTTGTATACTAGGACTTCCACTGCACAAGGAGCCGAAAGCATTGACTGCGGAGGAGCCAAGTTTTCTCACTTGGGAGAGCGAGGCGGATAGTTCGTCCCATCGCTCCACCACTACGACTTTTCGAGTCATGTCAGCTTGCAACAACTTCGTCGTATTTCTGGATAAGCAATGTTGCAGAGTGCGTGCTCCAAGGCATGTCTCATCGACTTTAAGCTTAGGCCGCACAAACATCAAAGGCGCCTCCGAAATGTGTCGTGAGCGCTCACCGACCCGCCTCAACCCGCCCCGCTCCAGCCCTACGCTCGCCGAGACAGACGCATCGGATTTCCTTATCGCCGCAGACATGCCATCCAGTTCGGCTCGGCGATAACGATAGCACACAAAATGGGAGGGGCAGGGGCGCGGCCCAAAACAGGGGGGAGGTGGGGGGGGGGTGTCCGAGGGGGTACGGCTCGACAGCACCTCGTCGACTCGTCTCACCAGAGGTGGCTGATGGACCCCGGGCACTTTTTGTACTATGCAACCCGCCCGCACCGCTCCATCCGGGACTGCCTACCAATCAGGCGCCCGGAACCGGCTCCAAGCGCGGACGCTCCGCTCCGCCACTGTTGTTGCAGCCAACGCACAGTGTAACGAAATGGGCAAAAACGCGGAAAAAATATTTTATGATTGGAAACGGTAGATTTGGTTATTTTATGATGTATCTTTCACGAAAAAAAAAAAATCGAAGGCATCATTCAAGGTCACAATCGGCCAAAAACGTCAAAAAAGGGCCAAATTACGCGTAAATGGCGACATTTCACGAAAAATCCGAAGTTCCTCACCAGATAAAATTCTGGCGACCTCATATTCGGATTCCTCACAAAAAAATGCACCAGAAACATGACTGGGATTTTGACCCTTTTGAGTTAAGGTGTGTGCTAAAAATTAAAATCCCCCAAAATAATTAAAAATGGCCCTATTTCGCTTAATATTTCAAGTTCCTCACCAGATAAAATTCTGGCCGTCTCATATTCCGATTCCTCGCAAAAAAACTGCACCAGAAACATTACTGGGATTTTGACCCTTATAAGTGTGTGCTAAAAACTAAAATCCTCCAAAATAATTAAAAATGGCCCTATTTCGCTAAATATCTCAAGTTCCTCACCAGATAAATTTCTGGCCGTCTCATATTCGGATTCCTCGCAAAAAACTGCACCAGAAACGTTACTGGGATTTTGACCCTTTTGAGTTTAAGTGTGTGCTAAAATTGTTTTGTGGGATTTCAATTTTGAGCACACACTTAAACTCAAAAGGAGCAAAATCCCAGTCATGTTTCTGGTGCAGTTTTTTGCGAGGAATCGGAATATGAGACGGCCAGAATCTTATCTGGTGAGGAACTTGAGATATTTAGCGAAATAGGGCCATTTTTAATTATTTTGGGGGATTTTAATTTTTTGAACACCCTTATAAACTCAAAAGGGGCAAAATCCCAGGTATGCTTCTGTTGCAGTTTTTTGCAAGGAATCCGAATATGAGGTCGCCAGATTTTTATCTGGTGAGGAACTTCGGATTTTTCGTGAAATGTGGCCATTTACGTGTTATTTGACCCGTTTTTGACGTTTTTGGCCGGTTGTGACTTTGAATGATGCCTGCGAATTTTTTTCGTGAAAGATACATCTTAAAACAACCAAATCTACCATTTCCTATGATAAAATATTTTTTCGCGTTTTTGCCCATTTTGTTACACTGTGCAACGCCCAGAAAGGGCCCTCGCGCGGTTCGCGCGGTCTACGGCAGGGCGTTACAGGGAGGAGGTTCGCGGTTTCGCGGGGGTAAACCGCGAGTCCACGGGTCCTGCCGCGGGGGAATCTCGCGTACCGCGAATCCTCCGCGGGTCCTTCACGGACTGCGAGCTACCCGCGAGAAGGATCCGCGGACCGCGACCTTCCCCCGCGGAGGATCCGCGGTACGCGAGATACCCCCGCGGCAGGACCCGTGGACTCGCGGTTTACCCCCGCGAAACCGCGAACCTCCACCCTGTAACGCCCTGCCGTAGACCGCGTGCGAAACGCGAGAGGGTCCTTTCGGGGCGTTGGCTGCAATTGCAGCTGTTGTTGTTAACAACAGAGGCGGAGCGCAGCGTCCGCACTTGGAGCCGGCCCGGTCCCCGGCGCCTGATGGGTATGCAGTCCCGGATGGAGCGGTGCGGGCGGGTTGCATAGTACAGAAAGTGCCCGGGGTCCAGCAGCCACCTGAGTATAGCATAGCCAAGCCTAACAGTGGCGCGTAGCGTTGGGCTGGACCTACTCCTATCTGCTGTAGGCAAACCGCTCGCACCTGTGCCAAAGTGTTGCCTGCGCTCCACTCCCACTTCTTAGTTTAGGCTACCTTCCTCTTACTCCCGGGCGACAGTTCACGTGAGACGGTCCGCAAAGCGGAAAGTGGACGGCCTCGGCTCGGCTCGGCGCGGAGTGTGTCTTCATCCCGGACGGGGCGAAGAAGCTTTCACCGTCCGGCAGTGGCGGGCAAGTCGGGTCGCTCTTTCCTTGTCGCACCCACGGGGCACAGCCATAAGGAGCGAGAGAGAGGATCGTTATTCGGAATCACCTTGCAGTTGGTTCCACCACCCCGCAGGCCAGCGGGGCGGCAGCGAGTGAACAGGGGGGCCCAGAGCACAGAGCACCCGGGAAAATGAAAAGTAAAAACCGGCAACACCAAGGGAGGGATACCTATGAAATCACGATTCAGACAATCGTAGGTGCTTCCGTTAAGATCACCAAGTGCTGCCAGAAAAGTAGGCAAAAGGTGCAACACGCAGAGCTGTGTAGAGCAGCCGGTATACACGCCTGCCTACTAGGCAACATCTACACGCCTGTGCAGATGGATGGTCTAGTAGGCAGGCGTGAAAACGGACCGCTCCAAACAGCTGTTTGCTGGACGCTTTTTGACTACTTTCTGGCAACACCAGCGGTTACCAAGAGCTCAGTCGTTAAACGCGGTGGAAAATATATGTTTATAAATTTACGAAAAATTCCCTGAAGAACAATTAACGAAATGAAGTAAATTTACGACAGTTCATCCGAGCACTGTAAAATGCTTACAGATTTCATTCTTTGGTGCGTTGCGAACAATTTCCATTGTTATCACACTGGAAACCCAAGTGTGTGAATGTCGCACACTTGTAGGTGTGCGAGTATTCATTCGTACACTTAGGCACTTAGGGGCCATCCATATACTACGTGACCTATTTTGGACCATTTTTGACCCCCCCCTCCCCCTCCGTGACCGTCCGTAGTACGGCGCCCAACCCCATGGTCACGTAGAAAATTTTTTTCTTCTAATTTTAGCGTTAAAAAAACGTTCACGACTTCGGGAACGACTTTCTATGTTTCTAGAGGTGAAATATGCGGCATGTATACGCGAACTAGACATGATACTGACAGAATTTCCTTGGCATTAATTTTGTTAGCCAGCCGGCTGGGCGAAGGTGGGCAAGCCGTGCCGGCGCCATGCCACGCCAGTCAGGCGTCGGTCTCCATAGCAGACGACGCGGCGTTAGTTGTTTGTATTTTGCTGCGTTTAGCAGGCATTCTGACGAATACTAGGATACTACGTGACCAGCGCTAAACCCCCCCCCCTCCCCCCGTGACTGACCGTAGTATAAGGCCGAACCCCCTCCCCCCCCTAAACAGGTCACGTAGTATATGGATGGCCCCTTAAACGTGTGAATTTTCGTTGGATATTCACACGTTTGAGTGGCCAAGTGTACGAATGAATCCTCGCACACCTACAAGTGTGCGACATGCGTACACTTGGATTTCCAGAGCAGGGGTGGATCTATTGGGTGGGGCAAAGCCGTGCTTTTAGCCTAGATTCAGGCGGATTGTAACTAATGTTGCCTCCGTCAGGCGGTTTGTTAAGAACTTATGCACTGTGAGAAATTCTTGTACCGGGTACGGGAAAATTTTCCATGAGAGGTCTTGTACAATTACGATTCATATTGTAATTTTGTTATAACTATCTATACGTATCAACTCAGAATCGATTGGTGAGCGACAAAGTCGAAAAGTGTAAAGTCGTACACGTACAAGATATGTTGTACATAAGGAATTACAAATTATATTGTACATCTACGGAAATATTTTTCCACAGTGTGAGGCAAAAATACTTCGCCCCCCCCCCACCCCCCCTCTTCCGACTGAATACGCGCCTAATTTGTATTGCAAACAGTTTGTTCGCGGTGCAAGTCATGTCTTTTCAAGCTGATGGTAATTCTTGTGAACAAATTCTTTGCATTGCGAAGGAATAGTTCACAAGCTTGCGAAGAATTTGTTCATAATGCAATGCGTGATTGTTGTAATTTTACGACCCCACTTCGTGAAAAATTTTCCCGTAAATCTACAAATATTTTGCACGTAAATCTACAAATATTGTGCAGTGTGAAATCAATGACAGCGACTTTACGGTCCTCCTTGCGTTTATACACCGTCATCAGGTGGACACTGCAAGACTTCTCGTTTCTCTCTCTGAGGATACTGAATGAACCGGCAGCACAGTGTGCCTCGCAGTGTGCCGTCCCGCCCCCGCGGCCCGGCCCGGCCACGCCAGCTGACTGATTCAGTAGAGCTCGCTCCCCCCTCGCTCTGTCTCTCTCGCACCGAGGGGAGGGTGAAACTACTCTGAAAGTTTTGTACACCTCGTAGTTCATGAAAATTCTTGAAAACTCTAGAAAAATCCCGCAAATTACAAAAATTTACGGAAATTTACAGGAATTCAAAAAACATTCAAGATTGGAATTGAAAGCAGATGATACTGCAAGAGACATTGTTATGGGGGTGCGCTTTGTGTGACAAGTCGGGTGTTTGAAGGTATGAAAGGTAAAGTCACATGACATAGTAGTTGTTTCTTTTTTCGCTCCTCCTCGGTTAGGGTCTCTGCTCTGCGAAGTTCCCGATCTCGGTTTCGCTTCTGTTCTCTCTGCTAGTGCTATCTTCGGTCAAATTCGCGGTTCTCCGATGGTCCCGTTCCCACCTTCTCTCCTGCTGATCCTCAGATAATTCTGGTGGTGTCATGTGTTATATTCAGTTAGGAATTCGGCCCAGCCTGGGCTGGAGGCATGGGCGCGCCCGCCCGCGCTGTCCTGAGAGTACTTTTTGACCATTGTTGTCTCACTACCACTGCTACTGACTGCCACCAACACTGGCGGAGGAATGCGGCAGCAACAGCTGGTGGGCACGACCGGGAACCACATTCCGCCCCCCGCCTGGTCTGCATTATGCTTCTCCACTCATTCAACACGAGAGTAAAAGCAAATGACACATTTATTTAAATGAAATTAAAATGCTGAAGTGCGTCTAAAATGTATCATCTACTAAAAAGTGAGTATACCGAGGGGGCCACCACTTCAGCCACTTCAGCTTAGGATGTACACAGAATTACGTGATTACAGGGATTACACATGAATTTTGTGGGATTGCACATGAATTTCCGGGGCTCAAACCAATAAATAAGAACAATTGGGTGAAATTTAGTGATAATTCTTCAACATTTTGTTAAGGATTACACTGTAAAAATTTGTTGTAAAAAACGAAAAAAAATTATTACAGGTTTCGCTGTTAAATCGGTGAACAGATTTTTCCTGTAGTTTGATGAAACATTTTGTGAATTAACAAGAAAAATCGCGAAACAACAGATAAAATTTGTAAACTTACGGAATTCTTTTGTAAAGTTACGGAATATTTTTGTAAAGTTACAGAGTTTTTTTTTGTAAATGAACACGAATAAAAAGTAAATTCACAGTCAGGTCGTTTAACAAAATTCACAGATATTACCTGTTAATTTACGACATGTTTTTTTTTACAGTGTACACGGATTACACTTACAACTGTACACAGGATTACAAGAGTGGTGGCCCCCTCGGTGTATACCATAAAATTCAGAGTTGTTTCCCCCTCGTCTCGCTTTCATTGGAGCACGAGAGAGCGCGAGCAGAGCGCTTTTCTGAATCAGTCTTACAGCTGCTGAAGATGACAACAGTCACCGGCCTGCGCATGCGCAGCTGCGCAGCGCGCCGCCGAGGGTTTTTAATAATCTGAGGCGGTGAACGACCGGGACTGGGGGGCTGGGGGAGGGAGGTGGGGGGACCGATAAAGCGCTGGCCGCCAAACGACAGCGGGAGAGTCTCTCCCCTCTCTCTCTCCCTCTCTCCAGCCGCCCCCACATCGAACTGAACACCACGTGGCGTCACGTGACCTCGGCGGAGGTGGAGTAGGGCCGCGGCACGGGGCCGCCACAGGGCAGCAAGGCCTCGTCGAGCAGCGCCAGCCGATCTATTCCGAAGAGCGCTCTCCTCGCTCTTCGCTCTGTCTCTCCCGCACCTATAAGGCAGGGCGAGGATCAAAGCGCTCTCCTCGCTCTGTCTCTCCCGCACCTTTAAGGCGAGGCCCATGAGTGCGAGAGAGGCAGCAGAGCAGGGCGAGGAGAGCGAGCAGCGAGCGCTCTTCGGAATAAGTCGTGCAGCCGCCTGACGTCTGATTCTGAAGCTGCGTCTGCCCCTCCGTCCGTCCTCGTCACACTCATTGAGGCCCCGCCGGCCCGCCGCCGCGTCACCCCCTATAGTGCACCGCCATAGTTGCGGCCGACTGATTCAGAGGATCGCTCTCCTCCACCAGTCCTTGTCGCACTCATGGCGGTGCCCCATGTTGGAGGTGGCATGGACTCATGAGTGCGAGAAGGACGGGGGTACGAGAGGGATCTTCTGAATCAGTCGGCTGCGACGAGGACGGAGGTGGAGGTGCGAGCGCGCGGTCTCCTGATGGGGGTAGGTTAAGGGCCGTCCAGGAGGGGGAGGGGCGGGGCGGGGCTGCAGACCCCACCGCACCACACGAACGGAACGGCACGGCGCACGGCGCGCGGGGACCTTGAGGCGACCCGCGCCAGCCAGGCAGGCCAGGCGCCAGACCCCGCAGTCTGACGGGTCTAACCCTACCCTACCCCCCGCGCGCAACCGCCTCGCGGAGGGGCCGCCGGGGGCAGCGGGTTAGGCGGGGCGCCTAGAGTGGAGGAGTCGGTCCCCAGGCCGTGCCGTGCCGGGCGCCGGCCCTTACCTCGGGCTCGGAGCCCAAGGAGCCGCGGCAGCGCGGGAGACAATAGCACCGCGACGCCTCCGCCACACCACCCTGGGAAACGCGAGCAGGGCGGGGCGGGGCGGGGCGGGGCGGGGCGGGGCGGGGCGCCGGCGCCGCCGTGGCTGAGAGCAATGCACGCCTCAACAGGAGAAATCTGTAACAGACCTGTTGTTGGGGCTGGGCTGAGCCGGGGCGGCGGCAGCGGCGGCGGCGCGCCCGCAGAGCGAATTCCGCTGCCGGCACTCGTCGGCGCTCTCCTCGAGTGCGAGAGAGACGGCATTCTCGCACACCTTGAGAGCAAGAGAGACACAGCGACCGGTGCCGGGCCGGCAGCGGAATAGGTCTGCTGGTTGTGTCATGCACACCGTGGAGCAGGCACGGACTGCGTGCTAAAGGTCCCGATGATCGGGACTTTGCCTGCGTACAGTGAGGCAAAATGCCTACATACAGGGGTCACGTCCAATAGAGGGGCCCGGATTGATACCTTTTCAGGGGAGCGTGCGGTGCGGGCGGTTTGAGCGACGCACCGGCCAGGCCAGTCCGTGCTTGCCGTGCATGGAACAGTGTCCTTTCACTAGCAGCCTTCAGGCTAAGAGTGTGACAAGGACAGAGAGACGGACCTCCATGTGCGAAACCAACCTCCCTCCTCATCTGCAAGCTCCATCCAGCCCCGACCTGCCACGGAGCCAACATGAGGGTGATCCCGAACGAACAGCATACAGAATCTTGAGTGCGAGAAGGACAGAGAAACGAAACCACAGAGCGGCATCACCCTTCAGGACTCGTGCACCTCGCACACATCACACATGCACTGTGAGAGAAGGGGAGGGAGGGTCCTTCCCCTCCTCATTCCGGCTGGGCGCACCTGCCGACTCATTCCGAACCAGGGGGTCGTCAACTCCGATATTCCTCCGTACACGAGACGATATTACCTCAAATATTAAATTGATATTACCCATATTATAGGTAATATTACGGTGATATTACCCATTTTCTTAGGATTATGACGTCAGCACTGTAAAATTTGTGTAATATTAACAATAATACCTGTAATATTCCATATTCCTCCGTACACGGTCAAGCGGAGTTGACGACCCCTTGTTCCGAACATCCCGCTCTCGCGTCTCCGTCCTTGTCGCACACAAGGGGTGGGACCAAGCCACCCCCAACACAGAGCACCGTCACGGACGGGTGTACCAGAGCGATCTCCTGACTCAGACGGCTGTGCGCTCGACGCGCGCGGGCGGGCGCCGAGGGGCGCCGCGGGGTGGCACGGCACCCGTCAGTCAGCCGACTGATTCAGAAGATCGCTCTCGTCTCTCCGTCCTTGTTGCACCTATGGCGGTGCCCTATGCTGCAGGGCGATTCCGCGCGCCGACTTCGTCTCTCTGTGTCCTTGTTGCACTCACGGGGCTGGCCCATAAGGAGTGAGAAAGAAGACACTACTCGTTACCCTGAATCCGCCTGCTGGGCATGGTGGTGCTCCAGGAGTGCAACGAGGACAGAGGTATCGCTAGGCAGCCTCCTGCAGGGTGATCACGCTCAATGGACACGTCTCTCCGTCCTAGTCTCACTCACGTGCGAAATGGCCTAAAGGAGCACGACATGCTGTTCGACACTACCAAAGGGTCGTCAACTCCGATATTCCTCCGTACACAAGATTATATTACCTCAAATATTACATTGATATTACCCATATTATAGGTAATATTACGTTAATATTACCCATTTTCCCAGGATTATGACGTCAGTACTGTAAAATTGGTATAATATTACCAATAATACCAGTAATATTCCATATTCCTCCGTACACGGTCAAGCGGAGTTGACGACCCTTTGGACACAACGGAACGCTGCAGCCAGACGTCTGATTCCGAAGATCGCTCTCGCGCCTACGCTCTTGTCGCACTCAGAAGGTCCTGCCACTTTGGGCACCGCCATAGGTGCGACAAGGACGGAGGTGCGATAGAGCGATCGTCTGAATCAGACGGCTGACGGGTGGCTGGGCCCTGGGTCAGGGCGACCGAGGTCGAGTTAGGCGGCACGCGCACCGGGTGCACGGCTACGGCTCACTACTCCTGCAGCGCGGGCCGCTCATCCGGCTTACCGAAAGCCAAGGGTCTACCACTTTGAAATATCGCGAACGAGGAATATAATCAGTCACGATTATTGTGATTATCAATGATTATTTGCGATTATCTTTAACATATTTACTGATTAATGGCCAGTAATGCACAAATTTGACTCTATTTCTCCATATTTGTCAAAAATTTGCCAATATTCGACAATTTTACATGGTTATGATTATGTGATTATCAACAGTCATCTAGAGGGGTGTAAGAGGATTATGGAAGTGGTAGACCCTTGCCGAAAGCCCTTTCACCGAGGGCTTTAAGGCCCTTAGCCCTCACGCTCGCCCGCCCTCTCCCTCGCACACACACACACACGCGCGCGCGCGCGCGCGCACGGCCTGCCGAGGCCAGCCGTTATGGCCAGGCTATTTTTTCTCGCCGGCCACCTCGTCGCCGTGGTCTTACACTTGCGTGGTAAGTAGGCGGGGCGGGGCGGGGCGAGGCGGGGCGGGGCGGCAGCTGTGCGTAAGTCACAAGGGGCTCGCTGCTCACCAGGGCGGAGCGGGGTATCCAGTCACGTCGATCCTTCCTCAGGGGCGGCACGTCGCGGACTGGACGAGGCTTGCGCAATGGTCTTCGGTGTGGCGACGGTGATGGTGACGGAGGCGGCGTTGCACTTGGGTTGAGTCGGGTCGGGTGGCCGTTCGACCGCCCTATTTACTTGAGACACACAATTCACTATGGGGTGCGGCGGTAAGGCTGCAAGCTGCGGGTCGGGGCGGCTGCAACACCACCACCACCACCACCACCACCACCCTCAGAACCGGTTGGTCCAGCGGGTGTAGTGCACCGGTCTCAGGGGGCAGGGGGCTGCGCAGGGCTGCGCAGGGCTGAGCAGGGCGGAAGCCTGCGCCCGAGCCGAGCGCTGCGGTGAGCTAAGGCACACACGGGGTACGGCCGTGCCCGTGCCCGGACCGGCCTTCACTAGTTGCACTTTGTGAATCACTGCACTGTACTCCGTGAGGCGCGGGGCGGCGCGGGGCGGCGCGAGGCGGAACTGTCTGGGTCAGGACATGCGTGCGACATCAACACTGTTACACACTCGCACTCTCAATCTCTCTCTTTCTGCGGTGAGACGCGACACGACTCCTCGGGGCTCCCGTCACCCCGCGCGAGGACAATCGCGACCCTCCTGCCTCCTTTCCTTCCTCAGCGGCGGCTGACGGCTGACTGACTGACTCTGACTGCCTTGCTGGCTGGCCGGCTGTGCTGCTGGGGCTGGGCTGGGGCTGTGTGCTGGCTGCCTGCCTGCCTGCCCGGCTGCTCGGCTCGGCGGCGCGGCGGCCCGCGGGCGGCCGCGGGGCCTGCGAGGTGGCGCGGAGGGGGGCGGTCGCGCGCGTGCGGCGGCCGGGCCGGGCCGGGCCGGGCGAGCGGACAGCAGCGGCGCACAGGCGCAGGCAGACAGACGTACGCATACGGACTGCAGCCGGCAGCCCACGGCAGCCCCGCCGCCCCCGCCCCCGCCCCCGCCCCCGCCCCCGCCCCCGCCCCCTGAGCTTCCCCGCCCCGCGCAACAAGTGCCTTCCTACCCTTTCCTGCCCATCGAAAAGCACCTGCTGACATAAATTACTTCCTTCACTTCGTTTCCGTTTTCCCCCGAACGAAAAATAAAAGTTCCCGTTATTGAAACACCTCGAACAGTTCGGCTGGGTCTCAGTTTTATTTGCTACTACAGTTACTCGACATTCTTGCGCGCCCTTTCACACAATCAAGGCTGCGCGCCCCGGGGTAGGTCTTTCTCGAGGGTTCGGTTCAACAACTTAGAGTAACAGAAACAGAAAACACGTAACCGTAATGCGGGTTGTGTTGTTCTCAAAACCTTGTAAGTGGAGTAATTGTCAAAATTAGAATGATCATGTTGGTCTGTGTTTTAAAATCAAGTTGACTGACTGGTTTTGATGGTCAACTAGGGAACATTTTGAAATTTATAGTCATTGCCTACATTTTGACATTCAATTTGTTGTCTTCAATGGAATTAAAGGAAAGTATAGCTGTGAGACCACAACAAAAAAGTCAGAAAACAACAAGTTGATTTTCAACATTACTTCACATCTGGAACATCAAGATGTGTCAGTTAGAAAATAGCATAAAGGGTCTGAAAGGAAATGGAGTCCAAAAACAAGAAAACAAAATTAATCCAATTTAAATAATTTTTCTAATTTATTTGTTGCCTACTGACACTCAAATTATTATAGAAAATTAACATCAGGATGTAAAAGAGGTTTATAATGTGAACCAGCGTACAATTAGAAAATGTCCAGCAAAGTCAGAAACATTTAACGACAAGACAGTCAAACCAATACCAAGAGAGAGGTTGTTGGTTCCATAGACTTTGTTTTTGTCTTTTTTTTAAAGTCTTCAAATATTGTTCTTAGGTTTGTTCCTGCTTTGTCTTGCACACAAAGTCCTAATAAGATGAAATGAAGATTCTTATCTGTCAATTGCCAACACGTACGATGGTGACATTGAAGTACAATATATCATTACTATTTGTAGTTAACAGGAGAACACCTTAGAGGAAAACTTGATACAGATCACACAGTTACGGGTATAAAATTGCTTCCTATTGTTTAAATACACACAAAGAACATTTAAAACCCAATACATTTATTTCTACCTCTCTGTCTGGATAAATCTGTTGAAAGGAGAGTTTTACATTAACACACTGTGCTGAAGAACTCCTAGCAACCTGACACTTGAAAAAGCAAAGCAAGGCAAATCAAAGGGCAAAACGGGTAAGATTTTGAATATTTGTGAGATGTACTTTAGCAATCACTTCTTCAGCAGACAAAATATGAAATCAAAAAATATATATTTCTAACAAAACCTGAAACACGCAAATGAATTGTGTACTGTAATTGTTTCCTTTCAAAATTGTAAAAATAACTGACAAACAGTTCAAGAATTTAAAAGCTATCAAAGACATAGAGTTCATTGGATTCATAAATGTAAAACAGCCAGGTGTATTACCTGGAGAGAACATTAGCCTTACAAAAGAAACTTGTGTGCAAAAAAAAATTATAATAATAATTACAGTAAAAAAAAATATTTTATATTTGGTTAGTATAGAATGAACATTTAAGCAAAGACAAGAGAGGAAGAGAAAAGTTGGAATGTGTTAAAAAATGTCCTAATATAGCCAGTCTAGTAAAATGATTCTTCAGTTCAGTAGTAAGGAACAAAAAAACAACATCCTCTTTTCTATAACAACAGCAACAAATAAAGATCTCATCAGAAGACGACCCCGATATAGGATACTGACCTTAGGTAAGAGAAGTTAGAAATGACCCATCTGCGCAAGTGCTGCAACAACATTTGCTTCCATTTCCTCTACTGTAGGCCGCCCATCTTTCTTTGACAAGGGCTTAACAGTCTTTGACTTAGAAGCTTTAGAAGAAGAAACTTTCTTAGAAGGTGAAACTTTTTTTACTGCAGGGGACACAAAGCCACTTGACACAGGAACTTTAGGACCAAGCTTTGCATGGATAGATGCCAAAGAAGGTACTTTTTTGGTTGGGTTTGCTCCAAAAGTAACTTTGCTTACAGACGAGGCTGCTACTGAAGCCTTTCCTTGAGATGAACCTGAAGCTTTTGCTTGGCTTACAGGAGATCCCACCTTCTTCTGCTGCCACGTAGGTGCCATGAAAGCTGCTTTACCAAAGCAAGAAGTCTTAGACACTGCTTTAATAGAGACAGCTTTATTGACAGAGGTGGTCTTACACCCAGCTTTGGCTTCTTTAGAACCACCTTGAATAGGAGCAGCTATTTTTATTCCAGCTTTGCTTATGCCTGGTTTAGGTACTGATTTATTTACAATGGAAGACTTGTAAGCAGCTTTAATTGGCACAGAAATTTTGGGTCCACTTTTGGTAGGACCACAGCCTGAAGCACCCACTTCTCCAGAAGTCGCTTTAGGTTTGTCAGGGATACAAGCTTTACCAATAACCTTCACAGAATTTGTAACTATAGATCCTGCTTTAACCAAAGATTTTGCTTTGGGGACAACGTCTTTCTTGGTTGATGTGATTGGGTTTGATTTTTCGGATGTGGTCTCTTTTGGGGAAGCTCCAAAAGCAGGACCTTCTGAGAAAGTTTTAGGGTGAGGATGAACCATAGTCGGTGGCATAGGTAACGAGTCTTCTTCCATAGTAAATGCAAAAGGATCTGATTTTTCTGTAGGTGTGGCAGGTACAGAAGCAATGACAAGAGCAGTCTCTGGTTGGTTGGATTCAACACGGCTACTATCACTGCTAACAAGTGCAGCTCTTGACTCGGACAAGTCAGAAAGTCCAGAATCAGAAGCTAAAGTCTCCATAAATGGTTTATGAGAGGTACCCTTCTTCTTCTTTTTCTTCTTCTTTTTTGGCGGCATCTCTACCTTCTCTCCCGTAGGGCAATCCCTACGGGAGGCCGTATGCTAGTTTTTCCTTCTTCTTTTCATAGAAGTTGAGCATTGAGGACAATACCATTTACCTTTAGGAGGTGCAGTGATATTGACACAAGCATAATGGAACCATTCAAATGGACACTGGAAAAAAAGAGAAAAAAAAAGAGGTACTACTTTTTTCTATGTTTCAAAAGAAGAATTATTTACCTGACTTAAGTTCATTAGTTACTTACATCTTCATTATCACAGGCTACCATGTCACCATATGAAACTTGATTGCAAAGGCAATAACGTGGTTCATTAGGGTCATAGGTCCAATCAGGGTTATCTCCATCCCCAAGCCCATCTCCATTTGGATCAAGTGGGCCTTCTTCAGCTGCATCTGCTAGTGGGCTAGTGTCAACCAAGGCTGAAGAGGCACTAACTTGAGGGTTTGCTAATGATGACCCCAAGCTCGAGGAAGTTGAAGAAAGAGTGTGGCCAGAGCTTGAAGCGCTAGATTTCCTACAAAAAGAAATCATTCATTATTTGGCATATTTAACAAGAGAATACACATTGAACTCGATTGCTGTGAGTATAACACAAGCTCTTACTTTTTTTTCTTAGGAATGTCATGTATTGCAGCAAGTGCAGTTTGGGCTGCTCCAGCAATTTCACGTCCAATGGCAAAATCATGAGAATGGACACCACCTATAGCTTCGTAAGATGCTTTGAGGCTAGCTGTACGGCGACCTTGCTGCATCTAGAAATAAAACATCAAAGCTACATTTAAAGAAGCAAACCTCATATGTTTAGGTGCTCTGCATTAAGTTAAATCCACAAATTAAGTCTCTTCTGATAAATCCTGTTTTTAGTCTCCCTCACTACTTGAGGGTTCAATACTAATAGACTGTCAAAATAATCAGTATGCTTAGGAATTTCATCATGTACAGGGAGGTTGACGAAGTGGGATTACTGTAATTGGAAGACAAGAAAATCAGAACTGCACTGTTGAGGGAGGTTGTGAATGAAAAGATACTTTTGGAATAGCCCACATGCTGTTTTAAAAATATACTACAGTTCTTGCGGACAAAAACTTAAGAGGAACAACAAACTGCAAAGACTTGCCGAGGCGCTAGCACTGCTAAATTCATTATTATAAAATTAAAATTGTCCAGTAAAATTCATGCATACTGAATATATTGAAAAACAACAAGAAGTTCAAGAGTGTGTTGATTGCAGATAAGAAACTGAAAGAAGAAAAAAAAGAAAGAAATGAAGATAAAAAGAAAAAGGGGCGAGGGAGGGAGGCTTTGCGGGTGTGCAATTATCAAAATATACTAAAGCCATGCACTTACAACAAAATTGACATACACTCCAACAGACACACTTAGGTTCAAAAACATCCTTAAAATATGTAAACCATGATGGTACACTACATAAAGTTTAGAATGTGGGTTTTATAACCATCATGCAATTCATATTTACCTCCTTACAATCCACTTGAGCACTCCTTTCAATCTGCTGTGCCAAAATGAAAGGACAAAAAAAGTTGGTGACAGAAATGTCAGTAAATACAGTCCCTGCACCTCTGTGGCTTTTGAATTGTAACCTATATCCACAGTAATTTAACAAAAGCACGCAAACTCATACAGACACACAATCAAAACCAATGCAAATCTAAAGGGAATAAGAGGTCACAGTTCCTAATGATTACCCAACAAGCAGTAAATATATCAAGATAACAAAATATTTCAGGCCAAAAATGTGCATTTTTAGCTGATTCATAAAGCTGCCAATGCCAAGCCAAGTCTGCCTTTGTTCTCACAAAAGATTATTTCCAACACTAAAATCTTGATAGAAATTCTAGTTCCAAATCTAATGAGACCAAAGCAAAGGCAGACTGTTCACGATGGAATTCGAGGGTTAAAAGCTTGCAGGATAACCATGTATCCAACACAACACCACAGTTAAAAAAATAAAAATAAAAAAAAAAAAAAAGAAAATTACCAAAAAATTACTGCCAAATTACTCAGGCCTGTCAGGCATACTTGAAACTATTGTGTGGCTCTTGAACATGAACAGCACAGTTGATGCAGATATGTCAGAGAAAGCTAAAGGCCTTTGGAGGCTAACACAACATACATGGGCAAGGGGCAAGAGGGCAAGGGAAAACCACCCACAGAGTTTCCAGTAAACCTGACCTGAGCCAGTCGGCCCGAGGGGTACTTCACTCAAAAAAAAAAACCTCAGTGTATACTCTACAACAAAATCAGAAACAAGAAGCAAAGATGTCAATTAAAAGTAGAAGCCTTTAGTAGTATCAAACATGTTTGATATTAAAACTGCAAGCTTGTTCTTTACATGTAAACTTTCAAGAGCAATTGTGTTCAGAAAGAAATATATGGAAACCAATGTGATAATTAGAAAGGCCATGAAGAACCTAGGAGAAATAATTTGCTTTAGGATCAAAATTTTAAAAACCTAAAACTTTAGGTTGAAGGCAGCGGCTTGACATACCTCTGTTTGCTTAAAATGCCTATTAAAATAACCACTTGATACTCGAATACTCTCTAAGCAATTTAACACTTACACATTCATCAACAAATTCAACACAAAACTTCATCAAGGTAAGAAAAGAAATATTAAGAAAATCCAGTTTCAAGTGAAGCAGTAACGGGTGGCTGTTGTCATAGTAACCCAAACATGTTCATTTAAAAATTTGATTTTCTTTAAATTTTCTTCATAAAATGAACTTTGTTGTTTTAGAATGTTGTTTATATGTATCTGAATGCACGCTGAAAAACATTTTCTTTTTAGTACATATCTTCTAACCTATAACCTCCAACTTAAAATTATAATTTTCTCAAAATTTTTAACATAAAGTTAAAAAAAATCTCATAGTGTTTCTACTAGGCGTATTGCGGCCTTTCTAAATATCACGTTGATTTTGGTGTATGTGCTGTACATTCTGAGATCAACTCTATCACGCCGTTACAGTCGTGAGCACAATACTCGTTCTGAACACAGTAGCTTTTAGAAGTTAGTGTGTAAAGTACGAGTAAAAAAATCAGAAAAATCAAGTAAAATCAGAAAACATAAAATAAAATCAGAAAGAAAAAAAAATCAGAAAAAAATCAGAACAAAACCAGTAAAAATCAAGGCAAATCACGAAAAAACATACAAAATCAGAAAAATCGGAGTACGCTGGAATTTCTAGTGAAGGGCCCCTCGGGTCATCCCCGCCCAACCCCGCTCTCACCTGCTGTGTTGCGGCGATGGCCTGCGAGGCGGCGGCCGCGATGGCGTTCCCTCCGGCGCCTATGTGCGTGCCCATGTGTCCGAGGCCGTAGGGCACGCCCGAGGCGGAGGACGAGGTCGAGGTCGACACCGAGGGCGACACGTCGCCGCGCTGCTGCAGCTGCGCCTGGCTGCCCGCGGCCCCGCTCCCGTGGCGCCCGCCCCCGCCCGCGACGCCGCCGCCCACCCCCTCGAGGCCGTGGCCCAGGCCGAGGCCGGCCTGCAGCTGGTGGTGGCTCTGGCCGAAGATTCGGTCCCGGTCCCTGTCTCGATCTCGGTCCCTCTCTCTCTCGCGCTCCCGGTCACGGTCACGGTCACGGTCACGGTCCTTCAGCATGCCTGGAGCCAGCGCGTAGGACAGCACGTGACTGTCACGGTACCCCGTGACGTGCCCGTCACGGTGGCCGTCGCGGTGGCTGTCACGGTGGCCGTCACGGTGGCCGTCACGATGGCTGTCACGGTGACTACTGTGACCGTCCCGGTGACTCCCGTGACCGTCGCGGTGACCACCATGGCTATCACGATGGCCGCCGTGACCGTCACGATGACCACCGTGACCGTCTCGGTGACTTCCGTGACCGTCGCGGTGACCTCCATGACTGTCGCGGTGACCCCCGTGACCGTCGCGGTGGCTCCCGTGACCGTCGCGGTGACTGCTGTGACCGTCGCGGTGACCGTCGCGGTGACCGCTGTGGTGGGTGTCGCGGTGCAGGTGACCCCCGTGGTGGTCCCGGTGGCCGTGCGACAGAGAACCACTGTGGCTGGAACTTCTGCTGTCTGTTGAGCCGCTACCGACGCCACCCACAGCGTTAGAGTCACGACGTTTTTCTGAAGCACGTGAAGATATGACAGATTAGATTGAATTACAGCACGGAGTTGAATATCACAAGAATTGCGGCATACTTTGCTTCCCAGAATTTGATGGTCTTGAACTGTAGTTGTAGCGATTTTCTTTTTCACGGCTACTGGGAGGTGGAGCATCGAGTTCTAAAGATCCTGCAAAGAATAATTATAACAATACACACAGGCAAATTGATTTCTGATAAGATAAAGAGATAAAGGATTCCTGATTTACTTTTTTCTAATATTTCAGTTATTCCTGCATTGTCTGCTTCCAGTTCTATTTTGAATTTGAATAGTTCAGAATCTAATCGTCGAAGATATCGGTCAACTAACTCATACATTTGACTGGCCAGTTGGACTTTTTCATCTGAAACCCCGAAACAGCACGAATACATTCTTAAATCCTTAAAAATTGGATAGAATAAAAATGCAAAAAGTTATGTTACCAGCATCTTCAAGAGTTTTATAATATTCTTTGCGGATGCAATCATGCTCTGCATCCCTTTCCTGTTTAGGAAGGCGTTTGGCATTAGCGAAAAATGCTTTCACTTTCTTTTCTAAGCCATCAATGGAGTCTGCAAAAAGGCGAAACAGAATTTGATCAATTGCTTTGAAAACAGACTAAGACTGGGCAAAACTACAATGTTGGATCCGCACGTCGAAAACTCACTTTGAACACCAAGATCCATTTCTCGCATGTCCGTGAAACGATCTCGCAGCTCCTGTGGGAGATGCTCAATCACTGTTGGAATGATAATTTAAATTAAACATCGAATTATTGAGTGAAAAACATAGACATAACCTCATTTCTTTGACAGTAACTTACTTTCGAGGTAATCTTCCAGGTACAACATTTTGTGGCAGGAATCTGAATTAAAATTTCTTATAACTATGGGTTGTAACTATTCGATTAAGTTTTTTTTAAAACACCATACAAATCACGTTGACAACACAAATGTACATAACTGGATGTCTGTTTATCACTTTAGCTGTACAGAACAGAAACAAGTCCATAGCCTTTCTTAACTGCAGGTGAAGGCAGGCAGGCAGACCCCTTTCGAGAAGGCAGTGCCTGCCGTGTTGTTGATGGCGGGCAAAAGGTGGCGGGTGACGGTTGTTGGTTTCAAACATACTCGCGGCCAGTCGCGACCTCGCTCGCCGGTTTATTTGAATTTTAACAGAACAGGTGGAACAGGACAGACCATTCTCGAAAATAGATCAAGACCACTATTTAATTTGTAACTGATGTTGCCTTTGGTTTTGGTGAACCATCGAAAGAGTAGTGTACATGTATGTATATGGGTGTGAGTGTGTGTATTTGAGAGAGTGAGCGAGATAGAGGGAGAGAGAGAGAGAGAGATAGAGACGGAGAGAGAGAGGGGGAGGGAGAGAGAGAGAGAGAGAGAGAGATGAAACGTTTGTGAGTGTGTGTGTGGGGGGGGGGGTGAATGCCTGGCTCTCTCAAGTCAAGTGAAGAGGAAGGAGCGAGAGCTAGAGGAGTCTGAAGGAGGGGGACTCGGGACTGGAGACTTGAGACCATCCGGGAGTAGAAACGATGCGACTGTTAATTCTGTTCGCCAGGAGCGGCCGGCCTCAGCACACAGCACACGGCCCAGCAGGTGAGTCCAAAACGCTTTCGAGCGGGGCGGAGCATGGGTAAAAGAGCAAAAAAATGCACCTCAACTTACGGATAGTCCTACACAAGTGAATGAAGGCTAATAAATGTTAGCCGCTTATCAACTGTAAGCCTGCTCCGGATTATACTTCCGAACGGGCATTCCCCTCGTGCGCGCGGCGCAGTGAGCGAGCAGGGCGAGGGGTCTTCCACTCACAAAATAGGTGTACAACGAGTTGGCGAGTTTTCACGAGTTGAACGCAATTTTTTCGCGAGTTGAATGCACTTCTTTCGCGAGTTTTTGCGAGTTGAAGCGAGTTTTCGCGAGTTGAACGCGAGTTGTCGTGCTCGTGCAAGTGTACAAAGAGTTTGCGAGTGAGGGACCCTTCGGAACAGGGCAAGAAAGAGGCTATCTCTTTAGGGCTATCTCTTATCTCTTTAAGACAGGCGACGGATCGGTCGACCGATCGACCGAGCGGCGGGATAAATGGCCCTCAGACAGCAAAATTCGCATGAACGAGGCTAGAACTGTATATATTCGGAAAAAGGAAAGATCTAGGGACATGTTAATGTCAAAATATCGGTAGGGGCCGTACACAAAATACGTCACGCACTTTGGGGGGAGGGGGGTGGTGTCGGTCGGATGTGATGTGAGGGTGATTTGGGGGAGTCAGTGGGAGCGTGACGTCGCTTTTCCGCAAACTCAGAAAACCTAGTCTACAGCGCGCAGCGCAGCGCAGCGAAAGCGCTGTGGCAGCGCTGTGGCGGCCGGGGCGGCCATTTGAAGATTCTTTGTAAAAATGTCTTAGTATATATGTAATTATGTCTTCTACACATAAATCTCATATAAAAATTATTCTTTACAAGCAAAGTGTCGTTTTTTAGTTTAACAGATATTTTTCTAACCGTGTCCCATTTTTTTCCGAAAAACGTGACGTCACCGGGTGGGGGAGGGGGGGGAGGGGTTGGCTCGGATGTGATGAGTGGGTGATTTAGGGGAGGGGAGAGTCAAAAATCCCGAAAAATTGCGTGACGTAATTTGTGTACGGCCCCGTATTCTAACCACATTCTCAAAACATAGGTTACACGACATTTTTCTAAATTAATTCAAAGTATCAATATTTTTGGGTAATCATGTTCCTTGATACTTCTCCTTTCCGAAAATGTAAAGTTTTACCCCCATTCATGCAAATTTTGCTGTCAAAGGGCCATTTAACGCGCCGCTCGGTCGATCTGTCGACCGATCCGTCCATCCGCCTGTCTTAAAGAGCCCTTTTAAGAGGTGGCCGAGCGAACGAGCGACCGACCGAGCGAGCAAAAAAGCCATGTTGCGTGAAAATAACGTATGTCGTGCGCATATTCACATTATTTAAAATCACTCGTGAAACAACAAAAAACGACGCCAGCCGCGCCGCGCGCCTGCGGGGTTGGGAGGAGGTCCGCCGGCGGCGTGGCGGACCGAAGCGGTCGCTGGCGGGGAGGAGCTAGGAGCTGTTAGTGTTGTTAGACGCTGCGCGCGGGGAGGAGGTGTGATGTGTGATTGTTCCGCGCGGACTGCGCGCCAGACAGCCATTCACTCAGCGCCGCGCCATATTACTGTAAGGTTACGCGATTGGTTTCTGGACTCGAGAGTACAAGCTAGCTGACACCTTAGTGTCTTGTACTGTTCTTAAAGTAAAGGTACCATCTGCTAAAAATGTTTACCTAGAATAGAAACGACGATGTTAACTCGTCTTCACTTGAATTAATTCTGGTGCTGCCGGTCGGGCTGCCAACGGTGCCAACCTAACCGCGACAGCACTTGGGGACATCCAGGTTTCAATTCCTTTCCTATAGTTGTTTTCTTTGTAAAGAGGTATATTTTTGCGTACTTTACGCCCAAACTCCCCAATATACGATATTTGCGCGCTAACTCGCTCTCCTGCCGTCCACCCCACGCTCGCTCGATCGCCCCAAACACAACAGTGAGGTGGCGGGGCGCAGCGGGGCGAGCCGCTATTCTCCCCTGGAGGGTCATTAGGGAGCTCCCTGCGAAAAATCCCGTACATATAGATACAGTTTCCAATGAGTCTCGAACTCGAACCAGTGAGAGTCGACCCGGAAGTTAGCCGTTCGAGACTATCGCAGGGAGCTCCCTAATGACCCTCCTGCAGCGCCAAAACTTCCACCACCACGCTTTCGTGCTTCTTGCTCTCCTACTCCTGCGGTGCGCGCGCGAGCAGAATCACCCCGTAGCCCTCCCCTCGTGCACGCGCTGTCAGAAAAGTAGCCATGAAGTTGCCCGTACGCGATGGAGTAAAGCGGGCAGCATCAGCGCCAGCCATCTAGGCAACGCACATTCAACTGAGCTGAGGTGTTGCCTATTAGGTTGGTGCAGATGCTGCCCGCTTTCCTCCACTGTTTTTGAGCTAATAATTGCCTATTTCTCTGGCTAAATTGCCTGTTGTCTCCCGCCATCGTGTGAGCATCTTTTTCACCTCTTGTTTCGGATCGTAGTTGACTCCAGCTACATTAAGCTCGTCTTATTTCTGAGCCTGGCCTGAAGGAAGATACTATGTTGACGTGATCCTTTGCCGACTGCGTCCGCGCGGGTCCTTGAAATATCCTCAGAACATTATTTAAAATTGTGCCAGTGCAAGTGGCTTGTTAGGGTGGCCCCACGCTCGGGGTGCGTGAACTGCATCAAACCAGCTCATCCAACCACCCACACACCCATCCCAGGGCCTACTCACTCCCTGCTTTCTGAAAGTTTCAGGGTTTTCTTTCTGTCTCTCTTGCACTGCAGGGCGTCTTGTCGGAAAAGAGAGGTAGGAAGAACCCTTTAAGTCGAGAGAGCAGGGAAACAGAACCCTGGAACTTTTAAAAATCCAGAGTGAGCAGGCCTTGCGATAGGTGGGTGGGTGAATGGATGCAGTCTGACGCACCCTCTGCGCGCGTCTGTCCGTCCCGGCTGGCCTGGCCGGACTGGTCCCCAGCTGGCCTGGGCAGGCATCACGGAATCACGCACGCACGCTGAGTGGGTGGCCACCTTAAGGTGATGACGTTTCGTAGATTCAAGAAATTGAGAGATGAAAGCAATCACTGGAAATCGCTGATAAACCGGGACGACAAGACGGACTCGTTCAGTGTAGAGACACCTTTACGATATTGCTGAGATAAGGTGTTGTAGGAGCCAGCTGCTCCTAGCGAACGGCCCTTATTTCCAGGAAGACTTGCCGCGGCGGCAGCGGGTGCAAAGTCCAAGTGCCAAGGGCACTTGGGTCCGAGAGCATTCGGGAGGTACCTGCATCTTTAGCGTTTTGCGCTTTAGCGCATATGAAGCCTAGCAATATGATACGATACAATATGATAAGGTGTGTCAGTGTGCGGAGAGACAGCGCGAGTGCGCATGCGCCCTTCATTCCGGGAAAGAGTTTTAAACATAGCTTATCTCACCGGCAGAGGTATCACAGCACAGCCCGACCGGGTCGGCGCTGTTGTGGCAGATTATGTGCCAGAGTTTTAAATTGTGGCGCGCTGGGCCGACATCGCGGGTCAGCGCCTTGCGGCGAGGGGGAAAGCAGTCTCGAAAATGGTGTACGAGTGATTACGTGATTACGCCCGTTATTACGCATGTTTACTCCTTATTTTTTGTATTTTTGGTTATTTTACTGGGTAACATACATAATAAGGTTAGTACAATTGACATTTTATCGATAATAACCCTTAATAATAGGTTATTACGCCTAGATTACAAGTGATTACGCATTGATTACGGTCCGGCTTTTCCCCTCGCCCCGCGGCGACTGCCCTCCGCGGATCTCCGAGGGGAGGGGTTTATTGATAGGTCAGCAATACCCCGCCGCTTGGAGATCCGCCGGATGAGGTGGGCAGTCGCTATAGAGCTGGTGAGTGGGAACGATCAGTGTATATTTTTGGACTCAATACACTGTTATATTTTTGGACTATATAACCATCCAGGGAATAATCAATCGTGAACCCAGAACCCGAAGAATTTAGTGCACAAAACAGCGCGTCGCGACCAGTGAATTGAAGCCCAGCTCTCCCCGCGGCAGCAGCATGTTGCTCGTCGCGCTGCTCGCCGGCCTGGTGAGTCTCTCCGTCCTTGTCGCGCTCATGGGGCACGGCCATCGGGAGCAAGAGAGAGGTCACCACTAAGTGGTGTTCGGAATGACCCTGCAGGCTACCCTGGCGCCGTGCGGGGGCGCAGCGGGCGCAGCGGGCGCAGCGAGCGCAGCGCCGCCCCTCAACATCATGTTCGTCAGCACCATGATCTCGCCCAGCCACTACATCTTCGTGAGCTCGCTCGCCAGGGAGCTGCTGAGGCGCGGGCACCACCTGACCGAGCTGGTCATCCGGCCGCCCGCCTCCCCGCACCCCAACCGGACCAGCTTCGTCATCGAGGACAAGAACTACATTGAAGTGCTCGTGAGTGAGATGCCCAGGTGGAACACCATAGTCAAAACAACGTCATTGATGCCATTTTTTTTTGACGCCAAAATGACATCAATGAGGCATCAACGGGATCATCCTGAAAGTACGTCCGCTTTTCTGAGATTCATTTGGCTAATTACGGGAGCTCGGCGCCTGCGAAAGTCGGGGTAAGCCAGCCCGCAGTACACGCATGCACTGCAGGCAAGATGTTACCTACCTGTCAGGCGCTATGAGAGCTTGCACACGCTAGTGGACTTACCGGGTTCGGAACGCCGAACGACGGACGTACTTTATGGATGATCCCAAAGGAGACCACCAAGAAGCAGAATATTTTGACGGTTAACGTCAATATGGCTTCATTTTGGCATTTATCATTTTGACAAAGGTGTTCCACCTGGTACACTAGTCTGCAGATATCTGGATGCGTGATAATTAACAGCCTGACCTAAGCGAATATCTTTTGTTACAGGATTTTAATCTAGAGGAGACTTCATCGTATAGTCTTTTCGATGAAATCTATTTTTTGTACGAGTATTGCGAACAAACCACGAATGATACCTTACGGTCGAAAGCATTTCTCGACCTAATGAAACATATCCGGCAGAAGAAACCAAAGTTCGACGTGTTCGTCTTGGACTACCCGCTGCAGGAGACATTTATCGGGGTAAGACGGCGTGGTCCATCCCGCCCGCGATGAAGATGTTTGCGGACAACCTGGCAGCAGGATGGAGCCTTCACCAAGCGAACCGATTGCAGATCAACCACGAGATCGGGCGCAAGCCCATGGTCGCCATGACGGCCTTCAACATGCCGGAGGACGTGCTGCGGCTCATGGGCAGCCCCTACTTCCCGTCGCTGCTGCCCTACGCGGGCGTCGGCGCGCACGGCGGGGAGCCGCTCACCTTCTACGAGCGCGCCGAGAGCCTGGTCCGCTGGCTGGCCTACAGGGCGTACATCGACTGGAAATACCGGCCCTGGGTCAACCAGTTACTCGCTGAGGTAAGAGAGTTCGACCCAACAATAGCCCTCCGCGAGGGGGAAACAACTCTGAAATCTTTATACTCCTCGTAGTTCGTTAAAAACAAGAAAACAAGGGAGTAGGAAACACAAAATTACTTTTTTGTGGTAAATAGGGAACTCGTTCTTTATGACCCTCATAATAGGAAGAGACTAGATATCTGGTTTTCTGACATAATCGTTGATGTATGACCAGTGTAAGCTTTTCATGTTTTAAAATGTGATCCTTTATGTCTCAGATCAAAGAATATGCACAGACATGGTAGTTATACTGTGTGAAACTGGATGATGATACCTGAAACGATTTATTGTAACTATTTGCGCCCTTATCGCCCTCCCCCCTCCCCTCTGGATCCGCGCATCCGCGCCTGGTTGGGCGTCGTTGGGCCCCTCGCGCGGGTTTGATTGTTAGAGCGCGCAGCAGCGGACCCGAGACCCGAGGAGGGGCCCGATCCGCCCGAACCCACTGAGCGCGAGCCGACCGCAGGACTTAGAATGAAAACTCCTCAGAATTCTCTAAAATATACTATTAAGGCTGTATCAACGTAAGCGAAATAACAGATAACAGATAACGGATAACAGATAACAGATAGGGTATTTAGACGGTTTACTCGAAATTTAGGCCAGTAAACTCGTGCTTTTTGCGAAATATGTCAAAATATTTAAAAAACAAAGAGTTTTCGAAACTCTCGAAACGCAAGAGGGCTGGAAACAGCGCCCTCAACTGATGACGCCGGTAACGCCGCCGCACGATAGAGGGCGCTGTTTCCAGCCCTCTTGCGTTTCGAGTTTCGGAAACTCTTTGTTTTTTAAATATTTTGACATATTTCGCAAAAAGCACGAGTTTACTGGCCTAAATTTCGAGTAAACCGTCTAAATACCCTATCTGTTATCTGTTATCCGTTATCTGTTATCTGTTATTTCGCTTACGTTGATACAGCCTAAAAGTGTGAAAGATGGATTGGTATGATTCACGACAGTATTTCTAGATTACAATAGCATTACTCCAAGTTTACAGCTGTTTTATTTTATGAGATTCAAATGTTCATTTACTAGTGAGGGTTAGGGACTTCGAATGAAAATCGACGAGATTTGTTAAGTGTTCTCAAAATAATACTACGGAACTCAAAAAAAAAAAATAATAAAAATAAAAAAAAAAAAAAAAAAAAGTTCATAGTTGGTAACAACACCAGCATTTCCAGTTTCAAATGGTATAACTGTTATGTCTGGAGGTATTCTGTGTTCTGAGATACAAATGGCAACATGTTATGGTGTTACAATGCACTAAGAACAAAACTCGTTCTCCTACCACCAAGTAGGGCTAGGTGGGTGGTAAAAGACGAGTAAAAAATCAGGAAAAGTTCGTGAAAAAATCAGAACAAAATCAGAAACAGCCAGTAAAAATCAAGAAAAATCACGAAAAATGAGATAGATTGCAAAAATCAGTGAACGCGCTTGAATGTATAGTGAAGGATCCCTCGAAAAATTAAGAAAATTCAGAAAAAATCAGAAAAATTTTAGAAAATTTAGAAAGTTCGGGAAATTTTACAAGAATGTAGGAAAAATTTACCACATCTGCGCGACGAAATTGAGAGCTGCTTCTCCCTCGGCTCGCCGCTAACGCCTCTCACCCCGCCGTCCGCAGCACTTCCCCGGCTCGCCGCCGCTCGAGGAGCTTGAGAAGGACGTCGCCATCTCGCTGGTCAACACCAACCCCGCGCTGCACGGGCCCGTGCCCCTGGTGCCCAGCATCGTCGAGGTCGGCGGCATGCAGGCCCAGCCCGCCAGACCCCTGCCCGCCGACATCCTGGACTGGGTCAACGAGAAGGCGGCCCCGCACGGCTTCGTGTTCATGTCCTTCGGCACGAACGTCAGGTAATGACCAGATATATCTTTTTCCGAATTCAAAAAGCACTCGCCCCGCGGCGTGTGCAATGGTATTATTTTATCATCCTACACGTTTAACTGCTGTCCAGGTCGGCCAGCATCAACAAGGGCAGGCGCGACGCCATTTTGCGCGCGTTCGGCCGCATCAAGCAGCGCGTGCTGTGGAAGTACGAGGAGGACGACATCCTGGACAAGCTGCCTGCCAACGTGCGCGTCGTCAAGTGGGCGCCGCAGAACGACATCCTCGGTACGAGCGCGGTGCGCACTCTGCGACCGGCGGCGCTGGCGCTACACGAGGGGGAAACAGCTCTGAAATTTTTGTACACCTGGTAATTCGGAAAAATTTAGAGCAGTTAAGAATTTTTTAAAAAAATGACAAAGATTCAGTAAAAATTCTCGAAAATTAACAAAACCTAACAAAATTTGAACACCAAAGTTCAGAGTTGTTTCCGCCTCGGAGCAGCAGCGTTGCCAGAAAAGTAGCCAAAAAGCGCCCAACTCACAGCTGTGTGGAACGGTCAACAACTAGA
Source organism: Frankliniella fusca (assembly GCA_029379305.1). Lineage (NCBI taxonomy): Eukaryota > Metazoa > Arthropoda > Insecta > Thysanoptera > Thripidae > Frankliniella > Frankliniella fusca. The sequence goes on from JAHWGI010001215.1 coordinate 404,278, forward strand.
CCATTCATCTCTGCACAGATGTGTGGATGTTGCCTAGAAGGCAGGCGTGAACTCCTCCACACAGCTGCTTGTTGGGCGCTTTCTTCCTACCTCACTGGCAAAACTAGTGAGCAGCCTGTGTATCTGTAGATGGCATTATGGTAATGTGCTCCCGGTGCAAGACTGGAGCGGAGATTGCAGCCTGGAGGGTCATTCGGGAGCTCCTCGCGATAGTCTCGATCGGGCCACTTCCGGGTCGACTCTCGACTGTTCAAGTTCACGATTCCATTTAATTTTTTACTCGTTCTTTACCTCATCTTTCTCCACTATATACATAGGGTGGAACTCCAATGGAGCAATCTACGCTACCCATCACCCATCATCCGTCACCCATCACTTGCTATTTCGTGTATTTACGCGTACAACTCGGGTTGTGGTTAAGACTTAGGATGTCTGTGAACAATAAATATGACTACACACCTTATGATTGTATTTCGGGATGTAAAAACACTAAATAGCATGTGATGGGTGGCGGATGATGGGTGATGGGTAGCATAGATTGTTCCATTGGAGTTCCACCTATAGAGGTAGAGAACGAGTATTGTGCTTGGTATGGTGTAATTTAGACCACACATAACTCTGAGAAATGGCAATATGCAGTTATATATTTGTAACCAAACTGTAGCATTTCGACCAGTCACGAATCAATGATAGTGGTTTTTTTCAAGTTTCTAAGCAAAATTCAAAGAAAAATAGAATTCAAATTAAGACCCTTCATGAACCCTTCATCGCCGATGCAGCGTTTTCACAAACGAAATTAAGCACATCTGCCTAATAATATACTACCAAATTACACTATACAGGGTGAGCGACTTTGTATCTGCCAGACTTCGGGAGCGGATAGGGGACATTTAGACGAGTATTTTGATATAAGACACTTGGGGTCGGAAATCAAAATTACGCCCGCTAGAGGGAAATTAAATTTCGGAACCGAGCGCCGGCAGGTAGGCAACCCACCCGGATGGCAGCCTAGGAGCGGCGTGGCGTGGCGTAGCTCAGCTTCCCCACGAGACTGCGGTCCTCCCTGGCGTTGCCACGGGCCTCCACCGCGAGGCCGCGGGCCTCAACGGCGGGGCAGAACTCACGGGCCAGACCCACAGTCTCGTCGGAGAGGCTCGCGGTCTCGCGGGAAACGTGCGTAGGCGTAGAGGTGCGTCGCGAGCTCGCGAGGTATCCCTAACTACCGTTTATGTCTTAGACTGGAAACCCACTACTTAAGCGCAAAATTGTGAGCATTTCCGATTTGGGTTGCCTACCTGCCGGCGCTCGGTTCAGAAATTTAATTTCCCTGTAGCGGGCGTAATTTTGATTTCCGACCCCAAGTGTCTTATATCAAAATACTCGTCTAAATGTCCCCTACCCGCTCCCGAAGTCTGGCAGATACAAAGTCGCTCACCCTGTATGTAAAATCACCTTACTATTTAAACCTCCCAGTCACTTTCAGAGCTATTCTTTGTGTAATTAAGAAGTAAACAATACATTATTTATTGACAAACATTAGAAGTGTAAACACGAGTTTATACGCATGCGCGAAACAATAACGCCATCTATTGACGTTCTGCTCAATCTCGACGAACAACGCCATCTAGTGACATTGGACTCAAATTACACCATACCAATTCATCTTGATATACGGGTGTCCCAGAGTATCCCAGAGAACACACGGCAGTGTTGCGGGTCTGCCTACCCACTCCGGTCGTAAGGCGCCATAGCCCCTGCAGCTCTGGCGAGTATACAATCCAGCAACACTGCCGTGTGTTCTCTGGGACACCCGGTATACGAACTAGTAAAGAACGAGTCTGCTTTCTCATGTATCAAATTTATTTGGTACACTGATTATCTACTTGTATTGAGTCTCGAACTAGAACCTTTAAGAGTCGACTCAGAGGTTGCCCGTTCGAGACTATCGCGGGGAGCTCCCTAATGACTTTCCTCGGCCCTAACCTGTGACACGCTTCACCTGCGTCTCTTTCAGGCCAGCCAAACATTCGCTGCTTCGTCAGCCACAATGGCGGGCTGAGCACCCAGGAGGCCAGCTACCACGGCGTCCCCATCCTCGGGATTCCCTTCTTCGCTGACCAGATACACTACGCGAAGAAGACGGTGAGGATAGGGGTGGGACGCACGCTGACCTACACCAACATCACCGAGGAGAACTTCTACGAGGCCCTCAACGACGTCGTCAACAACCCCAGGTAGTACAACGCGCAGGGCGCGCTGTCGCGTTACCCCCAGGGCTGGCTGGACATCATGACTGTTCAATAACGGAATCCCACATAGTTTCAGGAGGGTTATCGGGGAGTTCCTCGCGGTAGTTTCGAATGGGCCACTTCCGGGTCGTTCAAGGAGCCCCAGTAGAACACTAGTGCCTATATTAGGCGCTTCAGTTGCGCTTTAAGCAGAACAAAACGAATCAAACAGCGCGATTAGGGCGCTTTAAGGCGCTCGAGTTCTACTGGGGAGTCAAGAGTTGACCCGGAAGTAGCAGCTGGGGGGGAAACAAATCTGAAATTTTTGTATACCTCGTCATGAGTCGTCACACAGAAAAAAAACGAAAAAAATAGACAAATTCAGAAAAATTCAAAAAATTCGGGAAAAAAATTGTAAAATGCAAGCAAAAATTCAGAAAAATTCAATAGAAAATCAGCAAAATTCACAAAATTTGTGCACCAAAATTCAGAGTTGTTTCCCCTTAGCCCGTTGGTGACGCGCTGACGCGTCTGCTCTGCGCGTGTGCAGGTACCGGGAGAACATGCTGCGGGTGCGGCGCGCGCTGCGCGACCAGAAGGAGACGCCAGTGGAGCGCGCGGCCTGGTACGTGGAGATGGCGGCGCGCACGGCCGGCGCCCCGCACCTGCGCTCGCCCGCGCTGCGCCTGCGCTGGTACGAGATCTGGATGCTGGACATCCTGGCCGCCTTCCTGGCCGCCCTGGCCGCCCTGGGTCTCGCGCTGCGGCTGCTCGTGCGCGCCGCGTGCGCGCCCCGCGGCTCCACGCCGACACGCCGCGCCGCCAAGGACAAGACCCACTGAAGTATGGCGCCCCCAGCCCCCAGCCCGGCCGCCCTGGGCCTCGCGCTGCGGCTGCTCGTGCGCGCCGCGTGCGCGCCCCGCGCCTCCACGCCGACACGCCGCGCCGCCAAGGACAAGACCCACTGACGTATGGCGCCGCACCGTACCTCCTGCCGTCTCATTCTGAAGATGATCGCTATCGCCCCTCTGTCCTTGTCGCACTCGTGGCGCTCTGCCACTTCCACATAGAGCACCGCCACAGGTGCGACAAGGATGGAGGTAACAGAGTGAGCTTCGGAATCTGGCGTCCGCGCCGCGCCGCTCGGGCTCGGAGCAGCACAAGTACTTTCTTCCCCGGGCGGCAAGTGATGGGCTCCCCGGGGATTGTGCCCAGGATAATTACACCACTGGATGACACGTGGGATCGAGTGTTTCCAAATCAGCTGACCGAGTCGCTGTGCACACGTGCAACACGCGGCTCGGCCAGCTTGGACAAGGTCAGAAAAACAATTTGGACAGCTGACCCAATCTAAAAAAAGACCGAAAGTCAGAGAGCCCAAGGCCGCGGACAAGTATTGGAGACTGTACTACACTGGCGTGAGTGGGGGGAGAGCCGCGAGGAAGCGTCGACTGACGGGCGGGGGGCCCCGGGCGACTCGCGAACGCTACGCCGCGCCATGCGAGTGAGATGAAGAGCACCGTCCACTACAGCAGTGACAGTGGTGTCCTGGTCATGATGACTGTAATACCTGAACCAAAGTCAGCGCTGAAAAGGGACACTAATTAATTTCTTCATTCTTCACAGTCCAATTAATAAAAAAATATTTATTAAAAATATATATTTTAAAAAAAGCAAAAAAAAAAAAAAAATAGGAAAAAAAAATATCAATCAAGATTGGTAGATGATACCGCAAGAGAAATTGCTATGGGTGCGCTTTGTGCGACAATTTGTGTGTGAACGCAAACGCGATGTAAACGATGCCAGCAGCGCCGCGCCGCGCGCCTGCAGGGTTGGGAGGAAAAATATCAATCAAGATTGGTATTGAAAGCAAATGATACCGCAAGAGAAATTGCTATGGGGGCGCTCTGTTCAACAATTTGTGTGTGAACACAAACGATGTAAACGACGCCAGCAGCGCCGCGCGCCTGCGGGGTTGGGGGGAAAGGCGCGGGGTCGTTGTCCGCTGGCGGCGTGGCGGACCGAAGCGGTCGCTGGCAGGGAGGAGCTGTTAGTGTTGTTACTCGCTCGCTGCGCGCGGGGCGGAGGTGTCATTGTTCCGCGCAGACTGCGCGCCAGCCATTCACTCACTAGCCCCACCTCTGGCAGCGCCGCGCTATATTATTGTAAGGGTATGCGATTGGTTTCTGGTCTCGAGAGTACAAGCTAGCTGACACCTTAGTGTCTTGTACTGTTCTGAAAGTAAAGGTATAAAGGTATCATCTGCTAAAAAAGGGGGGGGGGAGGGGGCGCCGGCGGCGTGGCGGACCGAAGCGGTCGCTGGCAGGGAGGAGCTGTTAGTGTTGTTGCACGCTGCGCGCGGGGCGGAGGTGTCATTGTTCCGCGCAGACTGCGCGCCAGCCATTCACTTACTCACCAGCCCCCCCGGCAGCGCCGCGCTATATTATTGTAAGGGTATGCGATTGGTTTCTGGACTCGAGAGTACAAGCTAGCTGACACCTTAGTGTCTTGTACTGTTCTAAAAGTAAAGGTATAAAGGTATCATCTGCTAAAAAGACGTGGCCAGTACAGGCGGTAAATTTCTCCGTCCGTACGCTTCTCCAAAATCACCCTATCGCCTTCCCGCTCCCAGCCCCTCGCCCGCCCAGAAGCTCACGCTTGCGCTGAGCGTGGTGGTTCTTCGATGAATTTAGCCCTGCAACCGTGACGAATTTTGTCCACTACAGAATGGTCGATACAAAAACTGCTTGATCACGAGAGCGTATCACTAAAATCTGATCTCGCGCATCGCCGCTGTGTCCGTGTACGTACCGGGTGTCCCAGAGAACACACGGCAGCCAGTTGGGTTGCCTACGCGCTGGCTGCAGGCGCTGTAGGGAGCGGGGGAAGCGGGTGGCGGTGGCGGGACGCGGCCGGTCCCCCACCACCCACCACCGCCGCGCCGCTAGAGTGCGGTACAGAGGGGAGAGGCACGGCGGCGGCTGGCTGAGGCCACCTGAGCTGGAGTCAAGGGGTCCGCAACTAGGTTTAAGCGCGTATACCGGCCGCCCGGAAAACTGGGAAGACCGGGAAGACCACCAGGAAGACCAAAGAAAACCGAAGAAGACCAATAAAACAGAAGGCCATAAATGGTAAGGGAAAACCGAAAAATATTAGGGAAGACCGGAAAACTTGAGGGAAGACCCAAAAAATTTTAAAGAAGACCGGAAAATGTCATGGAAGACCATTGAAGGTGAGGGAAAACCACAGAAAACGGTAGGAAGCCTTCAGAAGATCCTACAAAAACAGATATTGGGAAAAACCAAGAAAAAGTTGGGAAGACCGGGTACACTCGCGACCGGCCGCCTCCGCCACCCGCTCCCCCCGCTCCCTACAGCGCCTGCAGCCAGCGCGTAGGCAACCCAACTGGCTGCCGTGTGTTCTCTGGGACACCCGGCATAATCACCGCTAATCACGGAGAGCCGAGGGGTCCATCACTCTAAAATATCAGTGTACATCCTAAAACAAAATTAGTAAAAATTCAGAAAAAACTTCAGGAAAAAAATCAAGGAAATCTCAGAAAAAGAACAGTTAAAATCAAGGAAAATCAAGAGAAACAACCAAAATCAGGAAAATCGGTGTCCGCTTGAATTTATAGTGAAGGATCCCTCAAGGAGCACCAGCCTGCGAGAGTGAACGTCACGCAATACATGAGTGACAGGCAAGGGGTCATCAACCCAATGGGTAGTCAACTCTGATATTCCTTCGTACACGAAACTGATATTACTCTTATATTACTTCAATATTACCGATGTTATTTTCATATTACATCAATATTATCCATTTTTTTGCCAATATTACATCAATATTACATCAATATTACCCATATTACCTACAACATTACAATATTACCCTAATATTACTCTGACATCACTGATAATACCTATATTCCTTCGTACACGGGCGGCCCGCCTGCCATCACGTCACTAGCGGTGACCGGCGTGGCAGTATCGAAACAGTTGCGTAGCGGCCAGCGAGTGTCTCTGTTCGTGTGGAGGGATATTCTACAACAGAGTATGTCGGGTCACGAAGCCTGTGTCGAAAACGCAGTGCCGATGCCGCATAACCTATTGTTCCATGATACTCTTGCTAAAACAGAATCTGCGGTAAGTAGTATTGGCACTGTATAGTACGTGATGGCAGGCAGGCCGCCCCTATCCCTGTGTTCACTCTGGCCCAGAGGATACAGTACAAGACTTCCAAGCGTGGTCTGAAGGTGGCGAGTGGTTCGCTTCCGACTGGCTGCGGGCATCACTGTTTTCATTTTTTTTCCTGCTGCATGGCTGTGGTCTTCCCGGCAAGACCGAATCTAGACGAGAGAGTCTGCCGTCCGGCGCGCATGGGGCCAGGAGGATGTGTAGTTAGGGTCTCCGAGCAAGTCGGAGTCCGATGAAGTGCGAGTCCGACCGAGTCGGACTGGCAGGCGGTGCGCGAGTGAGGTTAGTTGTGCGAGATGAAATTCACATTCGTGTTCAAAGTCGACAAAAAAAGAACGTTCAAAGAGAAGGTAGAAAAGAAAGAGAAACAAAACATCCTTCAACTCAGTCCACAACAATCAAATGTGCCGAATGTGAATTTCATCACGCACAACTAACCTCATTTGCGCACCGCCTGCCAGTCCGACTCGGTCGGACTCGCACTTCATCGGACTCTGACTTGCTCGGAGACCCTAACGAGGGGAAGACCGAAATCAGATGAGAGCGTCTGACCGCGTGATTTCTCATAACGCCACCCCTCCTGCACGGGGGTGGCCGCCGTCTTCCTCCGGTCTGAAAAATGATCACTTTCCAGACCTGAGCTCGACGGCAGGCAGACCGGCGGGCCACCGGCAGCAGGTCAGCGGCAGACCAGCGCGAGACGCAGGGAAGACCGTTACCGCTTCTCTCGACGGTCTTGCTGTGGTCTGGGGCTGGGCTGGTGCTAGTCTGCTGCCCGTCAAACACCTGTCTTCCGCCAGAATTACTCAGAGCTTCTGCAAAAGACCCCAACACGGCCAGTTTCAGGTTTGCTTTTCCATACGGGTAGCTAGGAAGTAGCCCGAACACGGTGGAGGGCGGCAGCACAGGCAGTACAAGACGTCTTGCCGCCAAGCAGGGTCGTCAACTCCGATATTCCTCCGTACACGAGATGATAGTACCTCAAATGTTACACTGATATTACCCATATTACAAGTAATATTACGTTGATATTACCCATTTTTCCAGGATTATGACGTCAGTACTGTAAAATTTGTGTAATATTACCAATAATACATGTAATATTCCATATTCCTGCGTACACGGTCAAGCGGAGTTGACGACCCTTTGCTTGCCGCTTATCACCAATAAGTTTCTTGTGAATTTTAACAGTGGAGGATCATGAATTCCATTAATTCCTGGTTGGTAAAGCAGAAAAAAATATTTCAGTATTTTTTTTTTTACTGTTTTTGATAAGGGTGCAATTTGACAAAGATCAATGCTCCCGATCACGATCCCAACTATCGACGTGCCGAGTGGCATTGGATTAGTAAGGTTTGCAGGGTTCATTGACATCATACACCGGCCACTGTACGCATACTGAGTGTGTGGGCACCTTTTGGCGTTTCGTAGTTTCAAAGAAATTGAGAGATGAAAGCAATCACTGGAAATCGGTGATAGACCGGGACGATAAGACGGACTCGTTCAGTGTGGAGGACACCTTTACGGTATTCCTGAGATAAGGTGTTGTGGGTGGGAGTCTGCTACCCAGCTGCTCCTAGCGAAATGCCCAGACTTGCCGCGGCGGCAGCGGGTGCAAAGTCTAAGTGCCAAGGGCACTTGGGTCCGGGAGCATTCGGGAGATACTTGCAACTTTAGCGTCTTGCGCTTTAGCGCAGATGAAGCCTAGCAATATGAGACTCCACTTAAGATACACTGATAACAAAAGTGTTCAACTGGCGTGCACATCAAAGTGTTGAACACTACGTTGCGCAGTTTTAGGTGTTTGACAGGAGATTTGCATACTAAAAAGTGTTGAACAGGATATTTGAACACTTAAAAGTGTTTAACTTGAGGGTTAAACGTTCAGGTTTGGACACCATAAAGTGTTCAAATTTACTTTTCAACACTTTTAAGAATGCAAACAGGTGTTACACACTTCAATGTGCACGCCAGTTGAACACTTTTATTATCAGTGTAAGGTGTGTGAGCGCGAGTGCGCATGCGCCCTTCATTCCGGGAGAGAGTGTTAAATATCGCTTATCTCACCGGCAGAGGTATCACAGCCCGACCGGCCCGGCGCGGCGCGACCATTGAAGGCCAGCTCTCCCCGGCAGCAGCATGTTGCTCGTCGCGCTGCTCGCCGGCCTGGTGAGTCTCTCCGTCCTTGTCGCGCTCATGGGGCGTGGCCATCGGGAGCAAGAGAGAGGTCACCACTAAGTGGTGTTCGGAATGACCCTGCAGGCTACCCTGGCGCCGTGCGGGGGCGCAGCGGGCGCAGCGGGCGCAGCGCCGCCCCTCAACATCATGTTCGTCAGCACCATGATCTCGCCCAGCCACTACATCTTCGTGAGCTCGCTCGCCAGGGAGCTGCTGAGGCGCGGGCACCACCTGACCGAGCTGGTCATCCGGCCGCCCGCCTCCCCGCACCCCAACCGGACCAGCTTCGTCATCGAGGACAAGAACTTCATTGAGGAGCACGTGAGTGAGACGCCCAGGTGGAACGTGGAACACACCATCGTCAAAACAACGTCATTGATGCCATTGTGACGCCGAAATGACATCAATGAGGCATCAAAGGGATCATCCTGAAAGTACGTCCGCTTTTCTGAGATCCATTTGGCTAATCACGGGAGTTCAGCGCCTGCGAAAGTCAGGGTACGCCAGCCCGCAGTACACGCATGCACTGCAGGAAAGATGTTACCTACCTGTCAGGCGCTATGAGAGCTTGCACAGGCTTGACTTACCGGGTTCGGAACGCCGAACGACGGACGTACTTTATGGATAATCCCAAAGAAGGCCACCAAGGAGCAGTATATTTTCACTGTTAACGTCAACATGGCTTCATTTTGGCATGTATATCATTTTGACAAAGGTGTTCCACCTGGTACACCAGTCTGCAGATATCTGGATATGCGTGATAATTAACAGCCTGACCTAAGCGACTATCTTCTGTTCCAGGATATTAATCTAGAGGAGGCTTCATCGCATAGTCTTTTCGATGAAATCGGTTTTTTGTACGAATTTTGCGAACAAACTACGAATGATACCTTACGGTCGAAAGCATTTCTCGACCTAATGAAACATATCCGGCAGAAGAAACCAAAGTTCGACGTGTTCGTCTTGGACTACCCGCTGCAGGAGACATTTATCGGGGTAAGACGGCGTGGTCCATCCCGCCCGCGATGAAGATGTTTGCGGACAACCTGGCAGCAGGATGGGGCCTTCACAAAGCGAACTGATTGCAGATCAACCACGAGATTGGGCGCAAGCCCATGGTCGCCATGACGGCCTTCAACATGCCGGAGGACGTGCTGCGGCTCATGGGCAGCCCCTACTTCCCGTCGCTGTTGCCCTACGCCGGCGTCGGCGCGCACGGCGGGGAGCCGCTCACCTTCTACGAGCGCGCCGAGAGCCTGGTCCGCTGGCTGGCCTACAGGGCGTACATCGACTGGAAATACCGGCCCTGGGTCAACCAGTTACTCGCTGAGGTAAGAGAGCCCGACCCGAAAAGAGCTCTCCGCGAGGGGAAAACAACTCTGAAATCTTTGTACCGGGTGTTTCTTTGAATGCGTAACAGTGTTGCGGGATTGCATACTCCTCAGCGCTGCAGGGGCCATGGCGCCTTACGAGCGAATGGGGCAGGCAAACCCGCAACACTGTTACGCATTCAAAGAAACGCCCGGTACACCTCGTAGTTCGCTTAAAAAAATATTTCAGAAAAATTCAGCAAGGGTTGGGAAAATTCCGAGGGGCGCTTCACTCAAATAAATCAGTGTACACCCTAAAACAAATCAGTAAAAATTAAGAAGAAATCAGGAAAAGCTCAGGAAAAAATCAGAAAAAAATCAGAAACAGTCAGTAAGAATCAAGAAAAATCAAGAAAAATGAGATAGATTGGAAAAAATCGGTGAACGCGCTTGAATTTATAGTGAAGGATCCCTCGGAAAATTCAGACAAATGTAGGAAAATTTAGAAAGTTCAGGAAATTTTACAAAAATGTGGGAAAATTTTCCACATCTGCGCCACGAAATTCAGAGCTGCTTCTCCCTCGGCTCGCCGCTAACGCCTCTCACCCCGCCGTCCGCAGCACTTCCCCGGCTCGCCGCCGCTGGAGGAGCTGGAGAAGGACGTCGCCATCTCGCTGGTCAACACCAACCCCGCGCTGCACGGGGCCGTGCCCCTGGTGCCCAGCATCGTCGAGGTCGGCGGCATGCAGGCCCAGCCCGCCAGACCCCTGCCCGCCGACATCCTGGACTGGGTCAACGAGAAGGCGGCCCCGCACGGCTTCGTGTTCATGTCCTTCGGCACGAACGTCAGGTAATGACCAGATATCTATCTTTTTCCGAATTTAAAGCACTCGCCCCGCCGCGCCTGAAATGGTATTAGTTTATCATCCCACACGTTTAACTGCCGTCCAGGTCGGCCAGCATCAAAAAGGACAGGCGCGACGCCATTTTGCGCGCGTTCGGCCGCATCAAGCAGCGCGTGCTGTGGAAGTACGAGGAGGACGACATCCTGGACAAGCTGCCTGCCAACGTGCGCGTCGTCAAGTGGGCGCCGCAGAACGACATCCTCGGTACGAGCGCGGTGCGCGACCGGCGGCGCTGGCGCTACACGAGGGGGAAACAGCTCTGAAATTTTTGTGCACCTGGTAATTCAGAAAAATTCTGGAAAATTTAGAGTTCAGAATTTGATTTAAAAAAATGACAAAGATTCACTAAAAATTCTCGACAATTAACAAAACGTAACAAAATTTGAACACCAAAATTCAGAGTTGTTTCCGTCTCGGAGCACGCAGCGTTGCCAGAAAAGTAGCCGAAAAGCGCTCAACTCACAGCTGTGTGGAACGGTCGGGGTTAACGCCTGACAACTAGACCATTCATCTCTGCACAGGTGTGTGGATGTTGCCTAGAAGGCAGGCGTGAACTCCTCCACACAGCTGCTTGTTGGGCGCTTTTTTCCTACCTCACTAGCAAAACTAGTGAGCAGCCCGTGTATTTGTAGATGGCATTATGGTGATGTGCTCCCGGTGCAAGACTGGAGCGGAGATTGCAGCCTGGAGGGTCATTAGGGAGCTCCTCGTGATAGTCTCGATCGGCGGGCCACTTCCGGGTCGACTCTCGACTGTTCAAGTTCACGATTCCATTAACTTTTTATTGAGTCTCGAACTAGAACCTTTAAGAGTCGACTCGGAGGTTGCCCGTTCGAGACTATCGCGGGGAGCTCCCTAATGACTTTCCTCGGCCCTAACTTGTGACACGCTTCACCTGCGTCTATTTCAGGACAGCCAAACATTCGCTGCTTCGTCACCCACAACGGTGGGCTGAGCACCCAGGAGGCCGGCTACCACGGCGTCCCTATCCTCGGGATTCCCTTCTTCGTTGACCAGATACACTACGCGAAGAAGACAGAGAGGATAGGGGTGGGACGCACGCTGTCCTACACCAACATCACCGAGGAGAACTTCTACGAGGCCCTCGACGACGTCATCAACAACCCCAGGTAGTACAACGCGCTGGTCGAGCTGTCACGTTACCTTCAGGGCTGGCTGGACATCATGACTGTTCAATAACGGAATCCCACAAAGTTTCAGGAGGGTTATCGGGGAGTCCCCTGCGGTAGTCTCGAACGGGCCACTTCCGGGTCGTTCAAGGAGCCCCAGTAGAAGACTAGTGCCTACATTAGGCGCTTCAGTTGCGCTTTAAGAAGAACAAAACGAATCAAACAGCGCGATTAGGGCGCTTTAAGGCGCTCGAGTTCTACTGGGGATTCAAGAGTTGACCCGGAAGTAGCAGCTGGGTGGAAACAAATCTGAAACTTTTGTATACCTCGTCATAAGTCGTCATACAGAAAAATACCGAAAAAATAGACAAATTCAGAAAAATTCAAAAAAAATTGGGGGGAAAAAATGTAAAATGCAAGCAAAAATTCAGAAAAATTCAATAGAAAATCAGCAAAATTCACAAAATTTGTGCACCAAAATTCAGAGTTGTTTCCCCTTAGCCCGTTGGTGACGCGCTGACGCGTCTGCTCTGCACGTGTTCAGGTACCGGGAGAACATGCTGCGGGTGCGGCGCGCGCTGCGCGACCAGAAGGAGACGCCAGTGGAGCGCGCGGCCTGGTACGTGGAGATGGCGGCGCGCACGGCCGGCGCCCCGCACCTGCGCTCGCCCGCGCTGCGCCTGCGCTGGTACGAGATCTGGATGCTGGACATCCTGGCCGCCTTCCTGGCCGCCCTGGCCGCCCTGGGTCTCGCGCTGCGGCTGCTCGTGCGCGCCGCGTGCGCGCCCCGCGGCTCCACGCCGACACGCCGCGCCGCCAAGGACAAGACCCACTGAAGTATGGCGCCCCCAGCCCCCAGCCCGGCCGCCCTGGGCCTCGCGCTGCGGCTGCTCGTGCGCGCCGCGTGCGCGCCCCGCGGCTCCACGCCGACACGCCGCGCCGCCAAGGCCAAGACCCACTGAAGTATGGCGCCGCGCACCTTACCTGCTGCCGTCTCATTCCGAAGATGATCGCTCTCGCGCCTCTGTCCTTGTCGCACTCGTGGCGCCCTGCCACCCCCACATAGAGCACCGCCACAGGTGCGACAAGGATGGAGGTAACAGAGCGAGCTTCGGACTCAGAACGAGCGTCCGCGCCGCGCCGCAGCGCAGCAGCACAAGTACTTTCTTCCCCGGGCGGCAAGTGATGGTCCCCCCGGGGATTGTGCCCAGGATAATTACACCACTGGATGACACGTGGGATCGAGTGTTTCCAAATCAGCTGACCGAGTCGCTGTGCACACGTGGCTCGGCCAGCTTGGACAAGGTCAGAAAAACAACTTGGACAGCTCTGACCCAATCTAAAAGAAGACTGAAAGTCAGCGAGCCCAAGGCCGCGGACAAAGTATTGGGGACTGTACAACACTGGCGTGAGTGGGGCGCCGAGAGGAAGCGTCGTCCGACGGGCGGGGTGGCGACTCGCGAACGCTACGCCGCGCCGTGCTGGTGAGGATGAAGAGCACCGTCCACTACAGCAGTGACAGTGAGAGGAGTGTCCTGGCCATGTGGACTGCAATACCTGAACCAAAGTCAGCGCTGAAACGGGACACTACTTGATTTCTGTATTCTTCACAGTCGGGGAAAAAAAAAAAGACGTGCCGGTACAGGCGGTAAATTTCTCCGCCCGCACGCTCTTCCGAAATCGCCCTATTGCCTTCCCGCTCCCAGCCCCTCGCCCGCCCAGAAGCTCACGCTTGCGCTGAGCGTGGTGGTTCTTCGATGAATAATTTAGCCCTGCAACCGTGACGAATTTTGTCCACCATACAAAGGAGTGTTCGATACAAAAACTGCTAGATCACGAGAGCGTATCACTAAAATGGGATCTCGCGCCTCACCGCTGTGTCCGTGTACAGATAATCACCGCTAATCACGGAGTGCCGATAGGGGTCCATCACTCTTAAATATCAGTGTACAAGTGTACATCCTAAAACAAAATGAGTAAAAAATCAGAAAAATATCAGAAAAAAATCAAGAAAATCTCAAGGGAAAAAACAGTTAAAATCAAGGAAAATCACGAAAAACAACAACAATCAGAAAGATCGGTGCACGCTTGAATTTATAGTGGAGGACCCCTCACGGAGTGCCAGCCTGTGGGAGTGAACGTCACGCAATACATGAGTGACAGGTGGGCGGCCTAACCCGCGGGCGGCGCGGCAGAGCAGAGCAGCGGGGACCGGCGATGCAGGCAGGGGCCGACTTCAAGGAATTCGAGGAGGGTCAACTTCTCCCACACTGTTAAAAATGTTTGAAATTTAATGACATTTTGTAGATTACTTTTAATAAAAGTGTTACGAAATTTCATGACACACTGAAATTCATTACAGTGTAATGAAATTGCATGATCATTTCATTACCCTGTTTTGAAATTTCGTATCTTCTGTAAGTTCATTACTTTTTAGGAAATTTTCATGACATAACGTAGTATTGATTTCTGCCACTAAATGGAGTTACGGTACCCGAATGTAATTTCTTGCGCGCGGCTGACCAGAAACGGCAGCGAGATGACCTCCACTGCCTATTTCCGACGCATTCGTCGTAGAGAACGTTGCAGTCCTCACGTGCGTCTATCATTTTTTAATCGCAGTGTCAGACTTTTCAGCTTTCGAGTCTCTCGATCTATATCAATCCTCCGCGGAGGACGATAGTCCAATATGATACACCCTCCTTTACATATTTCCGTACTGCGCATGACAAAAATTAGGAAAGTAGTTGCTTCGCTGGAAGCAATTTCCGTATTAATTTTGTGTATTTGATTTAATGACACGTGTCATTAATTTTCATTACATAAAAATAATGAAAATTTCATTACATTGTCATGAAATTGTAATGAAAATTGCTTCATCACAATGTAATGAAAATGTAATGAAATTTTTTTTCACAGTGGCACTCTATCACCCCCTCCTAAAGTCACCTGAACTTCACAGCTCTTGGACACAAAGTGAAGAATTGCAAAATACTACAATTAAATAATGACATTGCTAACATTTCACACTTTCAATAAGGATCAACAAACACATTGCGTAGACAGGTTTTTAGCTCGCAAGGTCGGAAGCTGGAAGATATAGATGGGTGCCGAAAGTAATAAAATTGTAAGTCATACCACGAATGGACTCATTTGATTGATGCAAGGGAATTCCGAGATTGCTTAAGATTTACCCCTGTCTCTGAAATTTTCTTTGATTTTTTTTTAAATAAAACTTTATGGTATTACTCTATTCTTGTTGTAAAATTTATGTTTTACATGTAATATGAAAAGATGTAAATATAACATGTTTTAAAAACACACAAAGTCTTCAAAATTCCTTCAACTTTTCTCATAAATGACCTTCACACGTCATGATCGAAACTGCAGAGGAATCATGGTGAACGGACCTCAGAGAGGAGGTTTATTTGGGGTCAAGGAAAAAGGTACACACTCGGAGTGACTTATAAGACTTATGTATTTGCTATGCGTGGCGAACGGTGGCGAAGCTCTCTGGGGATTTGAGACGATATTTTTTCCCCCTTTTCCCCCCGCTTACCACTTATCACAGAGGAATCCTCCTATTACTATTAATACTACCTTATAATTTAAACATATGTAAAAATGTAGGCATATGCATATGCACATGCCGCCGAGGAGTACATCACCACGTGCAGGTGCGTACAGACGTGAACCGATTACGTACTAGTGATTACCCGCGGTTTTCGTGAAGATTTTCGAATAAAAACTTTAAAGGCTATATTATTGTTTGGCCAGTGTTGCCAGAAAAGTAGGCAAAAAGTAGCCCAAACACAGCGGAGTAAAGCGGGCTGCATCTGCGCCTGCCTACTAAGCAACGTAAACGCTCTTGTGCTGAGGTGTTGCCTCAGCCTTCGTGCACTGTAAAAATTTAGAGGCAAATGACAGTCTATGTACGGTGTCGCCGTACATACCACTCTTGGACATCGCTCCTCGTGTACGGAGCGCAAACTACGGCGTCACCGTACCACCGAGAAGGCCAGGTTTTCCACGTTACAGTCTAAGAATACGGCTCCACCGTACCCTGTTTCGCACACTGTTTACTCTACGGTGTTCCCGTACATTGCGATCTGTCATAGATATGTGACATTAAGGGTACGGCATTGCCGTCTTTTCTTATGACGGGTGCTGCCGGAAAATAATTAGCGGTTGATACCGTCACTTTGACCGTCATTATTTTTTGCAGTGTGGATATTTCGCAGGTATTTAGTTGCTATTCTAAAGATATTTGGTGGAGCTGACGACGACATAACAAAATATCGACGAAATAACTGCGAAATAATAACTGTTATACTCAACTGAAATAACTGTTCTGTTAGTTTATTACGGGCTTCGTGCGGCCAGGAACTACCAGGGGGCTGACGGACACCGTGCACTTTTTGTACTATGCAACCCGCCCGCACCGCTCCATCCGGGACTACATATACCCATCAGGCGTCGGGGACCGGCTCCAAGCCTGGACGCTCCGCTCCGGCACTGATGTTGCAGCCATCGTCCCGAAAGGGCCCTCTCGCGGTTCGCGCGGTCTACGGCGGGGCTTTACCGGGGGGGAGGGGGGGGTCGCGGTTTCTCGGGAGTAACCCGCGAGTCCGCCGGGAGAGCTCGCGGTCTGCGAGTCGCTCCGTGGGGGTATCTCGCGAACCGCGGATCCTCCGCGGGGGAAGGTCGAGGTCCGCGGATCCTTCTCGTGGGTTGCTCGCAGTCCACGAAGGACCCACAGAGGATCCGCGGTACGCGAGATTCCTGCGTGGCAGGACGCGCGGACCGCGAGCTTTCCCGGTGGACTCGCGGGTTACGCTCGCGAAACCGCGAACCTCCCCCCTGTAACGCCCAACCGTAGACCGCGCGAACCGCGAGAGGGCCCTTTCGGGGCGTTCGCTGCAACAACAGTGGCGGAGCGGAGCGTCCGCGCTTGGAGCCGGTCCCCATCGCCTGATGGGTATGCAATCCCGGATGGAGCGGTGCGGGCGGGTTGCATAGCACAAAAAGTGCACGGTGTCCGTCAGCCACCTGGTATTTGAGCAGTGTGGTAGTTCCCCCGCGGTGCTGCAGCCCCCGCCGCGGCCGCTAGCACTCCTCCTCCGGCTCATGGTCATGGTCACACCTGCCGCACAGAACCTGCTGCACACCTGGCAGCGCGGCCCGCACCGCCGCGAGCTGCTCCCTGCAGCCCTCGCGTCTGTGGTGGTAGGCCCAGTCCCACCTCCGCAGCACGAGCCTCCTGAGCGCCCGCAGCCCGCACCGCCCCAGCAGGGAGTGCAGGTCGTTGCAGCTCTCAGGCCACTCCTCCTCCCCCCGATCGCCCGCCCACATCACCAGCTCCTCCAGCGTGCCGGCGTGGGCCTGCAGCAGGGACTGCAGGGTGGCGCGGGGGAGGCGGTACACGCAGAGCCACCGCAGCCCGCTGTGTACCGGCGGCAGCGCGCCCAGCTCGGGTGGCGCAGCGTCCAGGTCCTCATTACAATGCACGTAAAGCCTCCGCAGCCGCGGCATGGCGTGCACGGCGCGCAGGTGGGGCTCGCGGGCGCCGAACACCCACAGCCGCTCCACCGTGGGGGCGGCGCGCTGCAGCAGCTCCAGGCCCCAGGCGGGGTCACGGTAGCAGTACAGATTGATCAGCCGCACCGCCTGCAGCGGGACAGAGAGTCACTCGGGGCGCCCGGCGGTCTGTAAAGTTAAGTTAGTGAAGGCCGTCAAACCGACCGACCGACCGACCGACCCCCAGCCCCGGTCATTGAAATCTTGGCTCCAGTGCGGTATGCCTACGGTCCGTACCGTAGTTTCCGTGTACGGTCAGACCGTAATGGCGCCCCCACAATGGCCGTTACCGTACCGAGGCGGAACGCCTGCGACAAACTGGATAGGCCAGCCCGCCAAGCACTCTTGTGAAGGTGGCGGCCTAACCGGAGAGCACAAGCGCAGGGGGAAGCAGGAATTAAATTCCTGGTACCTAAAGTTTCGTACCGTCACCTCCCAATGAGTTGATTGTGGGGGCACCTTAACGTATCCTTACGGTACGGACTGTACTTCACTGAGGTCGGATTGTGTTTCATTGAACTTCCCCAACATATTCCCAGGCTACGGGGTGTACTGTAAGATTCAGACCGTAGTCAAAAATTACGGTCTGGAACCAGGCAACAAATTGACGGCGCGTACCGTACGAATTTACCGTAGTATTTTTTAACAGTGTAAGAACTCTTCGCTGAAGTAACAACTATGAACGTTACACGTTACTGTGTATTACGTACGGAGTAGCACTAATAGTGTTACTAAGACGCCTCGACAAGTGAGCCGGCTGGTGCTGGACACTTACGCCCTGCGCCTCCTGCAGCGCGACTGCCTTCTCCTCCTGGAGCTCGCCGGGGTCACTGCAGCTGAGGTCAAACACAGACATCTCCCGCGGGGGCGGCGCCTCGGCAGGTGGGGAGTCCATGGCAGCTACTAGAATCGTTACAATGTATTTCATTGTATTGCAAAGGCCACGTAATCAATCCGTAATCACCTGTATTTTAGGCGTAATAACCTGTTTTTAAGGCTTATTATCGATAAAATATGAATTGTAATAACCTTATTATGTATGTTAAGCAGTAAAATAACTTATATAAAAAAAAATGGTGCAAACAGGCATATTACCCGGCGTAATCGCGTAATCACTCGTACACCATTTTCAGGAGTGCTTTCCCCCTCGGTTGTGGTTATTTTACCGAAACAATGAATCTTTTTACGCTATCACTGGAAAAACAAAGGTAGGACTTAATGCCTTTCTAGGGGTAGGAAATTTTAATGCCTTTGAAAAGGCACGAAATTGTCCAAAGGCATTGAAATTTAACACCTTTGGGCAGTTTTAATGCCTTTGCAGGGGTGCTAATTTTTAATGCCTTGGTAAAGGCATTAAAACCCTTCTCGTCCTACCTTTGTTTTTCCAGTGATGTGTATATGCAACACAAAACTTATAGGTCCTGTTTTTCTAATCTAAGTAACCAAAATATTTGAGATTCTCTCCTGCATCCAACACGTCCACTTGGTATGAGACAATATCCTGAAGAGAGGCATGGTGGCCAGAGTTGAGCCCTCCCACAGATGTCAAGCAGAGGTAGAGATCGAACTTTATTGTCCCGTTATTGTTCACACTTAAACAACTTCCACTCATACTTTTACGTTGGTAAAATGATTGATGATTATCAGCACGTTTTCAAATGTTGCAGAAAAAAAGAGCTAAATAAATTAACCAAAACCATTCTGTATTCATAAAAGAACGAACTTCATACCCAACATTGTGATTCCTTTTCTCCTCCTTTCTCTTTACATATTATACACCATTCTCACTTTCAGTATTTTTACTAACTTCAAGTCATGTAAGCTAAACCCTATTAAATTATTTGAAGGCTCACAATCAAGTATGATTTCTAGTCATTTGTGTTTATTTACAAAATATAAAACATGAAAAAAAGATGGTCAAGCAAGTCACCGTACTTTATCTTTGATATGGTCTCCTTTTCTTTAATGAGTACCAAAATTACCCTTGCTGAATTTTTGTGCCGTAAAATGTAAGTAGATTGTACTCCAAAATTAAGAGAATATAAAATGATAATAATGATAAATAATCGTAAGTATAAACACGAGTGATTTATATACTGGTAGCGCCTGAAACATTTGCTCAGTTCTGAAAGCAGAATGACACTTGAACAACATGTCACTAACTTTCCTCGGACTTACTAGAGCCAGACATCAAATTAAAGCGTATGCAAATGAAGAACTGTGTAAAACTTTTCAAGAAAATTTTACCTAATCACAATCATGTCACTGTCACTCAGCTTTTAGCAAAAATTTCAAACGAGCAATATTTCACAAGACAATTAGCACAAAGAAACTACACTCTACACTAGAATTTCACTATAAATTGTTTCCAGTGGAAAACATACCTTTAACATAGAAAAATAATAATAAGATAAGAAACTACCTTCCTCACAGGCCGATGTATTTTTCATAAGGAGAAGAAACAGACCTTATAAATTTCTCATACCGTATTGCAGGAACCGGAACTTCACATTTGTTGTCAATGCTCCAGCACTTCTTTCATTCTTCCTTCTTAATTCCTGTTGTTGGAGGGCACGGTGCGTACTCCTTGGCCAGAAAGTAATTTGCACGCCTTAGTGCTCTAGAAATACGTCAGGTATTGTCTGAGCCGTTTCTCAATTCGTCCGTATAATTTATCTTGCGAGCATCTTGAGACCTCTTCCCTTTTGGAACGAGTGCAACCAACCATCCGGCATCGACCATCGACCGGTGGTGTTGGCGTGCGCGCATCCTGAGCTCCGAGCCACGTGTGGTCAATATATATCTTGGCACTTGTTTCCTTGTGGCTGTTACCTGCTGTTTGTCCGTTACTTTGTTCCCAATTTGAATTAAGGTCTCTCTTCCCAGTACTTTTATCTACGTTTATAAGACCTAGAGAATGTTTTCAATCCTCCGTCCTAACCTCTCCCTCCGCGTTTGTATAAACGGTGCCAGTTCCTTGTCACTTAAGCAATAGCGGTATACGCTCTGCCTAAAGAAATGAAGGCTCGGGTGGCTCGTGAGGAGGCTTGACTGTGCCTGATGGGTAATGTGCATTTGTCAATTCCTGCTTGTTTACTAATAGCCTAATTACATTTCCAGCAGCAAGATGACCAACCCGAAAGGTTACCGTCGTGGTACCAGAGACTTGTTCTCTAGGAAATTCAGGACTAAGGGTGTCATCCCTCTGTCCACCTACTTGAAAGTCTACAAAGTTGGAGATATTGTCGATGTTAAGGTGCGAACGCTGTTGTCAAACATTGTGTCGGACTTTCATTATGTTTTATACTGACTTTGACTTTTGTCTTCTCTCTGTTTCAGGGTAATGGTGCCATCCAGAAGGGTATGCCACACAAGTCCTACCATGGCCGAACTGGTCGTGTGTTCAATGTAAGCAGACATGCTCTTGGTGTGATCGTCAACAAGAGGGTTCGTGGACGCATCATCCCTAAGAGGTGAGTGAAAAATCAAGTGCTGACTGTTCTGCTTGATTCCTAGCTATTGCTGCTTTCACTTTAGTGCTGTATCAATCAATGTACACTGTTGTCAATATTGTTCACCAACCTCCTTGATCTCTGTAGGATCAACATCCGTATTGAGCACGTCAAACACTCAAAGTGCAGGGAGGACTTCCTTAAGCGAGTGAAGGAAAACGAGCGTCTAAGGAAAGAGGCCCGCAAAACTGGCCAGCAGGCTACCTTGAAAAGAATAGTTAGTATTAGTTTTATGAGCTAGAACCTCAAATGCTTGTCTTCATTCATTTTCTAACTTTTATTTGTTGTTGCAGCCCAAGGGACCCAGGCCTTCACACATTGTTAAGGGCACAGAGCTGATTCAGCTGGCTCCCATCCCATACGAATTTGTTGCTTAAGAAGGATTAAAATAGTTTCTAAAACTCACCTCTGGCCGTACATTTGTATGTCACCTTTTCTATCACTCTAGGACACAATACTCAAAGAAATTTCTTTATTTTTTTTAATAATTGAATTTTTCATATTCAATGAGTTGAAGTAAGTGTTACTAGATGTAGTTACCAGTCAGACTATCCTGCCTTTGTGGTAACACCCATTTACACAATAAGATGGAGCCATTTGCTTCATAATTCAAATTTAAAATTACTCAGCATTCAAAGCTTTGATACAAGTTAATGGAGGCTAGAAGTTTCGAAGGCTCACAACTCATGTTTAGTAGAATGGTACCTCCCATTCTGGTTTTACCTATCTTGTACTTGAGAAGTGTTGTGTTCCTGAAACTTATAACTTTGTAGTATAAAGAGGGAATATTTAATGTGGTGTAATTTTAAAGAATCAACACGCTGCACTAACATCTGCAACTTCAAAAACCCTCATACTGGTGTGTTTAGAGGTAAAGGCTGTATCAAGGTAAGGAAATTTACACTTCACAGATGAGGATGGGGAAAGGTCTTTCAGCCACTCACGAAAACCAGTTGAGACACCATCCGTACAGCAGAAGTCAATGCCTTTCAAGACCCAACCGAACAACACAAAGTTTTGTTGCCAGTCTTACCCTCAACTGTGAAGTGTGAAGAGCGGATTTCCATAACTTGAAACAGCCAAATACTGTATCCTGAGAGCAAAATAGGATAGGAGCAGAGTGGGTGGGTATGCTCCAAATAGGGCTTCAATGATGATTTCAATTACATTTGCATGAATACAGAAACCAATAACAATACAGATTCTTCGCTTTCTTTTTATAATCATTATAGACCCTAAATATGTACACATCAACTCATGATTTCTTATCAAGCTTGCTGGAAACCATCTCTCTAAACTGTGATAGTATCCGATTTTCTCTTTTCTGTCGTTCTTCCTTACTAAACATGGCCAATGCTCTTTTCTCGTCGGCTGAATAAATCTGGTTTTCTTTACGAATTCGAACAGCTTCCATTCTCCGGTGTCTGTAAGGAAATTATTATTAAAATTTTAATGCGCTTCAACACTTGTTTTATCACAAGAGAATATTGATAAGAGCTAACAAACCTGCTTCCACTCATTACATATCCTACTGATTCATAATTGGCAATTTCATCAGAAGTAAGACCAATTTCTCCTCTGCGAGGAATTCGTTTACCCTCAGCAACATACGCAGCCATGGCAGCTCCTTCACCAGGAAGGAGAGCCTTTCCAAAGTCTTTCGCGGACAAACCTCCGTGAGAGCTCTGAACAGGCCCAACGATTCCTTCCTCATCTGATGAGGTATCATGTGATTTCTGTGATTTCCGTTGTGCAACTGTAGATTGAAAAGTTGTTTAGGATATTTTAATTTTGACACCAATTTAGAGGAGATAATAAACAATTTCTAATCAAGGTAAATCATAATTCATTTCTACCTAGGGACTCACCATCTTTTTCAACCCACTGTTCTTCAGAGTCACTGCTGTCAGATGAATCACTTGATGACGACTCCTTCTTTTTCTTGGATTTCTTGGACTTTTTCTCCTTTTTCCGTTTCTTTTTGCTGGATTTCTGTCGAAAAGAGAGAGAGGTATGATAATGTTGAACTGATCAGAGAATGAATTCAACCATTGTGAGCAGAGATTAGAAAATCGAGAGAACTGATTATTAGGTACTGAGAGGATATGGGCAAGAGCACAACTATTGAGTGGACTTTGAAATATCCCGCGGCAAAAGGCATTTCTTTACCTTTGATTTGTGCTCTTTGTGGTGTTTTTTCTTTTTCTTTTTCTCCTTTTTGGACTTTTTCTGGGAAGGCTGTTCTTCGTCAGGTTGTTCTCTTTTCCGCTTGGCCAACTCAAACAAATATTCTGATGTATCCGAACTGCAACGAAAGAAATAAAGGTTAAATTTTTGACTAGCTTCACTACAACAACGTTAAAGTTTTAATTGTTTGAAATTGAAGAAGTGAATCAAGTATAAAGTACAACAAGTACACTGAAAAGTTTCAAGTTTAAGTCCGTCATCCTTATGGGCGACAAACTTTGATTGTCATTACTCACTCCTCACAGTGCGACGGTGATCTTCCCCAGACATGTTTTGCTCCTTCAAGCCCGATTTTCTCTCTTTCTTCACGTCTATGATCCATAAAGTCTGTCATGTTTGCAGGGTTATGTGGCTTCGGAGGCTTTAACAAGAATGCTTTGGCTAAGCCATGGAAAAAAAATTAATTGAACTAATGACTTTTAAACACAAAACATTCTGAATTCATTAACATTTTAAAACCGTATAAGGAGAGAATGCTCCTAAGAAAACGAAATAATTGAATTACAACGAACACAAAACGATACGATAGTAAATAAACAATAGGCTGACGCCCTCGCGCTAGCAGCGCCTCTGGTGGTCCGGCCAGGTAAAACTAGTTCAAAAAGAGGGAAACTTCAATATGCATCCAGGGAGGAAAAAAACCAAGACAGAAATTTTAATGACCGCTTCACCAACCAATCTAAAGGAAGGAGGCTTTTCAAATTCTCATTGTTTAGAAATCTGGATAATAAGAGGAGATAAAGAGGTGGAGGAATAGGGCACATGTGCTCTCATCCACTCATTCAAACACTGTGTGCACTACGGCTCTGAGGACACACGGAAAGAAGAAAAGGTGTTCCAGTTTTTAATAAGGAGTCCCTTTGTCAGAGACTGTTCAAGAATCCTAGGACATTCGTTTCTTGATAGTTCGAGTAGTCCAATGCTGGTGATGGATACTTTTGGTAGTTGCAAAACAAAGCACAGAATGTAGAGGGAATTAGGCTACTCTTTATTCAGTGAAGTACATCAAATCCATGCTGAAGAGGGAAAAAAAATTATTTAGTCCTACTTATTCTTTCAACATACAGGAGGTGACATTTTCTTTGAAAAAACAAAATGAAAAAAAGAGTCTAAAGATGACTTGAAAGAAAAACATTAAAATAATTGATTTTGAGACCACAAACTACAGCAACAGATTTCACAGACACACATAACTCAAACATTATAGCCTTACAACTCATAGAAAAATAATAAACAATACTTGCCCACAAACAAGTAAAGGCACGAGAGAAGTGACAAATAAAAGTAACATCAGTGATGTGATTGCATAAAGTTAATTCCATATGGTAAATCATGAATACAGTAACTTCTTTATATTACAAATATTTTCATAAAATCAAATACAAGTGGTGGGTGCATATGAGACACAGTCCACTTTGAAAAAATTGAAGACAAAGAAAAAAGGCGGAGAAAAAAAAACAAGCATCACAGATAATGTTTTTAAAAGAAAGCATGAGAGAAACAAGCTGGGAAATATTTAGTAAATGGCTATTGCAAGTAACACAGAAACAATAACATAAAGGTATGTACAGTTTGCATGTAAACCATGGAAATTATTGTAAATGGGTGATGAGTCTATCAGCTATCAAAGCAGTCTGACTGCAGAAAATTTGAAACAAGTCACACATGGAAATACCATTAGCCTTTAGGCACAACACACCTCACTCATTTCCCATAACATATCTGAGATGGCTCTATAACTTTCTTTGGCAAATCAACAGTCACTGGAGATGAAACCAGGTCACTCACAGCCCTGAAATATGTTCACAGCAAGCTGAACTGATTTCTACCGTACCCTAACATCTTCACAATTCCAAAAATAACCTCCAAGGAGGATTCTGAAACATCAGCTTGCCTTCATGACCTTAGACCTGGATTATCTAATGGAGAATAATTAACAGAGATCTGTTTGATTATGGAAGCAAGAAACACTTACTGGAAGCAAAGTTCAAAAGCAGTTGCATTACAAAAACAAACTAAGAAATCACACACAAGAGAATAAAACTACTTGAACAACAACTTGAAATATTACCATTTATGAGATGCTTCAATTGGTAACTTAACTGCTTCTGTTTTCAGAAAGCAAAAACAGTAGTGCAGGAAAATATTAAAACACACTACATCTGGTAACATAAGAGCAACACAACTGAACAGGACTAAACGAGTTAGAACCACAGACAGTGATAAAATGATGTGAATTGTGGTAAAATGACATATACAGCAGCAGTGGAAGAAATAGAACACCTTTTTAAAAATATAAACAAAATTGGACCTGGTAATAATTGAAACATGAAAAATAGGTAATAACATTGAAATCAGTGACAATTAATGTGAAGAGATAAGAGGCTGCAAACCACAGCACTGGCCAGTTAATCTACAAATAAGTTACTTATTAGTAAATTGAGAGAGCATATCTGCTATAAGGACACAAGTTTCTTTTAATGTAGAGCAAGTTCTGGTCCAAAATTGCTACCATCAATAGACAGAAAATTTATGACTTGAGATTTAATCAGGGGACCTACTATCAACTATCAAAAGACATTAACTATTTATGTTGTTTCTTTAGGTATATGTGCATCCCCTTTTGTATGGCCTTCTGTTCAAAGAACTGGTGTCCTACATATTTTGGGCACTTTGAGTAGAGGCATAGCAGAAAGCACTCACAGATCATACATCAAACATTACCCTGTTAAGCTTGAGTAATTACACACTTACAGCATCTCACAACACCAGTTTGTCAGTCTACTATTATCCAGCATGATAGTGCTTGAGCAATACAGAATGTATGTTATATGGAGAAGAAAATCACTGGCTACAAATAACTAGGCAGTAAAAGCAAAGTCACTTAAAATTTCAAAAGAAGAAACAAAAAGAGATGTCATTTGAAGGACAACTTACATTCTACAATGAAATTATTAATCCAATTCGTTAAGTAATAATCTGCGCTCCAAAGGAAACTTCAGTTTGGCACATTTACCTCAAAGGCAGTTTCTAGACGCGATAATTGCCCTTTCAGTGAAAATTTGCCATGATAAATTCTGGCTTATCTTCAATACTTTTCACACTGAAACATAAAATGACAAATTACCAGTGAAATTACACATCACAGCAATTGTAGTATCAAACATTCAAAGCAAATACCAAGCAACTCTAAAGCACTCTCTTAAATGAACGGTCACACACACACACATACACTCACTGTCACACCCACTAAAAACCACAACCTTAACCAGTTACGTATGCTGAAATCTGTTATTTTCTGCACCTGTGTCCCATAATAACTAAGACAACAGCTAGTGAGCAGCTTCGATGGAACAAGATACATTCGTCATGTGGATCCCATTCTAAAGTTTCTTTTTTAAAAAAAAAGAAGGTAAAAAAAAAAAAGGTCCACTTTGTACTTCATAAAATAAGTGCTTTTGCACAAAACCTATAGTAATACAATCCCACGGGAAAACAACACATTTTTAATAAAAATACAATCATAGTAATAAATCAAAGAAAGAGTTTTGCATTTCAAGCATAGTAATGGATATTATTAGAGAAAACAACAGAATTAAATCTTTGATAAATTCTAAAAGGCTTGGGGTGCACCTTAACTAAATAGACTATACAGTTTAAACAGGGAACAAGCTGAATATTATTTCATTTCACACAGGTGCAAGCAAAGCTTTATACATAACATAATGTAAACCCTCAATAGATATAAATTTGATCTCATTAAGAGCACACAACACCATAAAAAACAAATCAAAATAATTTTATATACCAAACATACAATAAAATAACCAAATAAATGCTGAAAATTTCTTACTTTTCAAACTTTCTTTATCATTCAAAAAATGTACCAAAAACTAGGGGTGACAAACACTTGCCTGAATTCAATCATTCAGAAGAACATCCTTGCCATCTGTGCCCCGTTGACATAACATGGCGACTCATAGCAACAAGACCACAACAATATAATCACATAATCACTAATGTTAATGGAGAGTGGATGTATTACAAATCAGTGTTCACACCATCTACAATAAGGAAAGCTAAGTATTGGAAACTTTCAAGCAATGTGGTAGACAATTCATTCAGATTCACAATAACTGTAGTCCCTGTTACTTAAGATCAGGCTTTTCTGCATGGCATGAATATATGTTGAATCTAATATAAATTTTACCCTAAGAATTTTAAAATGGGTAGAAACAATGAAAGATATTGCAATTTTCAGAGCTCATGATTAATTACACATGACAAAGAAAGCAATTTCACAGCCAGGTCAAATAAAACCTAAATTAAAACTTCAAGAACTTAATTTGTCTCAGAGGTGCATCGACCCATCCAAATATTTATGACTTGAGTTTCCTAGGTTGTATTGCTTGGTAGATACATGAAACAATAAAGCTAAAGAATCACTCATAAACATATGGGCCTGAGATGAGTGCCTGTTGGAACGGTGCTTTCTTTACAAAATAGGCAATCTTTACACGCAATAATGCTAGATTGTGCAATTCAGTCTCTTGACTTCCAGCAAGTGACAACTGACACAGAAGTAAATGTTATAAATACATTGCCTTATCTACAATGCTAGAAAACTGATGATCCCTAAACACTAAAGGAATAACCAAAGATATGTGCATGTTTGGCACAACCAGAAACAAGAGGAGGGATGTTATTTGTAGAAACTCTGAAAACTTATACATCTGGCACAAAGCACCGAACTGAAAACATTTGCACATCTCTGTAATGAAACCAGTGCAACTGATTTTAAGCATAGTCATTCACACAACAGTGTAAATTTGTCAAATACAGAGAAGACACTTATACAGATTAATTCACTCTGAAAGCAAATACCAGAACCTTACAAGTAGTTCACACAAACACACAGATATAGGCATAATTAAAAACTCAAAACAATCATTTTCCTTTATCAAAAGAACAATCCCAGCAAATATACAAGCAAGTAATGTCATGAGCTATCTCATCAATCAAAACTTGCAAAACTGTTATACTGCAACTCCTATAACATTCTTCTGATGTGGGAAAAGATCATCTGATGCGAAGGTGAAATACTGGCCAAAGCACATCAAACAAGGCTCAGTTTTGCTCTACTTGATAACAAGTGCCTGTTCAGGTTGGTTTCAATGGTGTCATGTTCCATGATCCTAAATGAACTGATTGAAACATGAACAATGGAAAGCAGCAAAGTTTTTTTGGGCCAAACAATACAATTCCATAAAATGACTACCAAACCTGGCTGGTCACCTAGCAAGTTACAGAATTATACTTCCATCATTGTAGCAGAGTGGAAACTTGTCACACATCATTACATTGAGTAATAAGGCTAACACACTATCACATCTCACTTTCTAGTAAAACAGTAGATTTACAACTCCAAGACAATTAGCATCTCTCACTCAGTCTGTGGTAAGAATGCTGCAGCATCACCTCGGCAAATAGGACAAGTTCGATTTGTCTGCAATATTAAATTATCCCTTGTTACTCAGTCAAAGTTAGGTCAAAGTGCAAAATTTTAATTAACAATACAAACCTTCAGCCACTTGTCAACACATTTGGCATGGAATTCATGAGAACATGGTAAAACTCGAAGAAGTTGTCGTGCCTCAAAGTCACACATGCAGATAACACAAGATGTTTGATCACCTTCATGTGTATCAATATTGAACCTAAAATTGATAGATAGATTAGAATTAAAAATAAGCCCATTAGTTTAGGTGATGATAGGTTCAACACAAAATTTTATTATGGACAACTCACTTGTAGGACGGTAGCTGATCAATCTCAGGTTTATTAAGACCACGGGGTTTAGCTTCGCCAAGTCTTTCAGCAAGATTCAAAAGTGCTTCATAATTTTCTGTCTCAAGGGAATCTGCAGCACCAAGTTCCCCTTGAATGTGTGTAGAATTGGTTGGTGAAAGCATCGCACTGGAAAAAAATTCAACATTCCAAATTTCATTCTCTGAGTGTTCATTTGAAAACATATAAAGAGGAACTTCGAAACAAAGACCAATTGTGATAAACCATTTCAAAAACACTAAAACTTGAAAAGAAATGAACTCACATAAAGTGTAAGAGAAGATTAGGATATGTAGAAGTTCCAGTAGATACTAGATGGAGTCGTCGAGCAGGCGATCGTCGATTTGCTGCAGCAATGACTCTTGAGCGTGTTGTCAGAATTTCTACTGTCCCATTATGCTGAAATAAAGTTCCAATAAAGTTAAAAATGATGAAAAAATATAGATACAAGTGATTACATTAAGTAAATCTTAAGGCACTAACCTCGGGAAGATACACAGGCGTTGAAGTTGACGAGACCTGTGAGGTCGATGTTGCAGTTGAATGAAGGAGGCGTAGCACTGACATTGGGGAATGAGTGTGGTGGAAGGAGCCATGAGGCCCATGACTGTGAGGCGGGTGAGGCGGGTGGGCATGGGCCAAGGGCTGAGCTTGGGGATGCGAGTGAGAGTGGGCCAGCGGCTGGGGGTGGGAGGCTGGCTGGGGTGGTGGTGCATGGTGGTGAGAGTGTGGGTGCGGGTGAGGGTGCGGGTGAGGGTGAGGGTGAGGGTGCGGGTGAGCGTGTGGGTGGGGGTGTTGGTGAGGATGTGGGTGAGGATGATGGTGGTGATGATGGCCTTGGTCTCCAACAATTGCAGCATCCATATTGTCAGGATTCCTCTGTTTTAAACAAGAACACACTATTGTCACAACAGAACATACAGGGGGAGAAAAGGTTAAAGGAGACAAATATGACTGAAAATCTGGATCACTAGAATCAATAGTGACAAGACGAACCTGAGAACTAGGATGAGGATGGTAGTGCTGTCCTCGAACCACCGACGGGGCCATGGGCTGTGCCATGGGCTGTGCCATGGGCTGAGTCATGGGCTGAGCCATGGGCTGGGCGGCGGCGAACAGGGGCGGCTGTGCGCCATGGGCCGGCGGCATGAAGGGCCCAGCAGCGTACGTGCCATGGTACTGCTGGGGCAGCGCGTGGGGGGGCGGGGGCGGGGGCGGAGGACCGGGGGGGTAGGCGTGGGGGTACATGGGGGGAGCATGGTGGTGCTGGCTGGGGTGCGGGTGGGGGTGGGGGTGGGGGTGGGGGTGAGGCCCGTGGTGCGCGCCCTGGTGAAGGCTGTGAAGGTGGCTGGGTGGCGGGGGATGGTGGTGGTGATGACTGTGGTAAATGTGGTGTTGGGTCACAGGGCCACTGAACTGTGTCACCTGTAAGCAAGTCAGACGATTGACTTAAGTGCACCTAGATAGAAATTGCACTGTTCCTCATCAAAGGGACGACACCAATACTTACCTGGCACGAGGGGGGAAATGGAGGTGGGGAGTAGAGGCCCGCAGGTAAGTGAGGGGGAGACGATCCAGTCCCAAAGACTTGAACAGGTACAGGCATAGGCGGGCCAACCTGAATGTTACCATCATTGTGAATTAAGCGGTACAACAATAAGGGGATATTTTAACATGCAAAACCAGTATTTGGATTTTACCGTAGCAACTTCAACAACAATTGCAGACTGATGGGTTGGGTGTGTGGGCACTGTAGAAGTTGTCGGCACATAGTTTCCATGACCGGGTGGCGGAGCTGAGTGAGGAGATGCAGTAAAACTGTCCTGGTTCCATCCAGCTCCCGATTCACGGAAGCGATTTCTACGAATAGGAGGGCTGCAAATATTCCAGTACACTTCACAATTGATAGCAAAAAAGAAAAGCACTGCGAACCAGACATATGAAATCTTTTATTTTACCTTCCACGTCCTCTTGCGGCCGACGTCAAACGAGGGGACCTTCTAGGTGGAGGTTGATTACTGTTGGTTCCATATTCCCAGTTGTTCACACGGGCATGAGGAGGAGAGGGAGGGTTTGGCACTGACATCTCCACAATTTGGCTGTGAGACAAACGCCGTCTCTTCGGAGTTGGGCTCCCACTCTAAAGTTAAGATTTAAAATAAAAAAATAAAAAAAATAATAAAAAAAAGAGAGAGAGAAAAAATTAATTATGAACAGAACACCCAGTACTTAAAACATGTGTAATCAATCAAGTAATAGAGGCATTCCAAAATTTGAAAATCCATCACCACCACTTCAAAATTTTCAAGTTTACTGCAAACAAATCTAAGTCCCAGCCATAGTCTACAAAATATGAATGTCAACACAGAGTAGATGCCAACAAGAAACTGTAACCCAAGGACAAGAAATTTTGGGATTACTTCATCTGCTTTCCAACTACATAGAACTTTTCCTAGCTTGAACAAATACCACTCCATCTGTTTCAGTGTAACAGTTATTCAAGAATCTTACTTTTTGGTCATCATCTGTCCCATCATTATGGCAAAAAGGATTTGGATTTAACCTCAATTCTGTGGGAAAGACAAACAATGAAAAAGTCACAAAATCAGCTGAAAAAAGTCCTATGATTCACTGTGACTGTGAGTTGCCGGATGCAACTAACCAGAATTTAAACAAGGTGAAAATCTTGGTTGGTTTGGCATATGGGTATCCACAGCAGATGATGAAGCTAAGTTCTCAGGAGGAAAGTTGGACTTTACACTAGAGCCCTCCTAAAATTGAATATAGGTATGAAGTGCTTAAAGAATCACTAGTCCACATATGCTACAGATGACATCTTACCTGGGTGCAATTATTGATCTGCTGAGGAGGCAAGCTTCTTCGCAGTTCTTGAGAATCTACATTCTGGCCATTTCCAACAGCACCAGCAGGTGCAAGATTCTGCTTCGGAAACTCCTGGTTTAAATATCCAGAATCCTTGGGGGACAAGCTACTGGCAGAATTCGGAGAGCAATCCCTATGAGAAATAAAAAACAGAATTAAATGCATGGATAGAAGAGTTGAGGATGAGTAGACAGATTCTGAGGATAAATTAACAAACCCTGGGACAAAACCCTGACGAAAATCCTTGGAACGGTGAGCTCGATTCCCTTGCCATTTTGAACGGCTACTACCATGGCCGCTGTGACTACCCGAGTGCCGGTAAGACCCAGATCCCCTCACAGCGCTACTGCGACTACTTGAACTCATGGCTGAAAGAAATATTACAGTACATGAGAAAGCAATTACACTCATCTAAGTTAGGCAGATTCTGTCAAACTATATTTTTTTTTTCAAAATTACGACATAAGAAGTTACACACAGACCTAATGATTCATGAACAGAGGAATAGTATAATGATTAAGTTATGGTTCCCAAAAGTCATTCAAACAGATAAAATGAAACAAAAGTAAGGTTCAAAATCATAATATTTGATAATGTCACTCAGACAAGGCCAAAATATTTAGTTCATCACAAGGCTGTCATCAATAAGCAGCATGATTTGATCAAACAAAATGACCAATAGCAAACAAACTAAAATTAGTTTCCAAGTTGGCAAGCAATAGTAAATAAATAAAGATTTTAAGATGGCAAGAGGGGTACAACCTTGTGGCCTTGAGAGTGTGCTGTGCCTTCACAATACTGCCAGATTAGCACAGTATCAGTGCAATAGAGGTTAAAGACGACATTTCGAAACAAGAGAAAAGCTACATCAAAGATCAAAGACATCGAGGAAATGAGCTAATCGCGACAGAGTGGCAGCCTAACCAATAAGTAACTCGCTTGGCTACGAAACTTTCACAGACTTCTGCACAAGAGTACCTCGCTCATCACAAGGCCAATCCTAACGTTGCAGAAGATACGAGCCAGCTCGTAACCTTACGCTAAAATGCAAACTCAAGAGGAGTCGTCAAACAAAATGACCGACTCAGAGCTGCACCCTCCTGGTTGGGAGGCCACCGCAGAAGCGATGAGGATGAAACGCATCTCCAGAGACTACGACAGAAAAATGAGGAATTTCTTGAGGATCGGAACGTACATGGTCACGCAGGGAGCGGGGCGGGGACCGACAATCTTCTCCGCTCCGCCTTCAGGTCGCAGTCGCACCTCACCAGCGCTCACAGGGGGCAGGTGCACGCAGCCATCGCACGGGATTTCAGAGTCCTATGACGGCTTTCAGTTTCATTGTTTTTCTTTCTCTCTGTTTTCACACAGCTGTCGCCCTCGCACCCATGAGAAAAGTTACCCGAGACATGTTATCACCAAGACAGCCAACATTGGACGGGAATGCAGCGCTCGGAAAAACGGAGCTGGGATCACACTGGCGAGGGAATGCAAATGAGGCTCAATGGCCCGACACGCATGTTGCGGTGCGGAGACCCGAGC
This sequence comes from Frankliniella fusca, assembly GCA_029379305.1. Classification (NCBI taxonomy): domain Eukaryota; kingdom Metazoa; phylum Arthropoda; class Insecta; order Thysanoptera; family Thripidae; genus Frankliniella; species Frankliniella fusca. The sequence goes on from JAHWGI010001215.1 coordinate 437,833, forward strand.
GAGTCCCCGACGAGTCAGGTACACCAATTTTATCCATCACTTTCATTACACAGAAGTTACATGCAAAAAACAATCATTTACGTGCGACCCCCACCACTGAATGACGGAGTGACGAAACAGGCTGGGACCAATCGCAGGAGTCCTACTACGTCTCGCACTACGTAATAGTTTTCTGGCAACACCCTTTCCCGGAAATCTCACGGAATTTTCGGTCCAACCGAAATTAATAGATTATATAGATGTTTTCTTTTATTTTCATTCAAATAAACCTGCAAATACTCCGCAAGATGGTGAGTTCGTGACGCTGGTTTGGTCTCCCCACTGCTCACGTAGTGTCACGTGACGCGTAGCCGCGCTGTGGTTGGCGGACGCCAAGTGTTTACTCGATTTCACTCTGCAAGACGATGACGTCGTACCGTGTCTGTTGGTTGTTGTTCGTTGTTGTGCGCAGGTGAAGGTGAAGAGAGGACGCGAAGTAAGCGCAGCGCAGCGAGGCTCGCTGGTCAGCTATGTACAATACCTGAGCTGGTGATATTTAGATTTAGGAGATCGGAACACCAAGAAGCTGCAGGCGAAGTACCGTCGTGTCTGAAGGGAGAGAGAGACGGGAAGTTGCCCTCGCCAAGTGTGTGATGCCGAGGACTGCAAGTCCCAAGCTCAGACTCAGGGTAACTAGGACGGTCGCCATTTTGGATGTGTGTATACTGGTGAGGCCATCTCGGCAGCTGTTACATCCCAGGAGTGCTTGCTGCAGTTAGCTGGATCGTGGAAAGCTGTGGAAAGCGTCGCCCAGGGGGCCGTCGGAGTCGTGCAGGAGTCACATCAGCCGCAGGGTGGCGAGCGCGTGAGTGCAGCGCAGCGCGAGGCGAGAGACTTGTGAGGTAGCCGAGTCTGAGAGGTGCAGCTGCCATGGGCGAGAAAGGAACAGAGAGGCACAGGGGTTCCAACGGCGCGGTCTACGCCAAAAAGGGCCATGTCCGTGTGATCAAGAACTCCACCATGGGCCAGGGGCCAGGACAGGGGCAATCTGGTTGCAGGAGTTTGGCGTCGTCGCCTACCAAGTCCTGTTCCAGTCCTGAGTCCTTTGTTGCCAGTGGGTCGGTGAAGAAGGGCAAGAGGTCAAACGACTTCTCACCCCTTTCTATGTCCCCCACTTCAAGGAATAGTGCCTTTTGGGGAGGTACGTCTCCCAAAAACATTACTCCTCGCTCTTCGCCATCTCTGGGATGCCATTATGCTGGGGCCAAGTTTAGTGAGCCTCCATCGCCAGACACCCTGCCCAAGCCCCCTACACACTGGAACATGACGCAGTTTTCCCCAAAGGATCAGTACCTGGAGATCTCTCAGCAGTTGAAAATGCTTTTGAAGGTGCAAGCGTGATATTTAAATTCATACTTTCAAATTTCTGTGTACTTTACTTTGGTCTCATGATTGTTTTAAGTGCAAGCTGTTAAATTTCCTTATCTCATATCAAATTGATTTTATTTACTGTATTGCATCACCAGCAGATATTGATTGTGATTTTGTTTGTAATAGATTGTCATTGTTGAGAACTCAAAATGAGTTGACTGTTATCATAGGCTAGTAGGGCACAGTCAATTGACTTCAGAAATATTGCCCTTGTGATATGGGATAGTCAGTGATCAAGCCCTCCGTTCTCATTAATTCGGCTACTTAACTTTAAAAGGGCAATATGCTCCTTCCTCATATGTTTGCCTTTTCAGGCTTGGCACAATTTTTTGCAATCATTTTAATCATTGAATGCTCACAATATTGAAAGAAACTTCAATTTCATTATTTGTGTAAAAGCAATAACAGCATGGTTTTGTTTTAGTTTTAAGGCCCTTTCAACTTACATCATAAATTTTCTTTTATTTTCCAAGTATAGACAAACAATCAAATTTAAATATTTAATTTTATCAGTCTCTCTCCCCCTCTCCTCCCCCCAGATTGTTTTATTACACAGAGTTGTAACTTCCATCTAATGTTCTTACCATGTGAATACCAAAATTAATAGTCCGCGAGGCCTAAATCAGCATCCGTAACTACTAAGACCTAGTTATTAATTTGTTTAATGTCCATTGTGAACTTTATCTCATAATCTTCATATTGTGAGTCTAATGGAGTCCCATCAGTTCTGTGATGCAAGTTGCTATCAATCACTTGTCTTGTTCTTCATGTTCCTAACATCCAAAGTTAAGCATCTTTCTAAATTCATATTTTATGAAACTTTGTGGACTTGACCATTGACTGCAGGCAATCATGTTTAAATGTTTTATATAATTGCCATAAAAAAAAAACAAGACAATTGGTTGGTAGAAGCACCAGGCTGCTCAACTGTTGCTTTCTCTGTTTGCACACCTCTGAAGTTTTAAGTTGTTAAAGAAGTTTCAATAGTCTATTTGTATGGTAGAATAGAATAGGGTTTAGTGATTTTGTTTTAAGGTTGAGAGTATTCATACTTCAGGCATCATGTAGGAATGGGGTTTAGGACATGTACAGGCATACCAAGCTGGTTTTGCAGCATTTTAATTTTGCAGAAATACCAGTGAGGCATACTACCTCTACTTTTTGCAGTTTCCAAAATTTTTATCTAAATTTATCAAAAAATGACATATTCTAAATGTTTGTGTGTGTTAATATTCTTTTGTGGAGTGAAAATTAGTCCAAACCTCAGTCCTCTGCCTATTTACGATCATTTGTCATGTCCTGTTTATTTTTTTAACTGAATCAAATGTGATGTGAATGTGTTATATAAATATATATGTTTGATGCTGGGAGTATGAAGACATCTCACATAAGTGGTACACTTGCTTGTTAGTGCCCAGGCAATGCCAGGACTTGTGAAGTGGTTTGCAATTGGGCTGAGGAGAGAATTCTCATTTTAGAAAGACATAATGGTGGAATGGCCTGAATGGTCGTGTGCTCAATTGTGGTTGTAAAGCTTTAGATTAGTTTTCTTATTGAATGTGGCCTAGTGAGGAAGTGTATGCCTTATGTTTACTTTTAATGATGTTTAGCTGTCTCTGGTGGCCAAAGTGCATATTCTTGTGCCAATTGTCCATCGTTTTATTATGTATGGCCCAACATGTGAGGCTTAAAATTTTGTCTGTTGATTTAAAAAAAAAATGAATTTGTGATATAACAAAATCCCATTCCCAGTTGAAATTTTAAGATTGACTTTGTGTCACCAGATGGCATGCTTTGTGGTTATAACTGTGTCTCTAATGTTAGTGTTTCATTGATGTCTGAAGAGTGACCTAGAGAGCCTGACAAAAGAATTTTGTTTAAGAATCTAGTCAAGGTGATTTTTCTACTGTGACATGTATAAATGATATAATGTGTAAATGCTTATTTTTTTTAAAACAAGATGTGCCTGTGATGATATTTGGTAATCACTTGTAAACTTGTGTTTGTAAGTGTACTTTTGGATAACTCTCAACCCTCCTGTATTTAATGTGAGAAGTAGGCAATGGTGCTCAGTCATATTGATCCATATCTCATTGATGTGATTCAAAAGTGATAATGTATTTTATAACATTCATCTCATCATCCCTACATTTAAATTTTGTCTGCATTGTAATATGATGTCCACTGGAAAGGAAAAGAAAAGACCCAACTTGAAAAAACAAAAAACTCTTCAAACAAAGAAGAAGAAAAAATGAACAAAAAAAAAGAACTGCAAGTTGTGGTGTTTGTACTATTGTTATTGAGTATTATGCAGCCTGTCAAGTATTGTGAACATTTTGTATGTTTGGGCATTCCGTTTCATGTGGAAGCACAACTTCCAAGTGTTTCCACTGCAAGTTTACAAGTGAACTATCCAAGTGAAGGACCAAGTGAAACACTAACTCAACTGACTATACCACAGTACAAATTATGGAGCTGCATCAGCTCCCTCCAACAATAAAGGGAGACTCTGTGCCTATGGCACATTTTAAGAGAAATGCTGTCTTCCATGACTGAATTGTTGCCATGTGCAATAGGATTAAGTTACTATGTATAAAGAACTCTTTTGTACATCCAATTATCAGACCATTGTGAATTTACTGGTAATGTCAACCTTTCCTTGCTTCAACCAGTATTTCTATGATCTCCACAATGTCCCCATTTTTATTGTCATTACTGTACCAAATTATTGCATTTCTCAAGCATGTTCAGTTCTATGTCCTTCAATTATTTGCTATCATATTTTACCATCTGCTTGTTTTGTTTCTTCCATGTAATGCCAGTGCACTAAACAAATTGCCTTGAACTGGTTTTAGAAAAAGTTTCTGTAATTTTCTGTGTTCTAATCATATTGTGATCCTGATTATTATTGTGTTATCATAATTTCATCTTTTGTTACTGTATTTTCAATGACATTGAAATTAGTCAAGATAACTCTGTTTTGATTTATATTGTACAAAAGTGTATGTATGATACTCTATTTTATGTTCATGCTTCATATTTCATGTTCGACTCATATCATCCCACAATGTAAATCGCTCATCTTATCTCATCTCATATCCTTCCATCCCCTACCTCTTTCCCTTCCCTTCCTTTCCTTTTTCCCTTCCCATCCCTCTTCCCTCCTTCCCCTTCCTTTTCCCGGGCCCTTTTTAGGGCCCACCAAATTTTTCTGCAAAGGAAAACTTTCAACAAAGACAAATCTGCTCCCTCATGGGTGCTACAACTAACACAACTTTCTTACAGGCTGGGCTGAATGTTCTTCTGTTTTTGCCCTCTCTCTTGATTGTCTTTTCACCCTGTCCTGGTCTATCCCTGTTTTATCCTACCTTCCCTCCTTCCCCTTCCTTTTCCCGGGCCCTTTTTAGGGCCCACCAAATTTTTCTGCAAAGGAAAACTTTCAACAAAGACAAATCTGCTCCCTCATGGGTGCTACAACAACTAACACAACTTTCTTACAGGCTGAGCTGAATGTTCTTCTGTTTTTGCCCTCTCTCTTGATTGTCTTTTCACCCTGTCCTGGTCTATCCCTGTTTTATCCTACCTTCCCTCCTTCCCATTCTTTTTCCCGGGCCCTTTTTTAGGGCCCACCAAATTTTTCTGCAAAGGAACAACTTCCAACAAAGACAATCTGCTCCCTCATGGGTGCGACAACTAACAACTTTCTTACAGGCTGATTGTTCTTATGTTTTTGCCCCCTTTCTTGATCATCTTTTCATCCTGACCTGATCCATCCCTGGCCCATTCCTGTTTCATCCTACCTTCCTGCCTTTTCCTGGGCCCTTTTAAGGGCCCACCACATTATTCTGCAAAAGAATAACTTCCAACAAAGACAAATCTGCATCCTTATGGGTGCGGCAACCAGTTCAACTTTCTTCCCTGGCTGAATTACATCCACTGTCAACCTCCTTCCTTCCAAACTTTTCTACTTTTCCTGGTTTCTTTCTATGGTCCACCATTTGGCGAAAGGGTATTTCCACCTTTAAGGGGGTAAGCCTTTCAGATGCAAGTGCGGGAAAAAAGAAAGAAAGCCAGTATGCTAGTATTTGGTTAATATTAGAGGAAAAAGAATTTCAAAGCAAAATTAAATAAAATTTACAAGTTTTTAAGTTAAATTTGAACTTAAACCAAGACCAGAAACCTTGACAAACCATTTAAATTATAAAAACAGGTCTGCAAGATATTCTTCAAATTCATCATCACGCGCTTTCTCTTCATCTGGGCGTCCTGATTCCTTCCATATATTTGACATCTCAGTCTCAGTCTTGTCCTCTGCTGAGGAAGGGCCATCAGGAATCTTCTCCTTTTTGTCATTCTGCAGTTTCTCGTCTTTTCCTTTTTTCTCTGAAAGCTGTTTTCTTTTCCCTGTTTTCCGTTTCTGGATGCGTTTCACTTCTCTCTTTTTGGAGCCATAGTTCAGCTTTGATGAGCATTCAGGGCAAAGTCCTACATAAAACAAGTTAAGACATATTGTGAAGAGATAGTTTCTACATTGCAAATGAGGGGGGGCACGAGAAGTACTCACTTAGTTTCACTAGTGCATTTTTCTTCTCCCCTTGTTCTTGATATGCAAAATTCACTTCCCATGTTCTTAATCCATCACGCACTGAGCAATGCTTTTCACCACATGTGAATTGCCCCCTGCCAGATATTAGTTCTGGTTCCGTGCGCCACCTCATAGCAACCTGTAACCATAGAATCTTAACATTACTTGATCAATATTTGCGGAAGAGTGATGACATACTAAGACTTCTGAACAGGTAATTTTTGCTGAAGAGAGACTATGAATAGTTCAAATTGGGAATAGCTGGCCTAGTTTCAGGAATGATTAACATGAGCTAATATACTTTTAAAATATTGTCCTGTTATGTACCTTATTGGCTTTGTACATTGTTAAGTCACATATGCAATATTCTTTGAATAGTTTATCATGGTACTTCTTGGCAAGTTGTGCCTCCCAAGTATCTGGATGATCCTCAGCATCCCACAAAAATCTATGGTTTTCCCGTAAAACATCATAATCCGTTTTATCCCTAGACCTGCAGAAAGATGAAGTGTTAAAAGTGGTGCCTACAAATATGCTCAGTGTTGCTTCACGAAAGAAACTTACGTATCTCTTTGTAAGAGGGAAGTAGCACCTTTCCGACAAAGAAAATAATCATTAATTAATCGTTTGTGGAGATCATATGGAGCCATAGAGGAGAAAAGTAAGCGAGCAGAGGTGCTGGTGATCGATGCACTATTTGGCTGCATTAGGTGTAAAGAATGTCGACCTAGAACAAAACACAAATTCAAAAATACTGTCATAGTCTCATTTTAGGTCTACTGAGGAGGCAAGACAAGTAGTTTTATAATGTAAATTGGTTTCATACTGTGTTCAGCAGTTTCCCAGGATTTAATACTTGATTCCATTCTGAATTCTGAAAAACTTAAATTATGTCTATAACAATTATATGTCTTTATAAATAACTATCAACTTCCCCGTACTGTTACGGAGGACAATTCATGAGTAACTGAATATCTTGTCTTTTCTGTTCCGTCATGTCCAAACATGACTTGTTGAAGGAAAACAACCTCAAACCAAACCAACTCAAACGACTGCGATTGCGTGTGGAATTTCTCATACAAAGCTCTTTGGATGTTCACTTTCTTATTGTTGTTGTTGTTTTTTGTCTGCAGTGTACACTCTCCAATCGATATTGTAATATTCACATTTCAATGTGCCTGGAAACATTTCGTGATTTTTATTCACAATAGCGCTATATTTTACTGTTGGGAAGATTTTCGGAAGGTACGTAGGATTCATATCTTTTATCCATACCTAACTGTATATTTTACATGACAATACATTCCCTGCTATGACGACGTTTGTTCAATTTTTGTTTTAGCTTAATTTCAACATGAACATGAATGAGCAAATTCGTGATGAATTCCTTTCTAATTTTAAAAAAATTAACGAAAAGGAGGAGCAGCGCGCGAATCGCCTCAAGGAAGTTACTGAAAACATTGACATTGCACATCTGTTAATTGGTTATGGCAGAGCAGCCCGAGAGGCTCTGGAAGCTGTCTTACTCCTGTCATCCCCACTTGCCTTTGACACTTTTCTCGCTGATTGCTTTAAGAACAGTCCCAACAGGTCTCAGGATTATGCTGGAGTAAGCATAAAGTGTTATCATGTCGTAGTGTAGTCCTGATGTTTGTTTTATCCGTTTTATCCTAATCAACTTTTTCCTGTGGTCTTTTTCCTCATTGCAGGAGGTCAGAGTAAAAGCAAGAATTAAGGAAGTTCATCCATCTAAAGTTTTGTTTCAACTTCTTCCTGAAAAGTTTCCTGGCATGAAAGCTAGTGACTTGATTGAGTCATTGAAACATGCACGCTTGTATAGAGCAATATCTGCTTTAGAAAGATGCCTAGAAGGTATGATATTTCAGCAGAAGAAATTTTCATATCTTGATTACTGCTTTTACTTCTTTTAAAGTTGCCACCAAAATTTTTGTTCTTGTGTTTTAGCCCTGCCAGAACATGAAAGATCTACAGGTTGGTGCATTTCATGACTCATTTCATGACTCAAATCATTTTTGCGGTCTGAAGATTCCTTAACTCTTTAATTTTTTTCCCAGGCTGTCCCTTGCCTAACTCTTCTTTGCCAATTTCGGCCTCTAAAAGCGGCATCAAACCAGATACTTCAAAGAAGATCAGAGGCAATATTTTACTTTCTTTTGCTAGAGATGGAAAAGATATAGCCGAACACCTCAAAAGTGAGCTTGAGAAACCATTTGGTAGAAGTTGCAAATCATATAATGTTGTGAAACTGTCAGATTTCACCAGTTTTATAGCTGAGAACCGTGTTCTTAATATGAAAGACATACTATCGAGGGTAATAGGCATATTACAGATGTGATGCTCCTTACCTTTTCATTTTCTTTCCATTTTTTTGAATGTTAAGTTTTACCTAATGTAGCCCTTTATTTGCAGGTGGATTACATTGTCCCTGTATTAACGGATGGCTACCTTCAAATCTTGAGCAAAAGAAAACCCCCAGAGGATGCAACAATTGACGAAGAGTTAACACCCTTACTTATCCAACTGACAGAAGATGACTGGGTTCACAATGGTTTCAGAAACAGAAAAATTCGATGTTACAAACCTGAAGGTGTGCACAGCTCAGGTTTTGGACCATTTTCAACAGTAATAAGTGATATCTCTGCTTTACGTACAAAATGGTTAAAAATCAGAATTCATAATTAACAGTACCGCAAAGTACTGTTTGCTCAGCAAAGTTTTGGGCTGTGATTGTAATTGGTATCTTGTGAAATAAATATATCATCTTTTATTTTCTTATATCTTGGATTTTTTTTTATTTTTAAGGGGTCTAACATGTACATTGAATCCACATTGATATGGAGACAAAAGAAATCACAGTCTCGAGTCTAAGGAACAAATCTTTCTGTAATTGATGGCAGTTTCTGGCAGACAAATGTTTTCTTGACCACAAATGGTTCAATAAACCTCTAGCTGAACTAAACACCAGTGTAAATATACTTAAGCCCATTCCAATACAACTTACCTCCACATTAACAAAACATGATTATTTGCCACTATAAAAATCAGGTGCGAGCACCATACAGGGTAATTTAAGTAATGTGCATAGTTTTACACACAGATTTCCAACCATGTAAACAGGACTTCTGATTGTTACAACAGCACATGATGAAATGCATAATCCAAACAATATGTCAATGCACTTTTTACTATTGCTTTTTTAAGAACTAAATTACAACAAAAATATAGATGTACACATACATATCAACAGCATACAATTGATAAAATATCAGAGCCAGGGGCCGCATGGCACCAAGTGGCATGGTCCACCATGCCACCAAATACCATGCTATTATGACTAGTACGTACTTTTACTACGTGTGTGTTGATTTTTCTGGTCCACACAATATCTGGCAAGTTGATTCCTTGCTTAAAGCAGTCCATCCTTTCCTTTTTCTTTCAAAAAATAAAACAGGAATGCTGCTACTTTAAGTACACTTTAGTATTTATATGCTCAGGAGCCCAGATTAATTTCATCATAATTGGGAAGAGAAAAACTCGTCAGGAGAAGAGCAAATATGGTTATACACCAGCTAGTCTAAAGGAAAATTAAATAAATTAAAAATGAGACAGCACTTATCAGTATAAAGCGCCAACAAGACATTTGTAGTATTGAGCCAATGCCATGGGATAAAACAAACTAGGCCCAACATGATCATATAAATAAAATATATATATTTATATCTGACTAACAAGTGCATTAATTAACTAAGTACAGTTATATACCGATAAAATCCCACAGAGGGGCCAGATAAACAGCCTTACTTTGATTGAACAGTAGCAATAACCAATTAAAATTTTTTTTTCCAGATTTGCTGAGAAAATCAGTTATACATTAAAATATAAACAAAGTAAAGTATAGCAACCCACCTGAATGTACAGTTCAAAAGAACTATCAGAAATTGAATAATCTTTCTACAACATAACGAGAAATAAATCATTAAAAGTGGTTAAGGTGAAAAATAAACAAATAAAACACAAGGACAGTTTGAGTACAAGTGGTGGGTAGACTAGTAGCTGGCAACCTGGCCCGCTTCCCCCAGGCTCAAATTTCTTTTTCACACCCACACAATAATTACACATTCTCATCAGTAAATACACTCATATGCACTCTCTCACTCATACCCTCATATACAATATTCTCTAATTATATTTACAAAACACTGCATTAACAAAAACAGAGCATCAGTTTTCTCTACATGCCACTGCTGCTACAAGTGCAGCACCTCTACCACTACCGTCTTCTGACAGCATCAGATCAAACTGAAACCAAAATTTGCTAACATTAAATCAATGCAGGAAAAATATATCTCTGTTGGTAAAAATCAAAGATACACTCACCTTGATTCCAGGAAGAATTAACTGTTTGATTTTCTCCACCATCAGATCATGGAAATGTGGATGGAAACGGTACACTGAACCATCAACACCAACAGTTAGGCTAGGTTCCTTCATCTTGTTGATAAGGACAGCAATACCAGCAGACACCAAATGGGCAGCACGTCTTGAAACACATTCACAAATGTATCGAACATTTGCGCAGTCTTGTTCAGTGGCATGCGCCAGTCCAAGCTCTCCCAGAACTTCACGACAGTTGATGAAACTTCCACGCTTGTCACTAAAAATTAAATTATTAAAGGTAAGGTTGAAGTCAAAAGTTAGTCCTTAACTTTTGTATTTACCTCTCTATTTCAGAGACAAATTTGGTGAAGAAATTTCCTCTCTTAAAAAGTAAGTCTGAACCCTGACCACCAAAGAGTAAACCATCTTTGGTGAATCGGACCAATGCTAGCCGCACCAATTCTCCCATGTACATTCCAGAGATCATTTTTTCAAATCTAAAATTCAGAAAGAAAAATTATAAATCAAGTAGCACAGTCTTTAACGGTAGGAACAGACAAAATTTCTATTTTGACAAGAGGAAATCTTACAGCTGTTTTCCAGCATTTATGGAATTTTCGTCTATTTCTCGATCATACTCAGTTATCACAATATCAAGTGAGCCGTCACTGCCAAATGCACCCCATTCAGTGTTCACGATACAGTCAGGCTTGTTTGTGTCTCCATCGAACATTTCACAGTTTTCAGTCTTCTCCACATAACATACATTACAGCCAGTTCCTGGAATTGAAGGAAATATCAAAACCAGAACCATGGCAAGAGTGAAATGCTTACAATGAGTCTTTAAATATTTCAAGTCTCATGCAATGCTCATCTTTCTCTAGACAACAACAAAAACTGGAGATTAGAAATGAAAATGAGTTTGATTGGTTCTTAGCTACACTGATATCGACAAGACGCAGGGTATGAAAATCTAAGAATAAATAAAGCCATACCAACAATAAGACCTATCCGGCAGTTGTGATTCTTCCATGCACAGGACATAAGTGTGCCTGTTGTGTCGTTGAGAATGGCGCAGACTTGGATCTGAATATCCTGAACAAAATAAAAAGCAATGCCCAGGTTACATGCATGGCCCTAGAGCTCCACATTCATTCAAATGGTGATGAACTCCATGACAGCATGATCAGCTGCCCAATTGTGCCAAAAGCTGCCCAACAACAAATCCAATAAATTTTTGTAAAAGGCATAAATGAAAGCAAATCAAAATCTTAAACTGACAAAAATTAAAACCATTTTTGTAAGAATGAAGTACTACAAGATGAAAATTTCTGTAAAGGAACAAGGGATTTCTGCCTCTGAAACCTGGAAAAACATGCTAACTAAAGATTCTGGAAATAAATATTTTATTTTTTTTTCAAAAAATTCAAGTTATACTAAATCATTAGGTTGAGAAGCCCCCAAAATATTGAGTATTAAAGGTGAGCCCAAAATGTCTCCTTGCTGTGTTCATGTTTTCTTATTGCCTTAAACCCAGGCATGCCATATAAAGCTTTATTCCAACTTTGCATTCACTAAAATTTTGCCGAATCACTTACCCACAATTAAACCTATTCGGCAGTCAGACTTATTGAAAGCACAACTTATAAGAGTGCCAGTTGTATCATTCAACAGAGCTACGACTGACACTTTAATATCCTGTAATCAAAAGTGAAAGCCACAAATTGTGGCTGCCTAATGTGTTTACTCTCTCCAAAAATAATGTAATAGCTAAACTGCACTTCTTTCCTCCACCACATTTGTTAAAGATAAATTATATTATATGCTTAAATATATGAAAACTAAATCAAAGATTAAAAATACTAACCCCACGTCGTTTGATAGCATCCTTAAGAAGCTGTACCACATCATTACCAACGACTCCACTACATTTGAAACCTTTTGTCCAAGTTTCCAAAAGACCTTTGGTCAAACCAAGCTGCTGAAGAGGGAAACTGAAGGTGAAGCCTAAAGGAAGCTTGTGGCTGAGAAATAAAATAATTTGAAATAAGAAAGTGATAGCACAAACACAAGAAAAAAATAATAATTAAAAACAATAACTCACCTGTATACGTCATGTTCTTTCATGAAGTTTGCAAGACACTCCGCAATGTGATCAAATAACTGTTCTCCTGAGCCAATCATGATGGATTGAGGAATTGCATAGATTTTGGACTGCATATCGAAATGATTTTCACCCAGGTGAATCAACAGAACTCTGAAATTTGTACCACCAAGATCGAGAGCCAGAAACTCCCCTCGCTCTGTAACATGTTTACAATCAAAATGGAAGCAAATACAAATTCTGCAGTTTAGTGTTAACAGGTATCAGAATCTTACCCGTTCCATTTGGCAGATCCTGGACGTAGGTGATAAAGCACTTTATGACAGCTTCCTTGTGGGTGTCCTTGCTCAGGCCCTTCTCCACATCCCTGTGGATCCGCCGCATGAGCTCGGCCATCACTTCGTCCGTGAGGATTAGGTCCTTGCATCGCTCACGGATCTGGAAACACCACAGACACGCACAGCGTTAGACGGGTGCAGAGGACTTGACAAATACGCTGACACAGCGGCCGAGGCAGCGGGCAGCGGTCCGCTCGGGCGACAGAGTGAAGGTTGTCAAACTCTACGCAGAGAGTGTCGCGAGCTCGAGGGGCCGGCGGGCGGCTGCGGCACCGTGGCGAAGCGAGGCGAGGGGACGTCTGCGAAAGGCATGGGAACACACGACATTTTGGAGGTTATGGACCCCAGCGGGGCCTGCGCGCCCGCGGGCCCCCGGGCCCCCGCGAGCTCCAGCACCCGCGGCCCGGGCCGTCCGGCGACAAGACAGCGGCCGCGAGCCCCCGGGGGCCCCCGACGGGAATGACACCCGCTCACTTGCCTGCACGGAGGCTTCAATGGCCATCTTGACGGTGGGGCGGCGGTGGCGGTCGGGAGCGGACGGGAGCGGAGCGTGCGGGCTGCAGCGGGCGCGGGCGCAGCAGTGAAAAAACGGGAAGGGAGAGCGGAGAGCGGAGAGCGAGCTCCGAGCTCGCCGCGCAGCCCCGCGGGAGAGGAGGGGGGGAGAGAAGGGGAGAGACAGGGAGCGGCCGAGCGGCCGGAGAGAGAGAGAGAAAGAGTTGATAGACGAGGGAGGTGGAGGGAGGGGATGAGAATATGGGATTGGGTGAGTACGGCGGCAAATTTCGCAATAGTATTTGAAGTGCGCCGCGCGGACGGCCCGGCCGCCCCGCCCCGCCCCGCCCCGCCCCGCCCCGCCCCGCCCCGCCCCGCCCCGCCCGGGGGAGTGCCATGTCGTGACGATGGTTTCAAATGAGTACCCTAGTGGCCAGTGGCGGGTAAGAGGAGGGGCCCTCCCTCCCAGGGCCATCGCATTCAAAGTATCCCTACCGGCCGAGCGGCGCAGCCGACTGATTCCGCACATCTTTCTCCTATATCTTCTGCATAGCTCCGTCCTTGTCGCACTCATGGGACAACCCCCCTTGCGCGCTGTGCGGAGTCAGTCTACTGGTACGCTGCAGCCTGATTCAGAATAGCACTTCCCTCGCTGTCTCTCTCGCACCTCTGCGGCGCATTCCATCAGTCTGAGGGAGAGCGCTTGCCTACAGGGGCACTGGGGGTCGGCCCGGTCCCGGTCCTATGCAAGCGGCCGACACGACAAGGGAACCGAAGGGGTGTTGTAAGGTAATTCCCCGCAGTGGTTTCGCCTCTCTGTCCTTGTCGCACTCATGGGGTTCGTCCAGGGCGCTACCGTCACCTCTCGGGGTCACCCTGCTGACTAGCCTGACCAGCCTGACCTTGGGTGTGGGGACACACTCCTGCACCTCAAGGACGGCGTCGAGTTGAACACCCTGAAGAGTGAATCAGAAGAGTGCTGTCCCCCCCCCCCCTCTCTCTCTCTTTTCTATCTCTCTCTCTCACTTATACGGCGCACCCTTGAGCGTGAGAGAGAGAGAGAGAGCGAGGAAAGCGCACTTCTGTTTGAGTCGCGCCCGAAAATCTTAAGATCGCTCTCGTACCTCCATCCTTATCGCACCTACGGGAGTGGGGATGGTAGGGCCCCATGAGTGAGACGAGAACGGACGGAGGCGCGAGAGCGATCGTCGGAATGAGACGGCTGCCTCTGCAGCTTGGAGATACGCGCCTCGCTCTCGCCGCTGCGCTCGGTTACACCCTCCTCCGAGGTTACACCCCCATAGCATGGCCCATGGCCGCCATGCAGTGCCCGAGCTCAGGGCCGCGCTTTGCCGCACTGGAGCAGCTGCCCGACGCAATGGCACTAACCTTACCTCTCAGGCATTTCAAGTACGAATGGGAATGGACGTGCTCTCTTTACGCTACGCGTGCAAGATCTATTCTCTTACTCATCCTCTCTCTCTCTCTCTCTCTCTCTCTCTCTCTCTCTGAGTTGCCGTTGTCGTGTCACCTGCAGTCGGTCCTAGTAAAATCAATTTTTTCTTCGAGACGCTGAAATGAGACGTACTAAAGCCGTGTCTCACTAAGAAGAGTAAAAAGCACTGGCCACAAAGAGCTAATAAACTGCTCTGGGTAACGTCCTCCAAAGTAGAAAAGAGGAGTTGCAATTTTTCCAAACTGACATTGTGAGGTTAGGTGTCACAGCTCACTGCCTGCTGGAAACTCTGCTGAACTATTGGCAGACTACCTGTTGTCAACACGAGCTGTAAACAAACATCAAGCTAAAGCAGAAGCACAGCAGAAGACGCCGAGCAGAAGAAATGAATGTAAGCTGCCTAGTATGTAATTTACCGGTCCAAACGGACGGGGCACTATGCGTAAATGGCTGTAAACTGCATTTTAACACCTGCTCAGGGATTGCTGAAAATACCTGGAGAAAAACAGATAGGTCAACATGGAAATGTCCCCCATGCCGGCAGAAAGCCAAAGATAATAAGGAGCAGCCAATAACAGCAGATGAAATGAGGAAATTTATGCTAGCCATAGACACTAAATTAAAGCCTATACAGCAGCTGGACACTATAAATAAATCCGTTGAAGAGCTAAAAATAAGTGTTCAATTTATGAGCGAAAAGTATGATGAAATGGTAAAAAAACATGAAGAACAAGCAAACACTATCAGAGATCTGAAAGCCAAAGCAGAAGATAATGAAAAAACTATTCAGAACCTGAGAGCCAGAATGAGAGAGAGTGAACAGTATGCAAGAAATAGAAACATCGAAATCAGTGGCTTGGAAGAGACGGATGATGAAAATCTAATGTTCATTATGAATAACATTGCTGAAAAGATCGATATTAGGCTAGATGATAATGACATTGATATTATACACCGTGTTAAATCAAGGAACAAAAATGAGCCCTCAAAAGTAATAGTTCAGTTTTCTCAAAGAAAGGTACGTGACCTGTGGCTGAAATGCAAAAAGAATATAGAGATTAAAAGCAACAACGTAACCACTGGCTCTGCACAAACCAAGGTGTACCTGAATATTCACCTAACCAACGAATGGAAACAATTACTGTGGAAGGCTAAACAGTATGGCAGGCCCAGAGGATATGCAATTATTTGGCATAGTGGCAGTAAAATATTTGCTAAGAAGAACAAAGAAGACAAGAAGTATATCACTATTGAAGGAGAAGAAGACTTTGTAAAAATGGAATAGCCATGGATAACAAATCTAGTCAACCTAATAGTACTAATATTATGGCTGTGTTTCAAGAAAGTCTATTAGAACATATAAATACCCTAGCTCATAAGTATTGTAATAAATTAAAAATTGTTCATATTAATGCTCAGTCACTAAATGATAGTGCACATTACTCTGAATTTTGTTGGCTGAGTGCCTCTTAAGAACAGACCAAGATATCTATTCAGATTCAGACACGAGGCCATAGCTACCAACTGGGGCCTGCACTTCTCTGATTCGCATTGGTACCACCTTTGCAAAAATTTTCTTTCTAACATTTACAGATGATTTAAAATGTATTAAAAGAGTGCCATGTGAAGAAAATGAATTTTATACAGATACGTTTTAAGCTTTGTCAATTATTTTCCTCATCAACTATCGTATGAAATGTCATACAAAGTATTGACATTTGAGAAAATGTGAACAGCGGAGTAGTGTTTTACCTGTAAATCATCGTTTGGTTAGTTCGGCAGAAGGAAGAACTGCGGGGAAGTTCTAGCAGTGCTTGACGTCATATTTTCGGTTCAGAAAGTATTGTAAATAGGAAAAAATAAAATAAAAAGGGGACGAATGTTTATTGTACATTGCGTATTAAACATATTTCAAAACTGAAAATTATAACATTATTGCATTATTAAACAGAATGGAGTCAAGCCACGGGAGTCCGTGGCTTGACTCCATGCTAGAGTAAGATCGTTAGCACTCAGCCCAGAAGGCATTGCCTTAAGCTAGTTACCTTTTCAAAAATAAAAACATTGATGTAATTGTTGTCAGTGAGACATTTTTTAAAAATAACAGCAGAATGTATTTAGATGGCTTTAATGTTTATCATGTTAACAGGAGTGAAATGAGAGGCGGAGGAGTAGCTGTTTATGTTAAAGAGGGAATCAACTGCAAACTAATAAGCACATCAGCAGGAGCAAGTTTACAACCAGAATATATTTTGGTGGAAATTGATCTCCATTATGATAAGTTGCTATTAGCAGCCATATACAGGCCACCCAAAGTTGGGTACTTGGAAGAGGTGCAGAATGAACTATTTCACTACATGAGTGAATATAAATATACCGTAATATGTGGAGATCTAAATGCAAGGTTTGGAAGTGAATCAAGTGAAACAAAAATACTTGAGAATATGTTAAGATTATGTAACCTTGAACCTATATTATTTGATCCCACTTATCATACCCAAAACTGTGATTCAACCCTAGATGTGATTGCTACGAACTGTGATAATTTAGTGTTAGAGTTTGGCCAAAAACCCGCACCAGGATTCTCCCACCATGACTTAATATACTGTGTGATTGATCTTCATAAGCCAAAGAGTAAAGAACAATTTATAATCTGTAGAGACATGAAGAACTTTAAATTGGATAAATTTATAAATGAAGTCGGATCAGTAGAATGGAGTGAGATATACAACGTGAATGATATTGATGAAAAATTATTCCTGTTTAATAATAAGTTCATGCATTTGGTTGACAAACATGCACCTCTGATACGATTCAAACCCAAAAAGATTGATGCACCATGGATGGATTGTGAAATTCATAAGCAGATTGAAGAAAGGGATAGAGCAAGAAAGAAATGGCTTAGAACAAAGAAAATAGAGGACTGGAATTCTTTCAGAGCCCTTAGAAATAAAACAAAACAAGCTATCAGAAATTCAAAGCTGAAACATTACCATGGATTGTTTAACATTAATAGAACCAGTAAAGAGATTTGGAAGGCCATAAAATCACTCAACAGTAACAAGAGGGAGACTTATACTTCAAGCACTACTATAACAACAAATGGACTGAACAACTATTATATAAATGTTGGAAAACCAAGTGATAATCAAGAAGTCAGCTCCACCATAGAAAAATATCTATCCAAAGAAGAACCAAACTATGAACAATTTCACTTCAAATATGTTTTTCCTACAGAAATTATCAGGGTTATTGAAAGTATTTCCTCCAAAGCAATTGGTCCAGATCTCATTCCAATAAGTTTCATAAAGTTCTCTTTAAATGTCATCATGCCAGTGCTGGAACATTTATTTAACTTCTCACTTCAATCCAGTGTATACCCTATAATTTGGAAGATGGCAAATGTGACACCAATACCGAAGGTCAATTCCCCAAAAGAATACAAGGACTATCGACCAGTCAGCATTCTAAGTTGTTTGGGAAAAGCAATCGAAAAAATTGTGCATAGCCAAATAACGGAGTATCTCAACCTAAATAATATTCTACCAATGTATCAGTCTGGATTTAGAGAGGGATGCAGCACTACCACAGCCTTGATAAAAGTGGTTGATGACATTAGAGAAGCAATCGACCACAGACAATTAACTTTACTAACACTCCTAGATCTAAGCAAAGCTTTTGATTGTGTTAATCATAAATTATTAATAACTAAGCTTAGGACTATAGGTTTCTCAAGTGCAGTACTTTTATGGATGGAAAATTACTTAAACAACAGGTTTCAAAGGGTGTCCTTCAATGACACAGAGAGGTCTGACTGGGAAGGAATACTATATGGAGTACCACAGGGTAGTGCCCTGGGTCCACTGCTGTTTTCACTTTATATATACGATATCACCCAAGAAATCAACCTATGCAAGGTACATCTCTACGCAGATGACATTCAGCTGTACATACATTCTCTACCCTCCATGATTGATCAAGCTGTTGTACAAGTCAACTCAGACATATGCAGTGTGGGAGTATATTTGAAGAACCATGCACTCACTGTAAATCCGTCTAAAACCCAAGCAATACTATTTGGATCTGACAAATATATAAACCACATAAACTATGAAGAAACTCCAAAAATACTAATCAGTAATTTTGAAGTGCCATACAGTGATAGTGTCAAGAACTTAGGAATTATTATGGATAGTACTCTATCGTGGAAAGAACAAACGATAACAACGGTCAATAAAGTATTCTCTTCTCTATCTCAAGCCAGAAGGAATATTGACTATATGCCACAAGCAATCAGAATGAAACTTGTTCAAGGACTAATAATGCCCATAATAGAATATGGTCTGTGCGTGATGACAGATTTAGACAAAGGGAAAATGGAATTGCTTCAGAAAGCACAAAATGCTTGCATCCGATTCATCTTTAAAGCCAGAAGAGATGACCACATTACACCATACTTCATAAAATTAAAGTGGCTTAAAGTACTTGACAGACAAATGCTGGCAGTGGCAAATCTGGTTTGGAAAATATTCAAGTATAAAAATCCATCATATCTACATAGAAAATTTATTTACTCAGAGTCTATAAGGTCAAGAGTAGTAAGAGGTGGTCAAGTTCTGAGAATCCCTATACACCGGACGGCTACCTATAGTAAATCATTCTGTATCACTGCGACAAATATCTTTAACAAATATCAGATCAAAACCTATTTATCAAACAGCACTTCTGTCTCACTCAAAAAATGTATTTCTGATAAACTGTTACAAATGTACACAATTTAGACTTCAAATACCACCTAATAACTATAGCTATAATTATTGTTCAAAAATTATAATGCACCAATATTGTACTAGTAATGTACTTCTTATTCACTGGCTTTGCAATATTATGCTTTAGAGAGCGGACTGCTCACTGTAGTGGGGCTTTTTAGCCTTTTTGTGATGTAGTCTGTAAATAAATAATTTCAATTTCAATTTCAATTTCTCTCTCTCTCTCTCTCTCTCTCTCTCTCTCTCTCTCTCCTTCCCTCCCCACCCCTCCTACTCACGCCTGCTGCAATCGATAAGGTGGCGGAGGGGCTGGAGCGGCGCGAGGGAGGGGGTAGGGGGGGCGGAGGGCGAACGGGGTGGCCAGAAGGGAGAGAGAGAGAGAGAGAGAGAGAGAGAGAGAGAGAGAGAGAGAGAGAGAGAGAGAGAGAGAGAGAGAGGAAAACCTGAGTGTAAATGTGCCCGAAAAGAGGGGAATGGCGGGTTCGCGATTTCGTGCAGAACAGCAGGGCGGCTGGGGCGGGAGTGGTGCAGGACGAAAGAGGATATCGTATGTCCGTCCATTGTTTGAAGAGCAGGGCTCACTTTGGATCGGGTGCCGGAGGGGCAGACCAGGGGTGCCGTTAACGGAATTATTCGCTCTGAGCGAGGGTCGGGGCGGGGCGGAGGCGCAGGGCCGCGGGCCGCAGGGCAGGGGAGTTTGCTGGGGGCCGTGCAGGCACTGACCCACCTCGTACAGCAGGCTCATTCCGAAGACCGCTCTCGTGCCTCCGTCCTTCTTGTCGTACCTATGGCGGTGCCCTACGTTGGGGATGGAAGGACCCCATGAGTGCGACAAGGACGGAGGCGCGAGAGCGATCTTAATAAGACCGCAGCGCAGGAGCGTCGAGGGTAACCCGGAGCGCTGCAGCAGGAGCGAGGACCAGGACCGGCGCGAGACACGCGGGTCAAGGTCGGGCGCCTCGCCCTCGCCTCGCCTCGCCTCCAGCAGGTAGCAGGCGCTTCCCTCCTGCAGCCTGCAGCCCCACAGGACGCAGGCACGCGCCACCGCAGGACCCGCAGGGCCCGCAGGGCAGCTCCCGCAGGAAGGAGTTAGGGGAGGAAGGGCTTGTTTTCTTTCACTGCCCTCTGCTCGCCCTTCCCGCCGCAGGCACCGTGACCTTCTGTGACCCCTGACGACGAGCCACTTTCTCAACCGGCACGCCGCACCCCGCCGCGCCCCGCGCTCAGCTGTGTTGGCGGCGGGGCGGGGCGGGGCGGGGCGGGGTGTGGTGGGGTAGGATGAGGCACGGCTAGGGTGGACCGAACTGAAGTAAGCCTTCCCTTCGCGGGCGGCTCCAACCCCCCCCCCCCCCCCTCTCTCCATCTACCACCCCTCTCCGCTACGCCGCGCCACCACCAGCTGACCCAAATCGTCCGCACACGGTGGATTCGGATACTCTGACGGAGACACGTCGGAGGCGGGTAGCGCGGGCCGATCACCATGAAGTTAAAACACAATAATGTCAGAGGGCATGCGCGAGAGCTGTTGTGCCCCTATCGATGTGCGATGCTACTCCACTACTATCTGTCGACGGAGGACGCACAGTGTCGAGCCCCGGCCGCCGCGCCGGGCAGTGCCGGCGGGATATCGACCTCGCACGAGTTTCCACGCGACGCCCATGCAGGCTCGGGGCTGCTCACCACCGCTCCCCCGGCGCACACGACCACGCCGGGCTCACCGCACCGCCAGGACGCTCAGGATGCTGCAGAGCGACTCCTGGGGGCTCTCGTGAGAAGTTTCGAGCGCCCTGGCTCTCTCGCACTCGAGGAGTGGGCCTGCGCCGGCGGCGATCTCAAGCGCTCGTCTCGTCAGACTCACCGCGAAACTTGGAAGGAGGAGGTTGTTGGCGGCCTTGGGAGCCTTAATTCCCATTGCACGGGCAGTGCGGGGCGCACGCGGTCCTGGTCGACGCCGAGGTGCTCGAGTGCTGACCGCGCGCACGCTAACGTCACGCCGTCTCGACGGTGTCACGTGGGGGCCCGGGGGCGTCGCGGCGCGGGTGGAGCCGACGGGCGGGGCTGCGTCAGGCCTCTACGGGGCGCTCGAGGAGACTGACTGGTTCTGGCGTGGTTCGGCCGCGGCCCGGGGCTGCGAACCCCCACCGCAACGCGGGCGAGGCCGCGTCCGAACGGCCCCGCACCCCGCTGGGGCCGGGGGGTTGGCCGCGTCGTGCACCTCGGACGTCACCCTCCCACCCCCAGTAGGCTGATTCGGAAGACCGCGCTCTCGTGCCTCCGTCCTTGTCTCACCTATGGCGGTGCCCTATGTGGGGGATGGCAGGGCCTCCATGAGTGCGACAAGGACGGAGGCGCGAGAGCGATCTTCGGAATCAGACGGCGGGAGGGCCGGGGGTGGCAGACGCGCGCGCGGCCGCCATTGGTCGACGGCGGCGAGCCCCCCGGCCAGCGGCCGCGCTATTGGTCGCGGGTGACGCGTCGTCTCCGGTCGGACGCGGCGCTGACGCCGACCTCGGACCTCTCCGTCGCACGCGTTGTGACGGTCGCGTGCTTCCGCCCCGCCCCGCCCCGCCCCCCGCCCCGCCCGGCACGTTCAGCGCTAAGCGCGTTTGGAGCGCGCTGGAAAGTTCCGGATGCCACCCCCCCCCCCCCCCCCCCCCCCCCAACCTGTCCTGCCGGCCACAACCCTCTTGCCCCATCTCACGTCACAGCACCCGGAAGTAAGCCCGCGGTATGCTGATCAGTGCTGAACATCCTCCAATAACAGCAATGCTCTGCAGGCTGATTCTGAAGATCCCTCTCGCGCCTCCGTCCTTGTCGCACTCATGCACTGTAAGAAAAAACTACAGCAAATTCAGTTAATTCTGATGACAGCCCTTACCGTTCTTTATTTCACTGGTTTTACTGTACTTTCTAACAGGATTCCCTGTACTTCTAGATACAGTGCACGGTAAACGCTGTACACTGTACACTGCCTCGGAAAGTACAGCAAATCTTGTGAGGACGTACAGTAAATCCAGTAAAATAATCTACAGTAAACGCTGGCTTAAAAATTAACTGGATTTGCTGTAGTTTTTTTTCTATAGTGTGGGGCCTTGCCACCTCCAACATAGGGCACTCCCATGAGTGCGCCGAGGACAGAGGTACACTAGCGATCTGCGGAATCAGATGGTAGTACTCGTAGTACTCTCTTTCAGGTTAGGTGGTCGCCCCGCGAGGGTTGGCGAGCGTGCGTCCGGCAGTGATGCCAACGCCTCCAGAGGGGTGATCCCGCACAGTGGTTTCGACTCTCCGTCCTTGTCGCACTCATGGGGCTCAGCCATGAGAAGCGAGAGTGAAAGAGAGAGAGAGAGAGAGAGAGAGAGAGAGAGAGAGAGAGAGAGAGAGAGAGAGAGAGAGAGAGGACACCACTGATTGGTGTTCAGCGACGGCATTCACAAGAGCTAAAAGTCACAAGCGCTAACGCCACAAGCGCTACGATTCACAAGCGCTAAAGGTCACAAGCGCTACGATTCACAAGAGCTAAAAGCCACAAGCGCTAAGTTTCACAAGAGCTAATGTTCACAGGAGCTACAAGCCACAAGAGCTAAAAGGCACAAGCGCTACGATTCACAAGCGCTAAAAGTCACAAGCGCTACGATTCACAAGCGCTAAAAGTCACAAGAGCTACAAGCAAATCAACCGTTACCGGTAACGGACTTTACTTTTTGACACGAGTGAGAACAAGGGCGAGGATCGAGGCATCGGCTGCCGGTGCTGCCGGGGTGGCATAGAGTGTATAACAGCGGTCCAGCTTCCGTCCAGCCTCTCCCTAACCATCCCCACTGCCCTCGGCATCGAGATCTCACGGCCCCTCACGTGGATGGGACCGCGAGTCCACGCAACCCTTCAGCGGACAGCCGCGAAGGGATGCGTGTACTTCACGAATCACTTCCGAGAACCCGCGACAGGAGGCGCGACCGCAATGGACACCAGCAGGATACGCGAACTGTTACCGCACCAAGCACGTCAAATCGCGACCCGCGGATCGCGATTCGAGAGTCCTCTATGCATCCCTTTCGCGGCTTTCCTGAGGGGTTGCGCGAAATCGCGGTCCCATCCACGCGAGGGGCACAGAGTAGGCAAAGTTCGGGAGAGGCTGGACGGAAGCTGGACCGCTGTTATACACTCTATGCCACCCCGGCAGCACCGGCAGCCGATGCCTCGATCCTCGCCCTTGTTCTCACTCGTGTCAAAAAGTAAAGTCCGTTACCGGTAACGGTTGATTTGCTTGTAGCTCTTGTGACTTTTATCGCTTGTGAATCGTAGCGCTTGTGACTTTTAGCGCTTGTGAATCGTAGCGCTTGTGCCTTTTAGCTCTTGTGGCTTGTAGCTCCTGTGAACATTAGCTCTTGTGAAACTTAGCGCTTGTGGCTTTTAGCTCTTGTGAATCGTAGCGCTTGTGACCTTTAGCGCTTGTGAATCGTAGCGCTTGTGGCGTTAGCGCTTGTGACTTTTAGCTCTTGTGGTTCGCTCCCGGTGTTCAGAGAATCACACTGTGGGCCTTCCCCTGTGCAAACCATAAAAAGGGGCGCTGGAAAAGAAAGTGGGTGGGTGCCGCATGTCTGTGGCCTCCACTGTCAGAAAAAAAAACACGGTTTAGCAACGGTTTTGAACCGTGAATTATTTGACAGTTTGAAACCCTTATTTCACTGTACCAGGTACAGGAAGTTTACAGTGTCATACCGTTATTTCCGAGGTTATTTCACACCGTACTTTACTACGTAAGGCCGCACCTTACGGCAGAATTAACGGTGCCGTACTGTAAAATCAAATCATTTTACTGCACGCCAGTGTTAATTCTGCTGTAACGTACTGTGTGCTGTAAAATCCATGTCGTTATTTCACCGTGAGAATGGCGGCTTTTTTCAATGTCAGCCGAAACCGTAAGGGCGAAGGGCAGAGGCTCCGCCCAGGTGCGCGCACAGACTTATGTGTTTCCGCCGCAATGTTTGCCCCATGGCGATAATGTGGCGCGAAATCCAAATCCTAAGCTCGTCTTGCCTCAGAAACACTGGCTTTCGCCGTACCGCGCAATAAGGTCCAGGCTCTGATGCAACTCGGGCGGGAGTTGTAGGACCAGCCGGCGGAGAGGGGCTGGAGGCGAGCGGGGCTGATGCAAGGCAGGTTGGTGTGGCTCAGGGCAGTGCCAACCCCGCAGGGGGTGGGGCTCGGGGCGGGGTGGGGCGGGGTGGGGCGGGGCCCGGGCGGGGCTGATGCAAAGGCAGGCTGATGTGGCTCAGGGAAGTGCCACCCCCGCGGGGGTGCGGCTCGCAGCGAAGCGGTGCAAAGGTAGGCTGCGCTGCAGCAGGCTGATTCAGAGGAGCGCCCTCCTCTCTCTCTCTCTGTGTCTCACTCGCACCTATACGGCGCACCCCATAGAGACAGGGCGAGGAGAGGAGAGCGATCTTCTGAATCAGTGAGCTGGTGGGGCACCCTGGCGTGGGGCGGGGCGGGGCGGGGCGGGGCGGGGCGGGGCGGGGCGGGGCGCAGCATCGAGATGTGGTGCGTGCGGTGCGCCTCGTTGTAATCTCTCACTATCTGGTCGCGCCCTCACGTCAGCGGTGGGGCCGCAGGAGGGCCGCCGGGCCGCCGCCACGAGGACCTGACGTACTTGGCGCAAACCGAGCGAACTCACCCGGCGCAGCGCATCGCCGGGAGAGCGAGAGAAAGAGAGAGAGATAAAGAGAGAGAGATTAAAAAAGAGAGAGAGAGATTAAAAAAGAGAGAGAGAGAGAGTTGAATTTATTGTAAGGATCATAAACGTCAGAACCAAAAAGTCCTATTGAAGTCACACAACCCGCTCTCTAACTTAGAATATATTGTAAGATAAATTTGTCGCAATTAAAAAAAAAAAATGACTGTAGAGAGATGAAAGCAATAGAGAAGGGGGGGGGGAGGGAGGGAGGGAGGGAGGGAGGGAGGGAGGGAGGGAGGGAGGGAGGGAGGGAGGGAGGGAGGAAGAGAGGGGGAGAGAGAGAGAGAGAGAGAGAGAGAGAGAGAGAGAGAGAGAGAGAGAGAGAGAGAGGCAGTGACCTTGTCCGACCCTGACGCTCCTTAGCGCCGCGGCCAGGCGCGCACGCCGGCGCCACTGCTGCGGTGCAGCGTACGGAGCGGGGCGCCCTCTGTCGGGTCGGGTGCCACTCAAGCCTTCTGCACACCGCCCCGCCCCGCCGCGCCCCGCCCCGCCCCGCCCCGCCCCGCCGCGCCCCGCCACGCCCCTGCGCGCCACGCGGCCACTGTTAAAAATTCCGTACCCCCATGCCCCAGATACTACGGTAAAACCGTTTTGTTTGGTGACGGGACGACCGTATCTGAAAAATTACGGTGTTTTCCGTGACCAATTCCGTAGTTTCAGTTTCTTGAAACTTCGAAAAAAGTTGAAATACAGGCTTATGTGAAATATACGGTCATAGGTAGTACGGACGAACCGTACCCAATAAAAACGGTCCGGACCAGGTAAAAAATTAACGGGGAAAACCGTACTAATTACCGTGGAAATTTCTGACAGTGGCCGCGGCGGCGTCCTATGACGCGTTGCTCCTACCTTGTCGACTGTACAGACAGACAGACGTTCTCTCCTTCCTCCACCCTCCTTTCCCTCTCTCTTCTCCCCCCCCCCTTCCCTCCTCCTCTTCCTCCTCCTTACCCACTCCTTATCCCCATTTTTTCTACGAACACAACACCGGCCACTTTTCCGCGCACACGGTCTGTAACCCGAACTCGATCGAAGACACCTTGTTGGAAACAAGTTACTCGGCGTTTGGAATTGGGATGTGGGCTGCGCTATTGCACGCCTATTACTCCCCAAGGCCGCTCGCCTGGCGGCGCGGCGCGGGGGAGGGGGGGGGGGGGGTTAGGCGCAGTAGTAGTATGGTTAGCGCCATTCATTCCACTTGCCCGAGTCATTCACTGCCTCTGAGTCTGTGTGTGTGTGTATGTGTGAGTTTGTGTGTGTCTTCGGGGGCAATTAACCCTACCCCACCACTCTCGGAATCTTCCATAATCACAATATTTTGGCTCGCGCGCTCTGGCGCCGCCAAGTCGCGGACCGCGTGCCTCTCGGGGCGTTCCGCGCGCGCCGTGAGTCAAGATGGCGTTCCCTCCGGCGGGGCGGGGCGGGGCGGGGCGGGGCGTGCTGGAGGTCCCGCGCTGGACGCGCCTGGTGGTGTGGTGTGGTGAGGTGGGGCGGAGGCCCGCAGCGCACGGGTGCGTGGCGGGCTTGCCTACCCTGACCCCCACAGGCGCTCAGCTCTGCGCTCTCCTCGTCTCGCCCCGTCTCTCTCGCACCAATTCGGCGCAAACCGTGAGTGCGAGAGAGACAGAGCGAGAGGAGCGCGCTGCTGAATCAGTCTGCTGCGAGGGGTGCTGCCCGCGCGCGGCCCTCCCCGTGGACTACACCAGCGCCCTGAGCGTCCTCGAGGGCGCCTCCCCCGGCCCGGTCCGGTCCAGTCCGGTCCAGTCCGCTCCTCAAGGTCACCCAACGGTCCTTCAAGGTCGACGCTCAGCCTCACTGGCAGCCCGCGAGCGCTCTCTGCGCGGGTCACCGACCGTCACCGCCTCCTGCATAGCGCTGCGTAAAGGGGCGGGGCGGGGCGGGGCGGGCGGGCAGCGTGGGCCCCCGCAGGCGTCGGCCAGACGGACGCGGAAGGATTTGGAGGAAGCGACAATAAACGCAGGTTTTGAGTGCTGAGCCCGCCCAGGGCGGGGCGGGGCGGGGCGAGGTGGTCAGGGCGTTCCCCGGAAGCATCCTCCATCACATCCTCAGCACAGCACACGCAGCGCCGCACCGAGGGGGGAATCACTCATACAAAATGTGTGCAATAATATTTTTGACTTTTGATTTTTATGGATTTTTCAAAGAAAAAATGTATGTTTTTTGTTGTTTTTTTTTTAGGGGGACGGATTTTGATCTTTTACCCCAATTTCTCAATTTTTTCTACTTCATTTCGCTTTAGTGTTACTTTTATCTCAATTTGCCGGATTTTTCTGCAACCTTTTCTCTTAGTTTTTTTTTTTTAATATTTTTGATGCGATTTTTTGGGGGGGGCGTACTATGATTTTTCGAAGTGACTTCTCCCTTGCTCCGCAAACACTTGTCTCCGCCAGCATGCTGCGAAAAGCATCATAACGCATTTTTTTAAATTTAAAAATTGGGTTTGATTTTGACACGGTTGAATGTTTTGATTTTCTACGACACTAACAAGAATTTAGTGCATC
Organism: Frankliniella fusca; assembly: GCA_029379305.1. Lineage (NCBI taxonomy): Eukaryota > Metazoa > Arthropoda > Insecta > Thysanoptera > Thripidae > Frankliniella > Frankliniella fusca. The sequence goes on from JAHWGI010001215.1 coordinate 465,641, forward strand.
AGACAATATCTGTGAAGGTAATAGAGGTTAACCAAACAGGTTTATATATTCATCTCTTTGAAGCCAGCTTCGTTTTGTTCTTACTTCAGATTGCAGCGTCAGCGACCTCTATAACAGTACTAGTTAAACTCAGCACTCTCACTTATTGTTTCTATACTGCTGAAGCTGTCTTTGCGTCTTGGAGTGGGGCGGGGCGGGGCGGGGCGGGGCGGGGCGGGGCGAGGCAGCCTGAGTCCGCTGCTTCGGCGGCAGAGTGACCGGTTTGGTTTGGGAGACTGTTGGAGTGGATGGGAGGGGGAGGGAGTTTAGCCGTCATTTAGCCGATCAGATAGGATTCAAAGTAAGACATTCCGTTTCACAGAAATGTCAAAACGTCGCCTCATGTGAAACACCCCTCCACCTAGCACCTCGCTCCTTCCTCCCGAGTACGAATAAGACACACGAGAACACAAAAAGACCGCGGCCGGAACTACGTCGACGTCGAGGGAATTTGCACAGTGTGAGATTGCGGCTCGGCTCAAGACCCGCCCGGCCCGGCCCGGCCCGGCCAGCCCCTGCCAGCCCCGGCCGCACCGTGTACGTCACAACCAGGTGCGCCGAGTACCAACGTCAGGGTACGCAGCAATACTGTAGAGCAAGTCTCTTTCCAAAAGTGAAACGTTAAGAAATTTCAAATCAAAAACAAAAATATTTAGAAATAAATGGTTCTCGTTAGAACAACAAGTAAAAAAGAGAACCACGCTTGCTAGACCAAACGACAGTATTCTTTTGAAATGATTTATCTCCCACCCGTCGATTTATAGCAGTGTAGCTGCTTCCCTAATTAGCGACCCGCTACCACCCGCTACCCTCCCCTCTCCCACCCGCGGCCGCTGCCGCTCGTGGTCACGTGGTGTCACTACGCAGTGCCTGCGGCAGCGCCAGCGCGGGGCGGGGCGGGGCGGGGTGAGGCGGGGTGGGGCGGGGCGGGGCGGGGCGGGGCGGGGCGGGGCGGGGCGGGCCGCGCTGAGGTGAAACGCGGCGGGTAGGATCAAAAACTGACCAAATAAAACAAAAACTGAGAAAAAATGGTTTATCTTTTTTTTCGAGTATGATACGGTGCGCATTTGTTTTCACTTCGTTTCGCGAGCAGCGGCAGCTGAGGTCCCCGACGTGACTTGCAGTGCCGTGAATCCCGCGAAGCTTATCGGTTCGCGGAGTGTTTGATTGATTAAGGCACCTAGCCAATCCATTGGTAGAGGCGTGACGGGGAGGGGGGAGGGGGGGGGGGCGGCCCAGCGGCCAGCTAGTGGCCCGGCAGGTCTTGGGGGTCAAACGTCAAGAAAAGCAGTTCGACTGCAAACAGCCCTGCCCTCCCTGCCTCGCCCGCCCGCGAACCGGACCAAAAGTATACCCTGTCACAGAACTTGGTCCTAGCAATAACTTTCTCTTCTGTGTCGAAGAGAGATTCGTAATGCATCTTAGATTTTTTGTTGCGGACAGGTCCATTTATTCTTGTCCTTTTCAAAAAAATAAAAATGGAAAAAAAAATCTAATCAATAATTGATACGCGACGAGATTGAAAGTGGGCTCTACAGTACGCCACACCCCACACCTACAGACTAAATCATGCAAACCAGAGGACTTTTTTCTTCTTCGTTTTTACGAGGGTAAACGTCAGGAGAAGGTGGGACGGGGCGCGGAGCGTAGCGGCCTACCTCACGCTGTCCTCAGCTAAACACGTCCAGGTTCGTCCACATTCCACCATTATATGGGGACCTATAAATAGACTCGCCCAACAAGGCGCGCGCACACACACACACACACACACACCAGCACGCACACCTATACATACACATACAGAGACACACCCGTACGCTCAGGAGGAAAAGTGATTGCGTATTCCTAACGCTCTGACCCGTTTGCTGCGCGCGGAGAATTAAGGATAGACTTCGCGTGGCAATGACTTGTTGCTTTCTGTTCAGCAGGGAAAAGGTGACGCGCGGATGACAGCGCTGGTGACATAGTGATGCCTGAGGGGGGCACTGTACGCCCGTGGAGCCCCGGCGTACCGCCCAGCCCCGGCCCAGGGTCAACGCCAGGCCAAATTGTCATTGGGAAAAGGAGGAGGGGGGAGCGGAGTGGTAGTGGGCCTGCCCTGCCCTGCCCTGCCCAGCCCGGACCCCTCATCACTGTGAAAAATATTCGTAAGGGTTACGGGAAAATTTTCCATGATAAATGTCGTAAAGTTACAACTTCTAGTTGCATTGTTACGATGATTTTTTTTACACAAGGTTTCGACTTACTTTGCTTTGACGAGTAGGAATTTGCTGCCGTAATTTTACGACTGCGCTCGTAAATGTACAACTCTGTGTCGTAAATACAAATTACGAAAAAACTCGTAAATTTACTAATATTTTCTTCACAGTGCACATGTGTCCATTGCGCCCGCTGGCCACGCCGCGCCACGACAAACCAACAGGGGCGCCCGGCCCGCGGCCCGCATTTATACAGCCAGGGGCGGCCCAGGGAATTCCCCTCGTATCGCTCCTCACCGCCTTCCTATTGAGCCGCAGTAAGTAAGCCGAATGGGAAGCAACGCGCTCGATGTTTTAGTACAAATGAGGCTAATTTCGCCCCCCCCCCAAAAAAAAAGGAAAAAAGGAAAATAAAAATTTTGGCGCTGAATTGCACCATGGACTCAACAGGTTGAACGTAAGTGGTGTACAAAAACCGGAAAAAAATAATAATGTGGGAATCGACACCTGTCCGCTCACGAGGCCTAAATATGCGACACCCTGACTTGACCTATATAAGTTACCGGTGACCAAAAGAAATACATCTTCCCTTTTTATCTCCTCCAATCACGGTCGATGTTGATCATGAGAGATGGTCGTCTATAAGAGCATGGGATTCACTACGTTATCTACAAGAAGCGATCAAACCAACGAGTTTATGTCACGAAAGGTAAAGCGGAAAGGTCCGGGAATAAAGTTATTTAAGGGGAGCAGCGGTATCTGTCGGAGCGGGGCTGGGGGTTAAAAAAAAAAAACACGAACACACACATCGCCGAGGCCTTTGGAACGCATTATTAAGTCGGTTGACCTTTCCTCCCGATGTAAAACTGAGATAGCGGACAGAAGGGCCGGGCCGGTCCGGGCAGCGCCGTGCAGGGCGCGGCACTGGGCTTACGCAACCCGGACTGTCCGGCCGGCTCACTTGAACTAACCGTGTCATGATTTTAAAAAAAAATTATGCGTGCATGTGTTTTTAAATAGTTTTCTGGACAGTTACGAGAATTTTTTTAAATATTTTTTTTTTAATGAAACACAATCCTTAAAAATTTTCCTTCAGGAGCTGTTAAGCTCATCTCATACGACCGCACGTTCTTTAAATTTGTGGCTTACATAAGCAATCGCTTCAGTGATGAGCAGCGCAGCAGCTGACTGATTCAGAAGATCGCTCCCATCCCTCCGTCCTTGTTGCACCTTCAGCGGTGCCCTATGCTGGCCATGGTAGTGCTCCATGAGTGCGACGAGGACAGAGGTATGAAAGCGATCTCCGGAATCGCTCGGCAGCATCACCACGTCGGCATCAAGTCGCACCCTCCCATTCATCGCATCATAACGACAAAAGTGATACGGCTATATTTACTCGGGTGTTTTTCGTGTACCGCCTCTGTTTTTCGAACCACATCGTATCGTTATCGTGTCGCGCTCTCCCTTTCTTTGGACGTTTTGTACCGCGCTGCCGCGAAAACTACAAACACCGCGACTGCCACGCATAAATGTCACACACGCGCGCGCGCGCCCACCTAAAATAATTTTTTTTTTTCCCGCCCATCTTAATTTCTGCAGGCAGTTGTCTGCAACAACAGTGAGCTTGCATAAACGTCGAAAAAGAAAGAAAAAATGTTGTCCAGGACTGCAAAGTTTGTCGGCTGTTTCCAAAGTAGCGACCATGCTTGCTAATCCAGCCTCCCCCTCTTTGAAGCTCCCGCCCCGCCCCGCCCCGCCCCGCGCGATCTCACCCGTATAGGATAGGCCTGTGCGATTGTTAAAATTCATTGGTAGTTGACAATTGTTTATAATAATCGAAATTGAGTCGATTCCAATTATTGCTAATTGACAGTCGATAACCCATTCGATTAATTGACCAAACCAATTAATTGGTGTGCTAAGTTAATGTTGCTTTTGTTAATTGTTATTAAATTGTGTGCTCAATGAACTAGTTCCACCAATCAAAATACAAACAATAATTTTTAATTTTACGGGCTTCAGCACAAAAAAAAAATTGTTCTGTATCTATACGCTCTAACTAATCGATTAGTAAAACAAAGGAAATCGTTTTAATTTGACAAATTTTAGTCGATTATCAACTGAATCAATTACTTCAATTATAATTGGTTTCTAAATTAATTGGTCAACTGGGTCAACTAAAAAAAAAAAAATATATTGGAATCGAACCAATTATTCAATTAATCGCACAGGCCTACACCCGTAGAGGCGGGCGCACCGCCCGCGACCCGATTCGACCAGCGCACCAGGAAACACACATGTCCATCGCTCCAAGCAGCGCCGCGCCGCCGCCGCCGCCTCGCGTTTCACCGTGTGCCAAACGAACGGCGCAATAATAATTTTGCGGAGGACGCGTTCAGGCGAAAAAGTCAACCCAAGATGCGGTGATGCGGGCCATGCGGGGTGGTGCGGAGCGGACAGCCTCGCGACACATGGCGATCACCCGCGGGAGCGGTTCCCGCCTCGTATCGGCGCGACACCCGCCTCATTCCGAAGATCGCTCTCGAGCCTCCGTCCTTGTCGCACTCATGGGGCTCTGCCATCCCCAACATAGGGGCACTGCCATAGGTGCGACAAGGACGGAGGTACGAGAGCGATCTTCGGAATCAGGCGGCAGCGAAACTTGACTCCGCGGTGCTGCGCGGCGCGTCTGTGCCGGCCCGGGCACCTGTCGCTATCGTGTACTCTTTGATCCATCAAACGATCTGGTGACCTTGACGGCCAGCAAGCGGTGCTTTGGCCGGCCCGCCGCGCCCAGCCCCGCCCCGCCCGGCACACGGCTCGGCGCCGCGGCCGACCGAGCGACGCGGACCTGACGCTGACTGCACGAACGTGCACAAGATGAGGTCCTCCGGGACGCCGACCCCCCCCCCTCCTCCCTCCCTCCCAAGCTCCTCTCCGTTCAATAATATTGTAATTGAGATGATAGCGCAGTGCAGCTTCCCGCTCGACAAGTCCGAAACAAAAATAATAAAAACGCCACATCGCTTATCCCCAGACCGATTCCGAGGCGGAATTTCCTTCTTTTCTCTGGGACCTTCGCACCCCTCCCCTGCACCCTTGTCCCCGCGAGTGCTGCCGCGCGCGCCCCCCCTCGGCTCGCTCTTGTTCTTGATCATGTCCCTCGTGACGCCGAGCGCGACCCGGACGGACGGGGGGCGGCGGTCGACGCTTGCCAAATTCCGTCTACCGCGAGTGTACTTTCCTCATATAACAGGCAGCACAAACCGTAAATAATTCCGACTGGGCTGTGAGCGGGCGGACCATCCTACACACTTGCGAGGAGGGGAGAGTAGAAAAACGATCGAAAAGCCTGACTGTTTATAGTATGTTTGACAGATGGTTGTCAAACAGTGTCGTCTGCTACACTGGAAAACCCAAATGTGCGAATGTCACATCGTCTGGTGGGTGTACACTGCTACACTATATCAAGAAAAGGGTGTAACATTTTCCTAGAAAATTTCAGTGACAGTGTACGCGTGGAGATGTACACACCTCCCGGGGTGCGACATTCACACCAGAGTTCTCAAACGGGTGGGTCTGAGGACCCGGAACGCGTCCGAATGCGCAGGTGAGAGCGAGGGGGAGATACCATTCGATTACAGCATCTCACTCGCACCTTCGGCTTCGGACGCATTCCGGGTCCCCAGACCCACCCGATTGAGAACTCTGATTCACACACTTGAGTGTCCACCAGTGACCGCGAGAGACGTGACGCACTGACCGGGACGCTGACGGTGACGAGGTCGTCGTTGACGCCCAGGCCCTCGATGCCGGCCAGGATCTGCTCGGTCTGTCTCATGACGGCGTGCTGGGGCTGGGCTGGGCTGGGCTGGGGGGCGTCGTCAGCGGCGAGCGGTGGTGCGCCGAGTGGGCCGAGTGTCGAGTCGAGGTGCTTGAGGGCGGGGCGGGTACGGGCCGGGTGCGGAGGAGCGCGTCTGGTGCGAGCTGACAGAGCGCCTCTGACACACTGACAGTGCGCGTCGAGCCGCACCGCGCCCGCCGTCCCGGGGCCCGGGGCCCGCCACCGCGCCGCTGGCGGGGCGGGGCGGGGCGGGGTGGGGCGGGCGCGATGTCGTAGGCCCTCCTGTGTCCACCTCATGTCGGAGGGGGCACCTAGCCCCGCCCCGCCCCGCCCCCCGCGCCGCCTCATACATGCCTCGTGAGCGCAGTAAGGGGCGACAAGGGGGAAGTGGCGGTTGAAGGTGGTCGCAGTGGGGGAAGGGGGAGGGGGTAAGCTTGGGAGAGGGGGGCGGGGGGCAACCGCTACAGTTGAACGCCGGGCCGGGCCGGGCCAGGGCGCCGCGCAGACCGCGCGCGGCAGACTGATTCAGAAGAACGCTCTCCTCGCCCTGTTTCTCTCGCACTGATTGTGCGCGCCGCACACCGCACAGGTACGAGAGAGACAGAGCGAGGAGAGAGAGCGCTACTCTGAATGAGTCGACAGCACGACAGCACCAGCGAGCACTAGCCCGCCAACATTGCAAGAAGTGATTCGCATGGCGCTGAAAGGGGAGCTGGGCCAGTGCGCCACAGGCGGCCACAGGTGTCAGTGGCATACGCTCCGGCGCGACGGTGGCTACTTGCGTGGGAAGACATGCTGGTTTTAAAGCGAGCGCCCCGCGTTGTTCTCTGCCGACTGATTCAGAAGATGGCTCTCATTCCTCCGTCCTTGTTGCACCTAAAGCGGTGCCGTATGCTGGCCATGGTAGTGCTCCATGAGTGCGACGAGGACAGAGGTGCGAAAGCGATCTTCGGAATCGCTCGGCTGAATGGCGATTAATACTTTAGGCGATTGAAAGGAATCGTCTCCGTGACGTTTGGTCAAGGACGGTCAAGGAGTCTTGCTATGAGGGGGAGACGCGACGGCCGGTTGCATGGATATCTTTCTGCACGTTTGGTGAACACATTATAACTCATAGAAGCTTAGGTAAAACGTCTACGAAGAGAGAAAGGTTTAAAGATGAACTGTTTTCAATCAGATTTGCAATTGGTGTACTCTCAACCGAGTGAGAGAGGGTCCCACGAACTCCAGAGAAAGAGAGAGAGAGAGAGAGAGAGAGAGAGAGAGAGAGAGAGAGAGAGAGAGAGAGAGAGAGAGAGAGAGAGAGAGAGAGCAATGATTATTGGAGTTAATCTTCAACATATTTAATGATTATTGGCCAGTAATCACGCAACTTTGGTCAAATTTGATAATATTTCTCCATATTTCTCAAAATTTGTCAATATCAGGAAATTTTACGTGATTATGATTATGTTATTATCAATAATCATCTAGAGGAGTGTACGAGGATTATGGAAGTGGTATAGAGCCTTGTTCAAAAGTATCAAAACTCCTGTCAACACCCAACTCTTTCTCGTCGGAAAACTCTGCCATCAGCCGAGCGCGTCGCGTCACGTCTCCCCCGCGGGGTCCTTTACTTTAAAAAATCGGTGATTGTACGGTGCGACCGGTTCGAGTCGTATTTGCCGCATCCTGCAGCCTCCAGCCAGGAGGACAGGGATTCGTATCGAACCCGTCGTACTGTACAGCCATCGAGGCGTCGTGGCTCAGTTGGTAGAGAGCCCTATACCGGACCGAGTCGTCGCAAGTTCGACTCCCACTCGGGAAAGCGTTTTTCGCGCTTGACATTCCCTTTGGCCGCTGCTGGATGGCAGGTCAAATAGAAGTTAAACACGTCTCACCGCCGTTGGTGCGTTGGGTCGCTTCCCGTTCTGGCTATGTGTCGGCACTCGGGGTTGTGGGTTCGAATCCCGCGTACCCCTCTGAGGTAAGGCCTCTGAAACTGGGATCAGGAAGTCTAACGCCCTTGACACCGCTCGTACCTCTAGGGGTAGGCCAATGGTGGTACGGGGATCAAATCTGTCGAATTGCGCGATAAGATCGCAGTCAGCAAAGCGCCGGTTCCCATGGAACACCGAAGCAGTTGGCTGCCACAGGGGGTTAAAGCCCTGTGCCTGGCGGGAACCGCAACCTCCTTCGGGAGGTTTACTGCCGCAAAAATTTTATATGTTTTCAAAATTTGTTTCTGAAAATTTTTAAAAATTAATTGAAATAATTGCGTGATTATTTTGCATTATTGCAAGTCAATTTCCAATAATTTGGAATAAATCGAAATAATTCACTGTAATTTACTAAAAGTCCTATTTAATCATGTAATTGAGAGAATCGTAAAATCATAAAAAATCTTAAAAATCAAAATAAATTAAAATGTTACGCACAATTCAAAAAAGTTACTTTTCATTACAAAAAAAAATCAAAAAATCAGATTAGTTCAAAAAAATTAAATTGATTTAAAATCGGTGTACGCTTGAATTTGGAATGAAGGACCCCTCGGTCTCCCCACCCACCTCACTGTGAGAAAATACTACGGTAAATACCTACGATACGCGCCGTTAATTTGTTACCTGGTCCCGGACCGTAATTTTCGACTACGGTCTGAATTTTACGGTATCACACCGTAGCCTGCAAAAATGTTGGGGAAGTTCAATGGGGCACATTCTATCCACAATGAAATACAGTCCGTACCGTAATAATAAGCTACGGTCAGACCGTGCACGAAAACTACGGTGCAGACCGTAGGCGTACTGTAACTCCCTACGGTATTTTTTACAGTGCTGGTCGTCAGACTCCTGGGACGGGATCTCCCTCCAGGTCGACTTCATCCGGAAGGTTAGGTTTCATGTGCGGCTGTGCTGGGCCCCGCCCGCACGCGACGAGCGGGACAGGGCGGGCCGGTTGAGAGAGAGAGAGAGGGAGAGAGAGAGAGAGAGAGAGAGAGAGAGAGAGAGAGAGAGCGAGAGAGAGCGACCTTCGACGGCGCGCCGCCGCCGGCAGTTTGGCCTTTCCTCTCACTGGACGGAGCGGTGGCGGACCGCGGGGTGTGCGACGTCACCCAGGGGCGCACTGCCCCGGCCCGCCCCACCCCGCCCCGCCCCACTCCACCCCGCCCCGCCCCGCCCCGCCCCGCCCCACCCCGCCCCGCCCCGCCCCGCCCCGCCCGTGCAATGTTATGGTTCTCGGCGAGGACGGCCGCGAGGCGCGTGTCTCTCGCAGACACGACACGCGGTGCGTCGCGCTGACTTAGGCACTTTACGTGGCGCCGGCGGCTGAACCGGGCGGGACCGGGACGTGTACCCGCCGCGCCCCGCCCCGCCCCGCCCCACCCCGCCCCGCCCGCAGTGACCGCTGAGGAAGTGCTACACCTTCTAGTGCGCGCACCACGCTGCTGCGGACCGGTCCGGTCAGCGCACCCAGCTGAGAGTGACCTTGTCAGTGGGAGGAGGAGGGGAAAGGGAAGTGGGAGGAAGACGAGGAGGAGGAGGACCGCGAGGAGGAGGACGACGAGGGGGATCACGACGAGGGGGACGACGACGCGGGGGACGACGACGAGGAGGACTACGACGAGGGGGACGAGGGGGAGGACGACGACGAAAAGGAAGACGACGAGGAGGGGGACGACGAGGGGGATCACGACGAGGGGGGCGAGGGGGAGGACGACGACGAGAAGGAGGACGACGATGAGGGGGGGGGGGGGACGACAAGGAGAAGGAAGTAAAGGAGGAGGAAGAAGAGAAAGAGAGAGGGAAAACTAGGGCTGATTGGCTGATCAACGGAGCAGGGTGGTGACCTCGTCCGGGGATGAATACAAGATGAGCAGCTGACAGCACATAGAGTGAGAGGGAGTGGGTGAGAGGGGAGGCGATATAGGAAGAGGGCGCGCGAGACGGAGAAGATGATGTGAAGATCGTGCCGATAGAGGAAGCTGTACGGGGAGACGGAGGAGGTCCAGGTCTGAGCAGCAGGAGCAGCAGCAGCCGCTCTGCCCGGAGCGTGGCCCGGTCCCGGTCATCCTCACCACCGCTCAGCTCACCAGCAGCCGCTCTGCCCGGACCCTACAGCCGCGCCAAGCCCGCCGCTAATCTTGAAAACAAAATGAGAAGAGCCTACCACGAGCCTGAAAGCCAGCTTGCAATTTTCGCACCGAGTGTGCGGCTTAAACCACGCCGCCCCACCTCGGCACTGAGGAGTGTACTCGTGTGGTCAGGACCGCGCTATCCGCCTACTCACGATTCAGTGCAAGCGCGAGATAAAGAGACAAGGATGAGTTCCGTCTGGGAATTGGCGGCGCCCCGCCCCACCCCGCCCGTCTGCCTCCGATGCCTCCACCGCCGTGAGATTGCACACTGATAACGCAACTGCTCAGGGGGCGGAGGGGGGGGGGAGGAGGCCGCATGAGGGCCTGCAGGTGACAATCCGTTAATCGATTTGAGTTTCCTTGCCATAACACACTGTTAAAAATTATCGTATGAAAACGAAAAATTTCCCAACAAGAATTTGTATAAAAACAAAGTCTTCGTTTCACACCAATACTAATTTCTTCGTTTTAAAACAGTAAACAATTCTAAGAGTGAAACAAAAACTTCATATGAAAACAAATATTCATCACATCATGACAAAGTTCATTCAAATCTTCAACGAATATTATTGTTTGAAGACAATGCACTGTCCTTAAACGATAAAATTGTTCTCCCATCAAACAGAAAATTTCGTTTACCAACGATATAATCTGTTTTAAAACGATAAAATATTCAAACAAATACTTGTAAATGGCCAGAGAAGAAATTATGTAATCTTTTTAAGGGCATTAAAACATGTATTCCTTTAATTCTGAGGAATAAGACAGTTTCATTTCTATAATCTACAAATTAAGAATAAAACTTAAAATGACACTTTACCTTGAAAAGGGCAGTTCCTTCAAGCCATGTCATGAAGGGGGTTGAAAAAAAAAACTGTCTAGCACTTACCCAAACTGTAGTGCCAGAAAGTTTTTTTTAGGCAACGGAGTTGCCTTCTAAAATCGCTGGAAAACGTGCGTGTTTTGTTTCATATGGCCCCTTACGACAGAAAAAAATCTGCTGAAGGGAATTCGATGATATTAAGCATACATTTAGAATGTAATCTAGTACATTCGATTCTGAAGTCTAGTTGAAATCTGTATTGCAGAAATTTTGTAAATTTGAATTGAAATTCGAGTTTCTATGGTAATGCTCGACTCGTCAGGCAAAATGAACAGGGGAAGGGGATATTTTTTCGTGGAGGGGGTAGGCCGAGACGAGCCAACACGGAGCGAAAGAGAAACCTCTAAAGTCTGCGTTCAAACAAAGCCAGCCTTTAGTTTCGAGCGCAAGAATGAGATAACACCACTGAAATTCGCACGTGACCACCGTACTGCCTTCTTTAAAACTACTTCAGTTTTACTGAAACTTGCCCCGGTTCTGCCAACTAAATGTGTGCCTCAAAGAATGAGTTCCAATCGTAACGTTATGAGAGCAGTGATTTTTTTCATTTTATTTGGTTGGCATGTTGTGTCAACAACGCGAAAGCAGGCCAAGCATGTCCGCCATTGCCGGTGGCTGATGTGCCCACCTCGCGACTTTAAATCATTTTTTAAAGTTATCGAAACGTTGACAAGGCGAACTGAATGCGTAATTAGTAGTTTTATACCTGCGGAAAACGGTTTGGTAAGTTTGACTTCGATCTGGTGAGCAGAATTCTTGAAATGATGTACATTTACGTGTACCATTTTGTGTAAACAACGCCTTAACTCCGCGTTTTCCCAACAGAGCGCACCCCCTGTCGCGGCCGCGGCGCGCTTGCCCGCTGGTCCTTCGCGTACCAGCGGTATTAGGTAGGGCCCCGGTTCGCCCCTTCCGTGCGCCCGGTGGAGGGGAGGTTATTGTTTACGTTCTCCTCCGGCCGTGACCTCGTCGCCCAATTTTTGCCGTCAGAAGGAGAGCTTTCTTTTCTCCTGCTCCTGTCGATTAAATGTCGGCCGAACTGTCGGAGAGTATTCATTACTTGAAACCCGCCTTATCAATTCAAACTTAGAATTATTTAGCCACTATCTTGACTATCGTAAACTAAACAAAACCAGTCGGTCTTCTTACAGTCTTATTCAACACTCACAATATTTTATTTTAGTTATAGAAACTCCGTTGTCTACCAGGATTTCGTGAAATCGTATTTTAAACCCTCTTTAATGACATGGCTTGAAGGAACTGCCCTTTTCAAGGTAAAGTGTCATTTTCTTGTTTTCATCTGAGGAAGTTTGATAAATCTGTTTGTCTTTGATTTTGTTTACAAACGGTAAATTTCGTATACAGAGAGGAAACTTCGTTTTGAAACATTAATTTTTGTTTTAATACGAGGCAAAACATGGTTGGTCATGGCAGTTCCAGGATGTGTTTGATTTCGTATGAAAACAATCTTATTGTTTGCAGACAGTTTTGATTGTTGGGATACAATACTTCGTTTTCATACGAGATTCAAAGAGGGTCCAGACCCGGTCTGAACCTGGTCCAGGGAATTTTGTCATGGTTCGTCACCATAATATTTTATTGTTACTATACGAATGTTCTCTGACAGACCTTTGTTTTAAAACGGTGTGTGTCGCTATAAAAATTAACGAGGAAAACCTCGTTAAGTTACGAAGGAATTTTTAACAGTGCAGGTGACTGATTGACGCCGGGCACTTTTTGTACATACTATGCAACCCTCAAGCACCGCTCCATCCGGGGCTGCATACCCATCCGGCTCCAAGCGCAGGGGATAAAAATCGCCTAGGCGTCGTGCACCCTCGGATACAATTCGCCTAGGGCTGTCGGGGGAGGGTACGAGTGCCCGAGTGTACACCCCTCTGGCATGGGGTTACAGACGCCCGCGGGACGTTGTGCCGAGGAGGGGCCGTCGAGGGGGCAACCACTCCCTATCCTAGTGTAAACAGGATTTCTAATGATATGGGATTTCTGTGGATTGCGTAAAGATTTCTCCGGATTTTGTAAAGATTTCATATGGTACATTCGGGTACATTTCACAAATATATACCAAGTTCCACAAAATTCTAAAAGATTTCACGAGGTTTCATGGGATTCCTCAAGGTTTCATGAGATTTCACTGATTTCTGTGAGATTTTTATGATATTTCTTGAGATTTCTCAGTTGGATTTCGTAGGATTTCATTGAGATTTCCGAGGGTTTGTACACAGGATTTCACGAGTGGTTGCCCCCTCGGGGGCCGTACTGCGCCGCGAACAGTGTCGGGCCGCGCCGTCAGCAATTTGGTGGCGATCGAGAAAAGTCGACGAGCGAGCGCGCGAGCGATATGAAACGTTAACTAGAGCCCGGGGGGAAGGGGTGGGGGGGGGGGGGGGGGGAGGTTACTGTCGTACCCCGCACTTCAGTAGTCTGAGCTCGATAGTTCTCCATTCCTCGGTGCGGGTGTGCATCGGTCGGGTAGAAAATGCCTGAACCCGCGCTGGTAAAACAAATGTACAGTTCTATGCGTCACCTGATGCATAGCTCCTAATATAGAGCATACTGGTTTATAAACCAGGGGGCTGCAACGCCAATAGTCAGTGTGGGGGCTACGCGCGAGACTAAGTAAAGTACAACACGGAAAATGGAGGCCCCTAATGCTCAATAACAGCTGCTTTTCTTCAATCGCACGGTATGAGTAAAAAATTAGAAAATAAATCAAGAAAAAAAAAATCTACGTAACACGCTATTATGGCACACACACTGGCTGAACGGTTTATCAGTTGTGGGCAGTAAAAGTATTCCGTTTTTAGCAGTTTTCCCGCCATTTTTTAATTTGATTTTAGGTTTGCTTTGAGAAATCGGAGTTACAAGTGACGGGTTTCGAGAATTAGGGGCCATCCATGGAGAATTACTGGTCTCGCCATGGTCTCGCGCATAACCCCCAGCCTAGCCATTAGCGTTGCTGTTGCTACCCCTGCTTATACACTATGTCGTGCATAGTTCTAACTATATAATTAGCTGATGTATAGTTCTTAGACATTTAGCAGATGCATAGCTGACAATACATTTAGGTCAGCATCGTTTCCCTATGCTTTGCCATGCGAAGACTCATCCAAATGCATACTTCTATTCATCACGAAATGTTTAACATTTATATCTTTACGAAGTGCACTGGTGCTTAACATGTTGTCGTGTATAGCTCTTACCATACACCATGTCGTACATAGAGATGCAAACTTAACACCATAATGTATGAAAACTATAGATTAGTTTGCGCTTCGCCCCGGTGCAGTGCGGGTCTCGGGGCGGGGCGGGCAGGCCAGCCCGCAGCACGCTCGCGTCAGCGGGTTGCCTATCCGGGGTTGGTAAGGGTCTCGGGGCGGGCAGGCCAGCCCGCAGCACGCTCGCGTCAGCGGGTTGCCTATCCGGGGTTGGTAAGGGTCTCGGGGCGGGCAGGCCAGCCCGCAGCACGCTCGCGTCAGCGGGTTGCCTATCCGGGGTTGGTAAGGGTCTCGGGGCGGGGCGGGCAGGCCAGCCCGCAGCACGCTCGCGTCAGCGGGTTGCCTATCCGGGGTTGGTAAGGGTCTCGGGGCGGGCAGGCCAGCCCGCAGCACGCTCACGTCAGCGGGTTGCCTATCCGGGGTTGGTAAGGGTCTCGGGGCGGGCAGGCGAGCCCGCAGCACGCTCGCGTCAGCGAGTTGCTTATCCGGGGTTGGTAAGGGGCGCGGATCCCGACCGGAGCGAACCGAGCCGTTTAAAGGGACTAGACTCGACTGCTTCGAAGAATCGATGCCAGACTTGCACTGATCGGGTACCTGAGGCGACAGTGGCGAAGATAGCGGAGAGCAGAGGCAGGAGCGAGCGAGCGAGCGAGCGAGCGAGCGAGAGAGAGAGAGAGAGAGAGAGAGAGAGAGAGAGAGAGAGAGAGAGAGAGAGAGAGAGAGAGAGAGAGAGAGTTGGAGAGGAGAGAGAGATGTCGCAAGGCACAAGTGGCATTGCATCAGATTTGAATACCTCGGCCGGTGCAGCGTGCGGACCGTTCTGACCGCGCTGTGCCCCGTGCCACCGCCCCCCTCCTCCCCCTCCAGTCCAGTCAGTAAGCCCCCTCCCGCACCCCTCCCCTGCAGGAGGTGGTGGATCTCTGTCAGGGTCGGGACCGCCCCTTGCACTACAGTATAATGCCTCACGACTTATGGTACGGTCGATTTCAATTCATGAGGCATTATTGCTCCCGATTTCGCGTAAAGCCAGATAGAGGTACTCCAGGTAAGGACTTTCAGCAATGTCTAAAGTGCGAAACGACACAACAGCAACAGCACCAGCAAACGAGCAACAAGATCGATCCGCACTTGGATCTCGGCTTAACTTTCTTCCGTCCGGTAATTATTTCCAGCCAGTGAGGATCTTGAACGTCGCAGGTCGTTGGCGCCCAGCGAGCGCGCGAGCGCGCACACACACACACACACACACCGCACGGCGGGCCAGCGTGCCGGATGGGTGGCCTAACCGCCGGGCGCTGCTCGGCTCGGCTCGCGATTGAGAGGCATTTTTTACAGCGGCCCGCCATGCGGTGACGCACCTCCGCAGCCGATGCGACGCGACTGCTTCGGATGAGAAATTGCCAGCGAGTGAGTCAAGTTGGCGCGGCTGCGGCAGGGCCAAGGGCCCCGCGCCCTCCTCGCCCCGCCCCGCCCCGCCCCGCCCCGCCCCACCCCGCCTCGTCACCTTGGCTGCTGTGGTGCACACACCCAGAGGCAGCCGTTGTCGCGAGTCTCCTGTCCGACTGACCAACGTGAAGTATATTTTTAGTGCGCTCTACCCCCTCCCACCACCACCTCCCTACTCCCCTTCAGCATCACGCTCGCACCACCCGACCCCACCCCTCGTCCGCACCTTCGTCCCTGAGTGATTTAAAGAGTTGGACCCAGCTGCTGCGGCCGCCGAACACGGCGAGGAACAGCTGACGGCCCGTCAGAGTGACCTGGACGACGAGCAGCTGATGGTCCGCAGTGCCACCTGGACGACGAGCAGCTGACGGTCTGACAGTGCCACCTGGACGACGAGCAGCTGACGGTCTGACGGTGCCACCTGGACGACGAGCAGCTGACGGTCCGTCAGTCACCTGGACGACGAGCAGCTGATGGTCCGCAGTGCCACCTGGACGACGAGCAGCTGACGGTCTGACAGTGCCACCTGGACGACGAGCAGCTGACGGTCTGACAGTGCCACCTGGACGACGAACAGCTGACGGTCTGACAGTGCCACCTGGACGACGAGCAGCTGACGGTCTGACGGTGCCACCTGGACGACGAACAGCTGACGGTCTGACAGTGCCACCTGGACGAGGAACGGCTGACTGCCGGACAATCGTCTGATTACCCCGCGGCGCCCTCACCGGTCGGCCTACGACTTCTTGACTTAACCGGTATCGATTATCGCCCAGCGGTCAGCCGGCAGACGCGGCGGCGGGCGCTTGGGAAAATGGGCACGGGGCGCCTTCCTTTGGTACGTCACGACGGGGTTGTCACGAGGCGTCACTGGGGTACCGTCGACGACACACCTCGATGGACTCACCGCGACGATCCGGATGTGACAAAAATAAAATTTAAAAAAAATTATGCCACTCTCGCTCTGCCGTTTGCTGTCTGCTCGCTGCGCTGCTCTCTGCAGGCTGCTCGCTGTATGACAGTACAAGCAGGCTGATACATTCGTATCATCTGCTAAAAACTTACGCGCTCGCCTCGTACCAGGGCACGATTCATTAAACCCATTAGAGGGCGGCTACGACGGAGGTTGTCGACCCTTGTTTCGTTGAGAGGGTGGCCGATATCGCCGTCACAGAAGCCGAGTAGGCAAAGCCCAGTCACATAAATAAGGTGACGTGACGGCCGCGGTGACGATCAGGGGGGGTCGGGTGGGGCCCGCGTTATCGCCCATGTTTCTCCGATTCGAAGGACACAGCTTCACATTTAGTGCGGCGGTTATCTCACCGCGACTCCGCGATAACCCCCAGCCAGTGAGGAAAGTACAAGGGAAATCGAGAAGGAGGCTGTGCGCGGCAGGCGACCGCGGTACACCATCTCATCTGCAGAATTTTGAATGAAAAAAGAAAAGAGACAAAAATTACCCAAGTCGAAGTTAAATACGTTTTAATTATTAGACGTCTGTTTCCCGCCTGGGAGTGCTGGACACCGTGGGCCGGGGCCGGGTGGGGTGCCACCCCTATCCGCCCCGCCCCGATAGCCAGGCAGCAGCAACTCTATCGCAACTAACGTGTCTGATAACATCATCGAGTGTCGCTCCTCCCGAATGCTGGGCCAGCATCACAAACATCACAAACATCGAAACCAACACGCACTGAGGGTCGGCACGTGGGAGCAAGTCACTGTTAAAACCTTGCGAACTATCTTTGCAAAGAAATTGGATGCTTCGCATTGCGAAGAAAAAGTTTGTATTGCAAAAGAAAATAACTTAGTTCGGAACGCTTCATTGCAAGCTTACCAACATTTTACGCCTTACAAACTAAATAGTTCGTAAGTTGCGAAGAAATTCTTCGCAGTTGCGAAGCAGCCAAATACTTCGCAACTTACGAACGATTTAGTTTGTACTACGAACTTTTTCTTTGCACGGTTTTAAAAGTGCGAGTACACTGCAACGCGATCCGACCGAGACGAGAGGACGCGGTCAACCAAAAAATGGTCCCAACCGATTATTGTACAAATTTACATTAAAAGCAAAAAAATTGTTTACAGAAAAAAATAATTATTCAGATTTTCCTGCTCAACTATGTCCGGCTCTCATATAAGCCGTGTAGGCCCGTCTGCGGTGGCGCTAGACACGCGGCGCGGCGCGGCCCGCGGCAGTCCACAGCTAATTAAACGTCCGCTATCCTGCGCCGCCCTCCACGAGACGGGCTTAGCGCCCGCCCGGCCCGGCGGCTCTGACCAGCGCGAGCAATCCGCAACTATTTTGGCAGAGGGAAGACCACGCCGCGCTGGCCGCGCCTGCCGGGTCGGTCTTTGACCAACTCGCCTTGACACCGCGCCGCGACGTGCGCCGTTGGCGCGGATGTACCGGGTGTTTCTTTGAATGCGTAGAAGTGTTGCGGGATTGCATACTCGTCAGGGCTTCAGGGACCATGGTGCCT
Organism: Frankliniella fusca; assembly: GCA_029379305.1. Lineage (NCBI taxonomy): Eukaryota > Metazoa > Arthropoda > Insecta > Thysanoptera > Thripidae > Frankliniella > Frankliniella fusca. Next base: position 483,884 of record JAHWGI010001215.1, read on the forward strand.
TACGGGTGAGTTGGGTAGGCAAACCCGCAACACTGGTACGTGTTTAAAAAAACCACCTGGTACAACGATAGTGTGGCCGCGGTACGGCCGGGCGGCGGGCAGTCAGTCCCCCCACATCCAAGTGATTATGCCAGAGCAACCTCTCACCCTCCACCCTCCAATTCGCCCAACGACTCGGGGTAACCAGCGGGAGTTTGAACGACAAACGAGCGATCCGCGGAGCGCAGGCAGCGAGACCATGGAGAGATTCTAGGCCAGGGTCACGGCGAGAGGCGGCCAACTCGAAAAAGTCGTGTACACAGAAATACCTGTGTATTTCTAGGAATACACTAAAAATACAAGGAAATACTCTACTATACACAGAAATACATAGAAATACTCAACAAAAATACGATAAAAATACCGAAAAATACATTAGAAATATAAGAAGTACAAGGCAAGTGTACACAGAAATACATGAGTTGGCCGCCCCTTGGGTCACGGCTCCCGATGCGTTGCCGCGGCCGCCGCCGGGCACGGAGTGGACGCCGGGTTGACGCGGAGGTGCAGCGGCCCGGGGCCCGGAGGAGCACGGTGCCTTGCCTCGCACCTAGAGGAGCGAAAGGGAGGTGGGGGCGCCCGCGGCACCTGGCGGCACCTCGCCTACCTCACTCCTGTCGAGGCGCCCGCCCGCCGCGCCGCGCATCTCGCGCTACAAAGTGATTATTCCGATCGCACATCGACGCATCGGGAGTTTCCAATGAAACGGCTCTATACGGAGAACTCCCCGCCTCCAGCGGACACCTCCGCGACACCAGTGAGGAGGGGGTCGGTCGGCGGCGGGGGGTAAACGACCCCTGCAGGCGACTCCTGCAAGCAACTGCTACTCACAATGTCATCCTCCCGGAGGACTCCGTCGTCGGCAGCCATGACGGGTCGCGGTGGCCTGCTCCGGGCCGGTCAGGGCAGGGCAGGGCAGGGCAGGGGGCACGGCCACAGACACACGGGCGCAGGGCAGCGCAGGGCAGGGCAGGCAGGCGGACGCTCGCTTCGCACGCTCTGACCTCCCGCCGCACAGACTGAGCGCCCTAGGACGTCGCGCCGCGCGCCGCGCCTCTCCTCACAGGGGCTACCGCGGCCGCGGCGCTGGCTCGACCGAGGCGCCCCTCGCGGACGAACCGGATGTTGTCTATCCCGGCCGTGACCGACAGCAGGTGGGCCTTCCCCCTTCCGGAATCGACCGGAAATGACGCGGGAATTTCAACACCTTTTTTGGACATTTTATGTTGGTTCGCAAAACAAAAACACACACACACACACCAAAACGGAGGGGGTCATGGTGGGATGGAATCTATGAAAAGAGGAAGCCAAGATCATGCTGACACACTTGTGCATTTCCATGTGACAGGTACAACATATACACTTATGTACAAAGGGGGGGAAAAATAAAACTAAAAGAATGTTTCACATGGTAAAAATCAGGACCATTTCATATCAATCCCAGAATTTGAGTTTTCCATCCCAGCCAGCAGACACAACTTTACTGGGCTCATGAGGATGCCACAGAGTGGATATACAGACTCCGTCATGTGCTTTCCATTTCTTAAACAATTTAGTGGTCTTCCAGTCCCATACATAAACTTTTCCATCAGCGTCTCCAGAAACAACATAGCTATAAAAAGAAAAAAATTGCAAAAAAAAATTAAATTATTGCCATTAATTATACATACTTTAAAATAAGTTTCATTTGTGTAAGATGTACTTACCTCATGTCTGGAGAGAAGTCAAGAGAACACGCATAACCAGCAACCATGTGACCGGAAAATGTCTTCTTTCGATTCATCTTAAAGCGATTCAGAGCAGAGAACACCACAATCTTATTGTCCATTGACTGACAGGCAAGCCACTTGTAGTTGGGAGAGAGTGTGACAGCAGGCATTGAGTGCATGGTTGGATCAGCAATATACTTCATATCAACTGGAATGTCCCACTCCCACACACGTAAACTTTTGTCATCTGATGTTGTTACAAATCGACGATTTTCATCTACAAATGTTATAGTGTTGACTGATCCTAAATGCCGATCATACTCCTGAACAATTTCTCCAGATCTTGTATCCCACTGAAAAGCAATCAAAATTAAAGCCAGACCATGAAGCAAAATAAAATAGATCAAACACTTGAAACAGCTGATGCATACACAAATAATTTTCTTGTCAGACGTTCCAGCAACAAAAAGATGTTGTTTGTCTTCATCGGGATGGAATTTACAGCAATATGGTGTTTTCCGGCTGGTGAAACGTGATATACACTCTCCAGTCTCAGTGTCCCACAATTTCACATACCTATCATAAGCTAAAAAGGAAAAAGAAAAAGAAAAAGAAAAAGGAGCAAAATATTAGAAGAAAACCACTTGATGCAAAAGTTCGTACAAAATGAAAATATTTATTTTACCAGCAGACAAAAAGTTAGTTCCAGTATTATTGAATGCAATATCTCGTACAGCCTGACGATGCCCATAGTAGGTTCTTACACATCTTCTTTCATTGTACACTTCCCAAATCTAAAACAAGAATTTTATGAATGAAAAAGCAAAGAAGCAATTGAATTAGTTGTTTAACAAATAGACATGGAATTTTTTCTTACCTTTACTCTGCAATCCATACTACAAGATAATAGTAAATGGGCAGTTCTCGGTAACCAGCGAATTTGCGATATTCCTTTAGTATGACCTTCCCATGTGTGAATAAGATTTTTAGGCAAGAAGCATCTGTCTGGAGGAGTATCTGATTTCAAGTTTACGCCCACATCCTGAGGAGGGTGCATAAATGAACGACCTTGGTAGTCGAAAGGTTCCTTGACTGGGAGTAGAAAAGTACCAAATTCAGATTAGAGCATGATAAGAACACAAAAAAACTAAACAACAAAATTAAACAACATACTGTGGAGAACTGTTTTTTCTTCCAATGGCCTCTCATCAACCTGCTTTCCTTTCTTCTGTCTCTTAGCAAGAATTTCTTCTAATTCAGCAGCTTCTTCCTAAAAATTCAAAAATAATAAAAAAGAGTGTTGTATTCAATAGATAATTGAGATTATATATATTTTACAACTCATACTTACTTCACTTGGCTTCATCACTCTCTTCTCATCAACATAAGTACCCCAGGGACCAAGAAAACCTTCAATATCGTCTGGTTTGTCATTTTTATGGCGTTTCCGTTTGTCAAGGGGTCTTTTACTTGTTGATTCAAACACAGTCTTTCCACCTGACTCCTGCAGAGCAAGTTCGGAACCCACAACCTTGGCTCCCTCTACAGTGTTGGCATCCACACTAGGGTCTAATGCGAACCCTAGACACAACATACCCAAACAAATTATGTTAACAAGATGTCAAGATGTGACAAATTTAACAAACTTAACAAAGTAGAGGTTTTACCATAACTAGTAAATGTCCTCCGCTGATTTTCAAACTGAAAGGCATCCATATGAGCAGGTTCTACATAGCCAGAAAGCATATTTCTCTGAGCTTTCTGTTGTTGAGTTTGATTTGGATTGAATGGCCCCAACTCAGGTGCGTACAAGTCGTCATACTTTAGGTTAACCATAATTTCCTTAGATGTGGGGTCGACTAAAGGACGAGGGTCCACCGCTCCCTGTCAAAGAAAAGGTAAGAAATCGATAACTTAATGAGTTAAAGAGAAATGTTTACATCAAGGCTATCATGAGACCTAACCTAAGAATTGCACAATGCGCAGCTTTTTAATTAGATCATGAAACAAAAGTAACAGCGGCTTACCAAAGGTACAACATCAGGAGCGGCACAGAGAGATACAATTTTGTTAGAAATAGAAGTGTCTAAAGGTTTCAAGTGAAGAGCTGAGCCCTCAGAGTCCGACGCAGCCTCACTATCACTACTGCTTCCGTACTCTTGAAGACCTAACATTGTTATACTTTAAGTTCTACGCCTGAACTTTCATGAGCGAAAATATGATCAATCGAGATTAGAAATTACAATATTTACAAAATCAACGACTCTCTTTTAAAGAAAACAACAACAATAAACTGAATCGAAATATTAGCCAAACCAAACGTGAATCCTGAATCGTAAGTTGTATGCTATTCAGATTCAGATTTACACAAACGAGTTCATGAATTTTTCATACATCTGACAGTCACTTGTTCAGAAGTGGATAAAGCAGAATTGGCGCCCCACTTGAAACGCTACGAAACTAAAACATCCGATTGCAGATAGATACCAGTTATGGAGCAGGCTGATCATGAGTCATTTTGTCGTTTACATCTACAGTCAATTTTTAAAAAGTGAATCTTAGATAACACAAAATAATTGATAATAATTCATACACTATTGATTGACACCGCTGGTTTTCCTGTTATGCTTTTCTTTCTTCTTCATAATGTTTTTGAATCACTAGCATTTCAGCAAATGTTTGGACATAAAACCCATTTTAATGCGATGTGCAAGCAAACAATCGAAACAATAGACTAGTGTTCCCCATCAAAAGACAATAATTTTCGTTCAAATTCGTGCTTAAAAACCTCAACTCTAACCGCACTTCACGAGATGAGCCCCCCCCCCCCTCCCCCCCGGAGCTCCGCCTAGTGCGTTGGTAAACATACACTGTCAGAAAACTAATCCGTGCCACTTGTGAATGCCCTTCAGGTCAAAACTGACAAATATAGCACAACAGACTAGCGACCTCAACGCGCGCCCGCAACCCAAGTTCTTTCAAGCCACAAAGCCTCCTACTGAAGAGAAATTCGGGGAGAGGCACCCGATTAACTCTGGACTTGGAGCCAGCTCCGCGAATACTCCACCTGATATATCTCACGAAACCTCCTATCTTTTGGGGCGGAAAGGTGGCACTGAAAAGGAGAATGTATTAAAAACTGATCAGAAGTTTTTAGGGGGGGGGGGGGAAAGACCGCTACCAAACGGAATGAATTCACACACACAATTGTCAGTGCGACAACTTTTCGCGGACTTGTACAGGGGTCCAGAAGTAGGTTTGAGCGCGTACGCCGGCCGCCCACTGGAAAGACCGGGAAGGGAAGACCGAGAAATTTTAAGGCATCCTTGAAAATGTAAGGGAAGACCAATGAAGGTGAGGGAAAACCACAGAAAACGGTAGTAAAGCCTTCAGAAGATCCTAGAAAACTAGATATTGGGAAAACCAAGGAAAAGTTGGGATGACCGGGAAAACCGAAAGGGAAACCTAAAAAAAAAAAACAGGAAGTCCGCAGCATGTGTACACCGGCAGACTGTACTAGCGGACCCCTCGGTGGACTTGTACGTGGCACGGCACGGACACCCTTCTCGACCAGCTGCGGGTGCGGGCCGGGCCGGACCTCGCGCCCCCAGGTGTTCAGGGGTTGCGGTCAGCTCAGCTGACCCGGCTGGGCCTCTTATAAGCCAGCTGCCCGGCTGCAGAGGGTACAGTCAGACCGTTCACGACGGCTCGGCAAACACCCAAGTACCCAGGTGAGTCCGAGTGCACTTCCGTTTCGAAAATCCGTCGATTGAAACTCGCTGTTGCCAAGGTGCAAGTTTTCTACTCCTCTGGAACCACTGCCAAACTGCGTAAAGTTTTAGTTTGTGGCCTGATGTTGTGACCCTTCATCCCTGCAGGTCCGCGATGAGGTTTTTCTTGGCGTTGGCGGCGCTGTGCGTCGCGGGGGCGTTTGCGGCCGACTCTGTGCTCCAGGGCGCCACCAAGATGGCCATGAAGGAGGTGCCCGCAGTGCCCTCCGAATCCTGCGACAAGAACATAGACGGCTCGTGCAAGAAGCTGATCAGCACCAACCTGGCCAGCAACCCCGGTGTCGTCCGTCCGGAGATCCTCGCCGCCTACGACGTCAACGCCGAGCTGGAGGAGTGGATGAAGCAGGGCTACGACAGTTTCTTCCCCGTGCACGACGACAGCGGCAAGATCGTCAACGCCTCCATCAAGCCCACGGACATCGCTTTCACCACTTTGGCCGTCTCCAACAAGTTCAAGGACAACATCAAGTTCCACTTCTTCAACAAATAGTGAGCAGAGCAGTCACCTCTTTATACTTTTGTCGATCGTCATACCTCCTCGGCAGTTGTAACTATTATTTTTTTTTCGTGCTAAGCGATGAGTCGGACATCCGCGGATACCAGATTTCCGACGCCAACTCACTCCTGTCCATGGGCTGGGACAAAGAGCTGCCGGTCAAGGTCATCATCCACGGCTTCACCAACACCATCGAGTCCCCCGCCATCCAGGTCCTCAAGAACGGTAGGTCAAACGGCGGCTCGCAGTCTGCCTCCGCTTTTCTCGTTTTCTGAAAATAAAAGGTCTAACGTTGGGAGCGACCCACCTGCTTCCTCACAGCCTTCCTCAAGACCGGCAAATACAACATCATCGGCGTCGACTGGGGCAAGCTGTGCGCCGGCATCAACTACCTCGGCGCGCGCTTCAACGTGAACGGCGCCGGCGCGCAGGTCGGCGAGTTCCTGGACAAGCTCATCGGGCTGGAGCTCACGACGCCGGCGCAGCTCCACATCCTGGGCCACAGCCTGGGCGCGCACGTGGCGGGCATCGCGGGCAAGTCGGTGACCCGCGGCGTGGTGAAGCGCATCACCGGCATGGACCCCGCCGGCCCCCTCTTCCAGCTCACCGGCCCCAACGGCATCGTCTTCCACACGGACGCCGAGCTCGTCGACATCTACCACACCAACATGCACTGGCTGGGCAAGTCCGCGCAGCTCGGCGACATCGACTTCTACCTCAACGGCGGCATCCACCAGCCAGAGTGCGCCTGGAAGGAGGTGATCGTGGCCGGCAACGGCTTCGGCCCCTGCTCGCACTCGCGCTCGTTCGAGTACTACGCCGAGACCCTGCTGCGCGGCTACGGCCTGGGCGCCACGTTCTGCGCCAACCTCCCCGGCTCCCCCGACCGCTGCCTGCGCTCCAGGGCCGACTTCTCCGCCAGGAGCGGGCACTACGTCGAGTTCCAGTGAGTACAGAACGCCGCTCGCACCAGGGCGCATTTCAAATCATCTATCCCGCCTGTCTTTATAATACCCTTTTCTATTACAACCCCGTCCACAGTTTTGTTTCTTTTAAATCGCAATAATTCTGGCTTTTCTTTTGATTACCCAGGCGAGGCGGTCCCTACTACCTGAGCACTCAGTGGCCCAAGCCGTCAGTCCTGCCCGCATCCTTGTGAAGAGTGGGGACTCAAATGTTAGCTAGAAAATCAAAATAAACCAATTCTAACTCCGCATAACCAGCTGTGAGTCTATTCAACGATGGTGCGCCCGCGCTCGCCCGGCGCATGCTGCCCAACATCTACATGCACACTGTTGTGCTGATACAAGTCAAGTAAAACACGCGAAGCAAGTGTCTTCGAGCCAGAACTCGGGAACTGTGCGGCGGCGCCCGGAGGGTAGGCAGCCCACCCTGCCTTTGAAGAAAACTCTGTGCCGACACTCGCCTTGAATTCGCGGAGGCCAATGGGGACAAATTGACAGGAAAACTAGCGGATGGGCTGAGCTCAAAGGGTACTTTACTCATTTCAAACAATCAGTGCACCCCCTCCAAAAAAAAAAAAAAAAAAAAAAAAAAATTAGGACAAATCAGGAGAAGTCAGCCTACTCGACTGCCTGAAAATCAGGACAAAGTCAAGAAAACTCAATAATATCAACCATAAAATCAGAAAAAAACATAAAAAATTAAGATAAATCAGAAAACATTAGAGAAAATTACGGTACCCTCGATTTGAAGTGAGGAACCCCACGGTTGAGCCCCGAGCGCGGTGCTGGCGACGTAGTCCAGGCATAATCCGCGATTTTAGGGGCGAACCTAGACAAAATTGGAGAACAAGGTTTTGATAGTGGACTTTGTTCGTCTCGTCGAGTACTATAACATATCAAAAATCCCCATTCGTACATGTTGAGGAATTTGAACACCGGGTGTTCAAAGTTCAAAATGCAGGGATTTGGTAAAATGGCTGTAAAACCGGAACGGAAAAAGCTAGCGGAATGCGGTTTAATGGAATCGACGCGGAAAGGCTTGGCCTACAACATTTATTGTATGATTATTTCGCATTAGGCTGATAGTTTCGAACAGAAATGCGACCAAAGTTAAAAAATTGGTGTTCCAAAAGTGTTCAACTCTGTTCAATGGCAATTTGTGGCTTTCCCTGCCGGGGGATTTCAAAATGCTCCGTACAAACGTTGTAGCCCGTTCTTTAACGAACAATTTGAACTAAGTACGATGAAAATCGGACAATAAATGTGGCCTCCACGGCCCGCGGCGCAAGGCCGTGCGCGGCTGTAGGTCCCTGCTGGGCCCGGCGGGCCGGGCCCGCCCGGCCTGGCCCGGCTGTGTTTCGCCTCTTCCTGCCGGCTGTACGCAGCATGTATCGCGCCTTCTTAGTGCACCATCAGACATGAGAACCTGATCAGCTTTAGGACAACTTTTTGAACAACCTTGGACCCCAAATCCAAGATGGCGGACGCCCTGGGGCCTTTGTACCACCCTGTTCAATTATCTATTTCGCAACCGATTTTCGCCGGAAAAAATCTCATTCACATATTGTAGGGGTCGCCGGGTTTAAAATAGACCACATTAGTTTCAATAACTTTATACTTCTGCTTGTGTAGCTCCTCACACACAGAAAATAGCGGGTTTTACTTTATATTTCATGTATTACCTTGTAATTCACATATAACCTAGTATTACCGTGTATTACTCGTATTACGTGTAGTACATGTAGTATATGTATTACAAGTAAAATCGTTTTATAATGTGAGTTCGACTGTATTACAAGTTTTATTCTTAAAAATTTTCTTTTCTTTTAAATTTTTTAATTTAATTTTTAATTTTAAATTTGTAATGAAAGGCTGGAAAGTGGTCTATTCTTTCTCTGAAGGATATTTCTGTAGTATTCATTAGAAGTTATGTAAGTCTGACTTACGTGACTATCTGAGTCGTTAGAAGTGAGATATTCCCCATTCATTACCGCATAGTTATCTCGCGCCAAAATGTTAATAGAGCAAATAGCAACTTCAGAAATCAACAAAATATTTTGACGTAAGTCACTTCGCAATAGGATCTATTGAAACATATCGTCGCAAGTCTGACTTACTTCAATTAATTAACTATTAAACAAGCTATTGTGTCGCAAGTCAGAAAACTTAAACTAAACAAAGATTTGTTTTAAAAATTAGTTGCTTAAGTGGACAATGATTCAGATTGCCCATGGCAGGGACAGAGTTCAGTGCTTGGGGTAAAGCCAATTATACAGGGAAAAGTAAAGATGTATGTCAACAAACAGCACCTTGCAAGGGAGTAGCTTTGGAGATTTTGCATAGTTCCTCCCACTGAGGATTTCCAAGATGTCAACCTGAGCTCTCTCATGCTGCTGCCTAGTGTACAGTGTGTTGATCTCGGTGGTAATCAGATCAGGTTATGGGTCCTTGCTTTTATAGAAATAATACTTTTTCTCACAATCTTTGACACGATCCCAGCACGCTCGTACGGTGCAGAAAACTGTTCTGGCGTGTTGTGTGCCGATTTTGATCTGATTGTCAGCGATGTCCACTGCGTACACAACACAGAGCGGTCACCATTCATTACTCTCCAACAAACGGATCACTGCGGATCACTTTCACTGTCAATCAGCTGACGGTATAATTGTCCTTTACCAGTTTTCAAGATATTTTGGAAAACCAAGATAGCTCCCCTCTGGTGTCTTGCACTGTAAAAAAACAAGATCGTAGTACGGAACCAACTACGGTGTCCAGTATCTTTGTTTTAGAAACTGACTACGGAGCGCAGAGTACGGCGCCACCGTACCTCATTTGTGTCATAAGTACGGGTCTTCCCTACGCCATTTTTTGAGTACGGTGATGCCGTACTTGGCAGTCCGTAACGGGGATTCGGAAATTTCTAGTACGGTGCGCGCCGTAGTAAGGAGGCACCATTCTACGGTGGATACCGTTAAAGGAATTAACGGTGATTTCCGTAGTTTTCACCGTCATTTTTTTTTTTTGCAGCCTGGAAGTCTCTGACTTCCAAGACGTTCAGCTTGGAATTCAACACTGTTAAACCAAGTGTGCAACTGTACAACACCTGATAGTGTGCAACTCCATGTTTATCACGACAAAGTGTTCAACTTAACAGCCGGGCGATTGCAATTTCTCAACTCCACGGGTGTATACTTGTTAGTGTTCAACACGGCAGTTGTGCACTTGGAAGTGTTCAGCTGTGCCGTGCAACACTTTCCTTGTTGAACTCTTACAAGTGTTTAACTGTCGTGTTGAAAACTTACAAGTATAAAATTATCGAGTTAAACACTCGCCATTGCTTGGGTTGAACACTTGTTCATACAGACAGGGTGTTGCACACTTACAAGTGTTTAGCAGTTGCACACTTGGTTTCACAGTGAAGCGAGGACCTCGGAAATCAGGAAAACCAGCTGATCCGTCCTGGTTTCATACGCATTGTCTTGAAAACCAAGATGACTTCCAAGACAAGGTCTTGAAAACGTGTGTTACAGTCTAATAATACGGCTCCACCGTACCCCGTTTTGCACACAGCTTCCTCTACGGTAGGCCCGTACATTGCGATCCGTGATAGATTTGTGACATAAAAGGTACGGCATTGCCGTCCTTTCTTCGAACGGGCGCAGCTGGAAAATAATTAGCGGTTCATGTCGTCACATTGACCGTCATTATTTTTTGCAGTTTGCGGAGCTACACAAGCAGAAGTATAAAGTTATTGAAACTAATGTGGTCTATTTTAAACCCGGCGACCCCTTCAATAAGTGAATGAGATTTTTTCCGGCGAAAATCGGTTGCGAAATAGATAATTGAACAGGGTGGTATACATAAGCCCCAGAGCGTCCGCCATCTTGGATTTGGGGTCCAAGGTTGTTCAAAAAATTGTCCTAAAGCTGATCAGGTTCTCATGTCTGATGGTGCACTAAGAAGGCGCGATACATGCTGCGTACAGCCGGCAGGAAGAGGCGAAACACGGCCGGGCCAGGCCGGGCGGGTCCGGCCCGCCGGGCCCAGCAGGGACCTACAGCCGCGCACGGCCTTGCGCCGCGGGCCGTGGAGGCCACATTTATTGTCCGATTTTCATCGTACTTAGTTCAAATTGTTCGTTAAAGAACGGGCTACAACGGTTTTACGGAGCATTTTAAAATCCCCCGGCAGGGAAGGCCACAAATTGCCATTGAACAAAGTTGAACACTTTTGGAACACCAATTTTTTAACTTTGGACGCATTTCTGTTCAAAACTATCAGCCTAATGCGAAATAATCATAGAATAAATGTTGTAGGCCAAGCCTTTCCGCGTCGATTCCATTAAACCGCATTCCGCTAGCTTTTTCCGTTCCGGTTTTACAGCCATTTTACCAAACCCCTGCATTCTGAACTTTGAACACCCGGTGTTCAAATTCCTCAACATGTACGAATGGGGATTTTTGATATGTTATAGTACTCGACGAGACGAACAAAGTCCACTATCAAAACCTTGTTCTCCAATTTTGTCTAGGTCAAACACGATTATGCCTGGACTAACGAGAGAGACAGTGGAGGACGCGCAGCCCGGCCCGGGCGCGGGTGAGCGCCGGCAGGGAGGCAGCCCGCTGTGCCCCGCGGTAGGAGCGGTGGCCCGCCCGGGCCCCGCCGGCGTTCGGGGCCGCGGGGGCCGTTGGAGTTGAGGTTGCCAACCGGGGCAGATCGTGGTGGACGGGGGCTACGCGACGCCGTACGACGCTGTGCGACCAGTGCGACGGGCCGGCGAGCCCGATGCGACGCGCCAGAGCCCCCGATCGGCTCCTTTCAACCGCCCCGCTGGCCCGAACGCTCCCGACTGGAGCCTTACCCCGCCCCGCTCGCCCGGCCCCGGCCCCGGCCCCCGCGGCCGCTCTTCGCACTGCTCCACAGCCTGCCGCAGAGGACCTCCACGCCGAAGGCGACCGCGGCCAGGCTGGAGCCGGCGCACAGCACCAGGAACGCGGGCTGCAGCTGCCGGAGGCTGAGGGGCTCGGTGAGCCGGCGGGCATCGGCCTCAGCGCCGCCGGCGCGCCTCTTGGGCTTCAGGTGCCAGAAGGACAGCAGCCTGCCGCTCTGGACGCGGCTCATCACAGACGCCATGGGCTTCTGGACGGGCGACCCCGTGCTGAAGACGGCCGCCGACTTCATGCGCTCGAGAGACAGCTTGAACATGTGCACCTTGCGCGGCCGCTGGCTCAGGAGCGGCTCCAGCCCCAGCTCGACAAAGTCGTCAAGAACGAAGACCAGGGCGGAGTGCCTGTCTGCCGACACGTTGTTCGCAGCTGAGAATATCTTGTTGATGTTGATGAAACGCGCCCGCGCGGAGAGCCTCGGCAGGAGGTCGTCTATGACGTGGTAGAGGTCGTTGGTGACGAGGACGTCCAGCCCGCTCTGCTCCAGCTGCTCCAGGTCGCCGATCTCCCCGGGCGGCGTGCTGAGCTCGCGCAGCAGCAGCCCCTGGTAGGCGGCAGCCACCACCACGCTCATGAGCAGCCACACGGTGGTCAGCGGGCGGTGCGCGGGTCCTGGTCCGGGGAGAGGCTGCGCCAGGAGCGGGGCCAGGGCCTGCAGGGGGGCGGCTGCGAGCGCGTCGAGGGCCGGCCGGCCGGAGCACCACCAGGCCGCGGCCAGGGCCAGCGCCATGGACACCAGCGCCAGAGCCGTGGCGCACCACATCCCCGCCGTGAACTCGGCCGTCACCGCCCTCAGCAGGCTGGGGCGGGGGCCCAGCCCGGATGGGACCAGCACAGCGACGCGGTACAGCTGCACTCCTTCGAACTGCAACTCCGCGGAGGATACCACGGAAAATTTCAGGCTGGCCAGGTATGCGTCCAGGTGGCAGTTTTCCACCTGTCCCTTCGCGTCCGACCAGCGCCTGGTGCTGAATGTCGCCGTCGACAACCAGTCCAGCTCGACGGGGGAGAGCCGTGTCGCCGCCGTCAGGTTGCCAATGTACTGCCGGTAGAGGGCGCCCATCCCCGTGGCATTTATTTCCGGGGGGGCCTCGGCTGCGATGATCCGGAGCGGCGGCTTGAGGACTCGTCCGTCCCCAGGACGTGGGGTCCACGTGGTGCACAAGTTGGGGAGGAAACGCTCGCTCCAGCGGGGCTGCGGGCTCGGGCCCGGAGAGCAGCGATCCACCTCCTGGAAGCCTCGGTCCCGCAAAGGGAACGAGCAGTCAGGCACGACTACGGACGACTGCAGTAAGCTGGTGCTGCCGCCAGCGTCGGGGCTGGAGATGAGCAGGCTGATCTTGTTGATGCAAAACGACATCGTGTCCGCGGGCGACGCGGACAGCACGTCCTGAGGCAAGCGCGCCCACGTCCACAGGAACGTCTCCCTGAACCACAGGTGGGTCGTCCCCCCGAGACCAAAAAACTGGACCAGTTTCTCCCCGCTTCTCTGAACAACGACGATGACGATGGAGGAGCCTGGCGGGATCACGGCCTTGGCGTCCACGTCGGAAGGCGTGTCCAGGATCTTGGGTGTGTGCGGGGCGAGGTTCTTGAGGTAGGGCGCGACCAGGGCGACGTCCCCGACGAGCACGAGGGTGGCGTTGGAGCGAGACATGGCGGAGGAGAGGAAGGCGAACACGCAGTCGGTGCCGGGGGGCGGCGCGGTGTCCGGGACGGGCACCGCGGCGGGGGTCTGCCCCGGCGCGCAGGCGAGCACAAGCAGGCCTAGCAGCAGCTGCATGGCGACCATCGCGTCGCAGACTGGCTCGCCGCTCGCCCTAGGCACTACGAGGAAACCTGGGCCCAGGCTCAGGCCCAGGCCGGGCGTTAGATCTCTTTTGAGAAAGGTCAAATATCGACCAACCGCAAAGACTGGCGGGGCGGGGTGGGCGGGGCCCACAGCAAAAGATGTGTCAAGGTGGGTTATCTACAGTTTGGCGGCAGCGGCCTCGGCAGCGGCTGTCCTGGAGAGGCTCAGCGCGGTGCTTTCGTGCTTGATGGGACCTGGCCGCTGCCCATTATCGAAAGTAAAAAAAAAAAAAAAAAAAAAAAAAAAAAAAAAACATTAATGCAGAGCGTTCGATGAGGCCACCACGTCCCAGAGGGCCTAAGTGGAGGGAATGGGTCGCCGGATGAAAAGTCGGCGCGGCCGCTGTCGTTTTTCCTCCCACATTTTACACAGGATCTCCAGGACGAAGACGATCGCGGCCAGACAGTGCGCGACGGCGAGCACCGCGAAGGCGGGCTGCAGCTGCGTGAGGCTGAGGGCGCGGGTGAGCTGGCCGGGCTGCGGGCTGGGGCTGGGGAGCGGGCCTCTGGCGAAATTAAAGCCGGTCCAGGGGAGTGGCAGCCCCGCTTCACGATGGCGTGCGACGACATTCTCCAGCGGCCCTTTTATGGGAGACCCTGTGGTCGTGTAGCAGTACGCCAACAAGATCCTCAGGGGGGCTTGGAACTCGTGGAACTTTCCCCACATTGAAGAAAACGTCTGCGAATACAACTGAAGAAACTTCTCATCGACGTACCAGACCAAGGCGGTGTGTCGCCCTTCAGTCACGTTTTTCGCCGCGAGGAGGAAATCGTCATCTTTGATGTACCGCACGCGCGCGGACGCGTTGGGCAAGATCATCTCCATGATAGGGTGCAGCTCCAAGGCCGCGACCACCTGCAGCCCGCTCTGCTCCAGCTGCTCTAGGTCGCCAATCTCCCCCGGCGGCGTGCTCAGCTCCCGCAGCAGCAGCCCCTGGTAGGCGGCGGCCAGCACCACGCTCATGAGCAGCCACACGGTGGACAGCGGGCGGTGCGCGGGGCCGGAGGGAGGCTGCGCCAGCAGCGGGGCCAGGGCCTGCAGGGGGGCGGCTGCGAGCGCGTCGAGGGCCGGCCGGCCGGAGCACCACCAGGCCGCGGCCAGGGCCAGCGCCATGGACACCAGCGCCACAGCCGTGGCGCACCACATCCCCACCGTGAACTCGGCCGTCACCGCCCTCAGCAGGCTGGGGCGGGGGCCCAGCCCGGAGGGCACCAAGACGACAACAGAACCTTTTGACGCGCATCCGAACCGGACGTGCGCAGGACCGAGCACGGCGACGAAGGGGCGGAACACCACAAACCCGGCCATGCTGCAGTCGTACACCGCTGCCAAAGGGGCGCTTGCATCCGTGTCCTCCTCCAAGAGAAGGTCAACGTGAGCTTTTAGCGAGGTGCGTACCCTCGCCATAATGGCCCCCCACATTCGGTTCTTATAAAGTGCTGGCAAGAGGTTCCACTTTAACTCTCTTTTGAAGAACATCCTGAGTTTGGATTCCCCGGGAGGCGGCGACCAGCGGTCACACATCCTGGGGATGGTCTCCGGTCGCCAGGCGCGCCGGCCCGGCGAGCAGCGGTCCACCTCCGTGAAGTTGACTTCCCGCCACGCGCGCTTGATGATCCTGCAGGGCTGCATGTTCGCGTAGAAGAGCGTGGTGGTGCCGTCGGGGCTCGAGACTGCCAGGTGGGCGCTGAGCGGGCAGAGCCACAGCGATGAGAGCGACGAGGACAGCGACAGAACGTCCCGGGGGGAGCGCGCCCACGTCCACAGGAACACGCGCTGGAGCCGCACGTCGGGGAAGGCCTCCAGGTGAGCGAGCATCGCTCGCGCCGTCCTGGACACCACCACGTAAAAGTTGCGGGTCTGCGCCAGCTCCGCGTCCGCGCGCGAGTCGTTCGGATAAGCCAGGACTTTCGGCGTGTCCGGGGCGAGCTCCCTGAGACGGGTCGCCGCCAGGTCGCCGTCGCCGACCAGGACGATCGCGCCGCTGGTGCTCGCCATGGAGGCGGAGAGGAAGGCGAACGCGCAGTCAGTCCCGGGGGGCGGGGCCGTGTCCGGGGGGAGCAGGGCGGCCAGGGAGCGACCCGGGAGCCCCGGCGCGCACAGGGCGGCGAGCAGGCAGAGGGGCAGCTGCATGGCGGCGGCCACAGGTCCGACTGAAGAAGTGATGTCCGAGTCCGTATGGAGGCGGAGGTCGCCATGCTCATTGCGTTTGACGTGAAAATTGGACAGTCTTTTGTGCGCGGCGCCGTGGGCGAGGCCGAGGGCGTGGGCCGTGGGTCCGCCCCGCTCCACCCCGGCCCGGCCCGGCCCGGCCCGGCCCGGCCCGGCGCTTTGGAGGCGTTCAACGCCTTCTTACAGTAACGAAGGACCGATATCAGATATCGATTATCTGACTTGGACTCTCACCTGGGCCGGCCGGCCCCGCAGCCGCGCGCCAAACACAAAGACCAGACCCGCACGACTCGGGCGCGCCCGTGCCGCCGAGGCCGAGGTGACGAGCGGAGCGGAGACGACGGTGCAAAGTTGAAGTGGGTCCGAGCGGGTGGTCAAGTGGCTCGGCCCGGCCCGGCCCCGGCCCCGGCCAGGTCGTGGATTTGTCCGCAGCCAAAGTGTCGCCGGGGCACGGCGCACCGCACCTCCACCCCCGACTGTTGCACCCGCTATCGCGACTCGATGCCCATCCCAACAACAAAGTCTCACAGTGCACGGCGCTCCTCGAAAACAAAGTGTTGGGTGTTTTGCTCCCGTGCCACGTGCCACAAAGTGTTAAGTGTTTAGCTCCCACTACATAAAGCGCCAAGTGTGTGGTCATATGGAAGGAGATAGAGCTTTGTCGTCGGGGAGCTTGAAACTCAACGCTCTATTCCACAGTCTGAAGCATTGAGAGAGGGCGAGAAAGAGGAGTGGGGGGGGGGGGGGGGGGGGGGGAGGAAGTTTTCCACCCCGCAATCTAGGTACAGTGTTGAAAGTGGGGCGGCAAATCCGGGTAAATCCGAAGCAGCCAATTTGACCATATGTCGGCTCGAAAATTTTTGTTGGCAAGATGTAATTTTTTCGGGGAACAACACATCAAAAGCTGGCGGAAAGTTGTTGCTGTTGTCCGATCCCCGAAGTTATGTCCGCGGGACGGGATCCCTTGGTTAGGGATGGGTAAAGTTCCCCAATTTTTTTTTTCATCTCTCTTTTTTACTAATTTTTAATTACACAAAATATTCGAAGTGTCTGCTCGGATACTTGAGTAGTACATAATTGGAATGGGGGGAAAATTATTTTGTGAGATAGGATATCTGTGGAGCTGGAGAGCGCCATGCGGGGTAGGCAACCCTCCGTCCCGCGTGTGCCCGTGCTGCCTACCTCCGCTCCTCACCTGCAGGGGGAGGGGGGGGGGGGTCGTATTCAACGCACCACCGCCGGACTGAGGGCCTTTCCCCGAGGAGAAAACAACTCGAAACTTTCTTGGTGCAAATGTGAATGTTTCAAAATTTTCGTGGACCTTTCCTGACTTTTGTTTTTGTTATTGTTATTTTGTTGTTGCAGTGAATACCAACCAATTTTCTCCAATCTCTCTAAGGTTTTGGATTTTCAGTTTTTTTCCCCCTAAATTTTTGTGAGTGATTTCTTTCCTTCATCTTTTCTTTCTCCTTTCTTAAGGTTTTACACAGTTTTTTTTTTTTATTATTTTTTCATTTTTTGAAATGCATGAAAAAATTCAGAGTTGTTTCCCCCTAGCCTGTCTGCCGTTCCTAAATATGCGAGGAACTGACGCAATGGCAAACAGGTTTACCGAGCTATGAGCCGGCCGGGCCGGCCGACCGGCAGGGCACGGAATGAGCTGCGACCCAGCCGTCTGATTCCGAAGATCGCTCTCGCGCCTCCGTCCTTGTCGCACTCGTAGGGCCCTGCCATCCCCAACATAGGGCACCGCCATAGGTGCGACAAGGGCGGAGGTACGAAAGCGATCTTCGGAATCAGACCGCAGGGCGGGGCGGCCTGTGCACCTCTGTCGCGCGTCCACTCCGCACCTCCACGTCCGGCCCGGCGATGGGAAACACTTGAACCAGGTCCGGCTGGAGTCGAGAGGGTGGCTGATAAGAAGGCAGCACGCACGACATTCATATGTGAAAAACGTCTGTTTTGTTTTACTATACAGTCGAAGGGAAATGAAAGTTGAGAGTGTCACCAATGTGGGTGAGTGGCTGGGATTCCTGTCAGATTTCACTGCACTAGAATAGTGGCGTAAAAATATATTAATTTAACTTTTCGTCCGAAATTAAAAACAGCTGGATTTAAATCTTGGACAGTGCATTTCGGGCTGTTAAAACCAAACGTATTAAGATTTAAAATTTTGCGGTACTGGGAAAAGGTGGAGCCAAGGGCCTAGTTTCTTCATTCCCGGAGCGCCTTTCACATCTCTCGTGTATCAGAAGTTATTTAGAAAATTACGTCGGATCTCATCCGAAATTAGGTACTTTGCCTGTGTATTTTGTAAATTACAACTTGCGAAAAATGTTGCAAATTTAAGAGAACCCATCATTCTTGCTCGCCATTTAATTTCTAGTCGATATGGCGAGCTTGTGATTTTACTAAATTAAGTTCCAAGTTTAGAACTCAACTTAGTGAAAAATCACCCCCCCCCCCCTCCATAAACATACTCCTTATCTTCTCAGTGGCTTGCCGACACGGCCGTGGCCACACCGTGGTCACCGGACGGCGCGCGCTCTGGTGCGGCTGTACTCGACAGGCCCTGGGTGCCCTGCGCGCCCTGCGCTCGGCTCGGCTGGAGAGCTCGCCGCGCCGCGCCGGGATTGACACAATAAACCAGTAGGCCTACTCGCGGATGTGCTGTACAGTCCGCCCCGGGCCGCGGTGGTCAACATGGGGGAGGGGGGGGGGGGGCGGAGGGGTCGCGTCGCGTCGCACGCCCGCGGCTCCCGCAGCGCGCCCCGCCCCGCCCCGCCCCGCCCCGCCCCGCCCCGCCCCGCCCCGCCCCGCCCCGCCCCGCCCCGCCCCGCCCCGCCCCGCCCCGCCCCGCCCCGCCCTGCCCCACCCCGCCCCGGCATGGCCAGGCCCGCGCGGCCCGTGGGCTGCCATGCCAGTCGGCGAGTCTCCCCCGCCCGGCGCGCCACGGACGAGCGTGTACGTACGTGCCACGTCGCCGTCGACCGACAGCAGAGAGCTCCCGCCCCGCGCTGACCCGGCCCGGCCCGGCGCCCTCGCTACCCTGGGGCTGCCCTGGCTGCACGGCCCGCACCCGCCCAGGCTCCCGCCGCACCATGGCGCCGACGGCCACCTCCCTGGCGGCCACGCCGTCCACCTACTCCGAGCCTGGCCCCCGCAGCGACGACGAGCATGAAGACGGCCTCCTGGGGCAGAAGCGCGCTGCGTGCGCCGCGACCCCGACCCCGAGCCCGGTGGACGGCGAGCACCCCTTGCCAGGTGAGTGTCCCTCCCGACCAGCCCAGCAGAGTGATTCCGCACCCTGGTTTCGTCGCTCTCTCCTTGTCGCACTCATGGGGCACTGTCATAAGGTGCAAGAGAGAGGGCACTAAAATAAACGGTGTTCGGAATCGCCCTGCTGCCGCCCCCTGCACCCAATGACAGGACCCCCTGCCGGCCCTGCGCCACCCACCTGGTGAGCATTCCCCCCCTCCCTCCTCTCCGGTGCGGGCAACGACAGTGCCCACCACCACCCCTACGCCACGACCTTGAAGCGCTCGCGAGGGGGTTTTCTCCCCAGCACGGGAGGAGGGGGGTGTTTTTCTTATCTCTTATCCTTGTCACACTCACGTACAGAGGGAGAGAGAGGGTCTGTCGCGCGCGCTGGGGAATGAGCCGGCTGGTGAGTTCCCCACCCCCTCCCGGTGCGAGCAATGACAGTGCCCACCACCACCCCTGCGCGCCCACACAGGGTGAGCACCCCCCTCCCCCCGGTGCAGCGCCCCCCAGCGCCCCTGCGCCTTGCCCTGCGCCTTGCCCTGCGCTCTCACCTGCAGGCTGATTCCGCTCATCGCTCTCGTCGGTCTGTCTCTCTCGCGCCTCCCTCGCTCCTTACGGAACACACCGTGAGTGCGAGAGAGACATGCCCCACTGAGCGGTCACCGGAATCAGCCTGCAGCAGTTTAGTTAGTAGTGACCTCTCTCTTGCTCCTTATGGCCTCGCCCCATTCGTGCGAGAGGGACAGAGAGACGCAATCATCCTACTGGTAGGCACCCCGCTACTGGAGCATGACCGCGCCCCGTGCGTGGCGAGCGTCCCCCCGCCGTACAGCAATGACAGCGCCCCCTATCGCTCCATGCGCCCCCCTCCTCCTCCTCCTCCTCCTCCTCCTCCGCGACCTGTTTGCTGCTGAGTGTTTTTCCAGCCGAGCGATTCCGAAGATGGCTTTCATACCTCTGTCCTCGTCGCACTCATGGAGCACTACCATGGCCAGCGTAGGGCAACGCTGCAGGTGCAACAAGGACGGAGAGATGCGAGCGATCTTCGGAATCAGTCGGCTGCGGGTGGATGTCGAGGCGAGACGATGGTGTTGACAAGAGAGGGAATGTTCCCTCCGCGCCCAGCCGCGCTGGCAGCCGTGTTCGATACACTTTAATGTGCGTCCGGCGCCGGTCGAAGTCCCTCGGCATGGGCGAATCAAGCGAGCGAGCGAGCGAGCGAGTGAGTGAGTGAGTGAGTGAGCGAGCGAGTGAGTGAGCGAGTGGGTGAGTGAGCGAACGAGTGAGTGAGTGAGTGAGCGAGTGAGTGGGTGAGCGAACGAGTGAGTGAGTGAGCGAGTGAGTGAGTAAATGAGTGAGTGAGCGAGTAAGTGAGCGAACGAGTGAGTGAGTGAGTGAGCGAGTGAGTGAGCGAATGAGTAGGTGCGCGAGTGAGTGAGTGAGCGAGCGAGGGAGGTGACGGCGCGAGGGAGGGGTGAAAGGTCAGCTCAGCTACAGGTGTTGCCGCTGGTACAGTGTGGTGTGGCTGCCGGTGGCTGCTATCTGAGAACAGCAGCCAGCGGGCTCCTTTATCTCAGTTCGATGCCTGTTGCCGCGCGGTGCGGCTGTGGACGAGAGAGAGAGAGAGAGAGAGAGAGAGAGTGAGTGGCAGAAATGGTACACAAAGTAGCGTCGCAGGCGTCGCAGGGCGGGGCGGGGCGGGGGCGGGGCAGGCTCGCTCGAGTGGCTCTCGGGAGGTGCTTGGTTGTTGGGGGCACAGCACCGCGACCGCACCCGGTGCTCGTGCTCTCTGCCCCAGGCACGTAATACGGGGAGGGGGGGGGGGTGCATAGAAAGTTGCCTACGTTCAGGGGGTCTGTAGCTTAAATTGCCTACCATCAGGCGGATCCAGGAGCCGACAGGGGGGCGGTCGCTTATTACGTGCCTGCTCTGCCCCCCCCCCCCCTGCCGCCACCCCCGCCTCTGATACTCTATCCTCTAAGCTTCCGCTCACGAATCTTTCCCATCACACCAGGACGCGTGTCGGCCGTGTCGCGCTGCCAAAGGTGCGGGGTGCGCTATGCCTGTGTCCTTTTCCTTGTCTTCATCACTGGAAAAACAAAGGTGTGTGACTTAACATCTTTGCAGGGGTGTTAAAGATTTAATGCGTTTGGGAAGGCTTTAAAATGTCGTGAAAAAGGAATTAAAATTAATGCCTATGGGGCGGTTTTAATGCCTTTGCAAAGGCATTAAACCTTTAACACCCTTGTAAAGGTGTTAAGTCACACCTTTCTTTTTCCAGTAATTGTTCTTCCTTTCTCTCGTCGTTTGCCTCTTCATTATTTATTTTTCTCTTGCTTTATACACCCACCCACCATTTTTTTTTTTTTTTCGTTTTCTTTTTTCGAGGGCGATACTGTTAACCCCGCTCTCCACCCGTTCATACATTCACTGACGGCACGCGACAGGCTGGCTGGTTGGTCGCGGACGCAAAAAAATAAAAATAAATACTCCATCAGGGAACTCCCGCTAGGTGCTCACTACCTCTACTGGCACAGCACAAGATAAAAAGAACATCACAATGGGCCATGACCATGACAGCGACCGTCACGCCAGTAGCATTTTTTTCCCCCCTAGCTCTCGCCAAAAATCCAATGGTTTGTCGGACGTGTCGCCTTTCTAGAATGGCGTTGTTTTTGTAGCCGTCGTGCTTACGGACAGCGGCTACTGATTCACTCGCGCCAATGGTTATTACCCGGCGGCGCGGTGCGGAGCGGTGCGGAGCGGCGGCGACGCGGCCAAAGTGCAAAAGCCGGTGATGAGCGGCCCAACGCGTGTAGCGAGGGGGGAAGGGGTGGGGGGAAGGGGTAGGGGGAAGGGGGCGTCTGCGAACCACGCGCCGAGCAGCCCCGCCCCACCCCGCCCCGCCCCGCCCTCGTCCGGGGGGACCGCGATCACGACCCGGTGCGATTGGCAGTGAGCGGCGGCTTGGGTCCTTGTCACGCTCTGGAACATACAATTCGCGCCATATTCCGGGAAAGGTGGAATAAGTCAAGGTGGGCCGTGGTCGGCCGTGGTCCGGTAGGAAAGGGCAGGGGCAGTACACTGGTACACTGCAAGCTGATTCCGAACAGCTTTCAGCGGTGTCCTCTCTCTCTCTCTCTCTCTCTCTCTCTCTCTCTCTCTCTCTCTCTCTCTCTCTCTCTCTCTCTCTCTCTCTCTCTCTTGATCCTTATGGTCGAGTCACATGAGTGCGACAAGGACAGAGAGACGAAACTACTGTGCAGAATCACCCTACTGATTCAGAAGAGAGCTCTCCTCCCTCTGTCTCTCTCGCACCTGTTACGGCGCACACCTCACACCGTGAGAGCAGGGCGGGGGGAGCGCCTGGACGGTAGGCAACAGGGCGGCACGCGTGCTGTGCGGGCCAGCATCGGCATGCAACGCCTAGACAACGCCAAGCGCGCGGCGGACTGAGCTCTGGGCCGCGGCGGGAGAAACAAACGCAGCAGGGATTCATTTTACAAAAGAGCTACCGGGCTCTAAAACACTTCATACCTTTCTTTTAAAAAAAATGAGAACCAGAGGGAAACGTGTGTCAATTGTTTTATAAGGCCCCTTACGGAAGGAAAAAACCGCTTCATGGATTTTGATAAAATTACCCACAGTTATAGTGTGTAAATTTGTACTACAGAGTACCACTGTAGATGAAAATTATGTAGGTGTGTCGGACCGCTCCCCCCTATGTATATGTATAATAAATTAAAAAAAAAAAACAACTCCGTTGTCTACCAGGATTTTGTGAAATCGTGTTTTTATTATTTGAATTAGTTGTCCCTCCCTGCGTAGACGCACATGGCAACCGCGGGGTTTCGGCTCGGCTCGGCTCGGCTCGGCTCGGCTCGGCTCGGCTCGGCTCGGCTCGGCCCCACTCCACTGGCGGGGCTCACACATCCCAGGCGTGCGGTCACCATGGCGGAGAGACCCGGACAGTGTGACAGCGGGCCGCGCCGCGCCGCGCCACGCCAAGCCACGCCGCGCCATGACGCTACTTGAACGGTCGTAGGCCTGATGATTCGCTGAGATACGCGCCGCGCGCCCAGAGCCCTGACCGCGACCAAAAGCAGCGAGGCGATTCCGAACACCGTCCAGTAGTGTCCTCTCTCTTGCTCCTCACGGCCGCACCCGATGAGTGCGACAAGGACAGAGCGACGGAACCAGGGTGCGGAATCAGCCTTCAGGTCCACCCGCCCCGTCCTATCCTGCCCCGCCCCGCCCCGCCCCGCCCCGCCCCGCCCCGCCCCGCCCCGCCCCGCCCCGCCACGCCCCGCCCCGTCCCGCCCCGCGCCTACCGCGTCCTCTGAAAAGAACTCCCTAGAGGGGAACATAATGAAAAACAGAAAAAAATAACAAATTCCTGGCTGCGCAGAAAGAACACGCCACTCTGAGCTCGAGCACGGACGTCATCTGCAGCATCTGAGCTAAGCATCTGGTCTCTCCTGAAAAACCGTCGCGTATATCGCTTATCATCGCCGAGACTAGGGGTGCGGTGAGGACCCGAGGCGGGGTGGGGCGGGTGTGTGCGTGTGTGTGTGTGTGTGTGTGTGTGTGTGTGTGTGTGTGTGTGTGTGTGTGCGCGAGTGTGTTGTCCCTGACACCCGCGAGTCAGGGCGCGTGCCACTGGTTCTATACTGTAATAACTGTTGTTTTCACTGCCAGGCGTAAACAAAAGCCGGCGCGGCCAACACTTTGCCCAACACGAGGAAGCGGAATAACGCGTGAACCGCCACAGCGCTCGCGCGCCAGTTTGGAAATATCGGACGCGATATATATCGATATCGTCCTCATGGAAATGAGTCCAGAGCGAGGCGGGGTGGGGCGGGGTGGGGCGGGGCGAGGCTATCACCATCGCGACTGCAACGCGCCGGGCCGGGCCGAGCAGAGCCGAGCCGAGTCGACAGCCTGTCGGTGATAGGGGGACGGTCGGCTGGTCAGCTGATCGCCGACGGAGGGGAGCAGAAAACATCTGGGAGATGTGTCACAATGTGGTGGAGGAGTTCCTGGCCATCAACTGAACTGTATTCTCCACTCACGGTGGCGGTGGTCATTGATAAGTGGCACGGAGTTGGCGGGGTGGGGCAGGTGGGGTGGGGCTGGGTGGGGTGGTGTGGGCCCGAAGCGAATGCCGGAACGGAGTTGTGGCGGCGCTCGAACACCGCCGGGCTGGGCTCCACCCCGCGGAGAGCAGGCTCATTCCGAGGAGCGTTCTGTTGAGTACTCTCCCTATGAGTGCGACAGGGACGGGGACAGCAGAGGGACGGAAACACCGAGCGGAATAAACCTCTACAGGTGACCGCTCGGCGGACACGCGACGCGCCTCGGGTCAGGCCGACCGTGTAGGAAGATAGATACGAATGAGGTCACCTCGGCCCGCCCCGCCCCGCCCCGCCCCGCCCCGCCCCGCCCCGCCCCGCCCCGCCCCGCCCCTCCTCACCGCGCCCTTGATAAACTGTCTGCGCCTCGCCACACACGCTCACCCCTCCCTTCGTGTTGCAGTGCTCAAGGTGACGCTGCCCCCGGACACGGACGCCGAGGACAGCCACTGGAAGCTGGACCGCCGCGACTCGGGCAGCCTGTTCTGGCGGCGCGACTCGGTCGCCTGCAAGACGTCCCGCATCAAGTTCCGCCTCGACGTGGACGTCCGCGAGTACCAGCCGCGGCCCGAGGAGCGCCTGCCCGCGCCGCACCCGCACGACGACGAGGAGGACGAGGACATCTACAGCGACGACTACATCCTGCGCCACGACGTGGACCTGGACACGGCGGGGTCCTGGCTGCGGCCGAGCCTCCGCAGCCTGCGCCCGGGCAACCTGTTCGGCGCGCGCCGCCTCCGGGCCCGGAGGAGGCCGTACGGGGCCGCCGGCGCCTCCGGGGACCCGCCGCCCAAGGAGTCCTCCGTGTTCATGAGCCTCGTCTGCGTCCTCGCCATCCTGGTCACGGCCTGGCTGCAGGGCGCCATCTCCCCCATCAACCTGTGAGCCTGTGAGGCCTCCGCCCCGCGCCCGGGCCCCGGGCCCCGGGCCCCGGGCTGGGACCAACGAGCAGCCGCCACCCTCCTCAACGCCCTCTGCTTGGAGAGGGCGGCTGCGCCACGCGAATCGCGTGGACGCGCCGAGACGCGAGAGCGAGAGCAACAGAGAGTTGCACAGGCGCGGAGGAAGGGAGAGTGAGAGAGAGATAATCCTCGCCTCCAAGCAGACTCCACCAGCGCAGTCCCAGCACCAGTGTATTACACTTAAAAGTTCCTGGTCGCGGTTTACTTGACGTACGCGGTGCGACGCAAAAGCAGGCTTTGTGTGTAACTGTGAGTGTGTGTGTGTGTGTGTGGTGTTTTTTTTTCCGTCGCCGAGCCGTGTGAAGTCTCTCTCCACTAGTCCCTTCTCTCTCTTTCTCTGGCACACACAGATGGTGATGTGTCGCGCTCTCCTTTGTTTGCAAAGCCGTTTGCACACAGGCCTCAGCAGCGAGCCCAGCGCGGCCAGAGAGGCGAATCGAGTCGCACCAGCGGCAGGCGACCTTGGGGGTCTTATAGGCCCTCTCTCCCCGACCCGACCCGCTCTGTGGGAAAATTGATAAGTCGTGGCCAAGCCAGACGAGACGAAACCCCAGCGGGGTGTCCTCTCGCTCGCTCCTTATGACCGTGCCCCATGAGTGCGACAAGGACAGAGAGACGGAACCAGTGTGCGGCATCACCCTACAGCCCTCGGCTGAGCTCTGCTCAGGCACACGGGGAATGTCCTCCTCTCGTCTCCTCGAACCCGGTTATCATGGCAAAACTGGAGAGGACCAAGAGGCGGCCGTAAACAAATAAGAAACGAAAGAAAAATAACAACTGGGAGTCAGAGTCTCCATAAAAAGAAGAGGCAAGAATTTTATGTCACTTATGCGAACTCGTTCGTCGACGGTTTTTGCTCGAACAAGTTCTAGAACAAGTTGTGATACCCACTCCAGTGTCGTTGGCATGTAAGTGCGCAGTCAGGGCAGGGCGGGGTGACCACACCACTGGTACCGCTGGTGTCCGGTCCGTTCCGTTCCCGGTCGTCCCGGTCACTCGATCGCCCGTCCTCTAAAGCGGGTGGGGCCTCGCCGGCGGCCGGCGCCGGCCTGCGCAGCGTGAGAATGGGACAGCCGAGCGATTCCGAAGATATCGCTTCCATACCTCTGTCCTCGTCGCACGCATGGGGCACAACCACGGCGAGCATAGGGCACGGCCGTAGGTGCAACAAGGACGGAGAGATGAGAGCGATCTTCTGAATCAGTCGGCTGGCAGGGACATTATCGCGTGTGCAAACGTGCGACCCCCGTGCAGGGCGGGGCGGGGCGGGGTGAGGCCGGACGGGAATGGACTTCCCTTGCGCTCGCGGCCCGGCCCCGCCCCGCCCCGCCCCGCCACGCCCCAGGTGACCGCATTACAGACTCTGGCGCGACGCACTGCATCTCTCTCAGTTCCCAGCCGCCCCGACGGCGACATACAGGAGAAACAAAAATAGGACTTTAACAGGTGCGGCGGTTTGAGTTCTCTGTGTTTTGGATAATTGTTGGTGTGGTTTGGAGTGATGCGCTCGAGCCCATGGCTGGGTGCACGCGGCTTTGTCTCGTGAGAACTTCCTCTCGACACTACAATTTCGACACGCCGTCGCTGATTCCTTTTGTATCTGGACGATATCGCCTCCCGGAAGCCTATCGACACCCGCCATCGCCGCCCACGGGGGAGGGGTGGATGTTGCGGAGTCGGATCGATTCAGCCAAAAACCATGTTTCTGTCGACGGTCTCGGCATGAAACCCCGCAGCAGCGCGGTCCGGTCCTAGCCCTCGCGACTGATGCTCGCGCCTCCGTCTTCGTCGCTCTCATGGGGCCCCGGCATACCCAACATAGGGCACCACCATGGGCGTGACAAGGACGGAGGCACCTAAGCGATCTTCTGAACCAGACGGCTGGGCCCGCTGGGCCCCGCGGCCGCGGCGTGCTCGCGGCGTGCACTGATGCTCAGTTTCGTCAGTCCGACGCGACGCGATGCGCGACGCCGTTCGGCCCGGACCCCGCGGCGCGGTGGGAGTGTGAGAGAGAGGAGAGAGAGAAAGAGAGAGAGAGAAAGAGAGAGAGAGAGAGAGAGAGAGAGAGAGAGAGAGAGAGAGAGAGAGAGAGAGAGACAGAGACAGAGAGACAGAGACAGAGAGGCGAACAGATCCAAGATAAAACGGACGTTGTTGCGTTTGAGCCACCAGCAGATGCCCAGTGGCGAGCTTTCAATCCGTGCACCACACTGTCCCGCTTGTTGTGATTCATTGGAGAGATCTGATTGTGAATTGATGAATATTTATGTGTATTTATAGTGATAATTATTTCGTCTGTGAGTTTGAAGTGAGCTGTGATTTTTATCATGTTACCTGTAAGTAAGTAAATAAGTAAGTGAGTGAATCAATAAATAATTAAAGAGAAACAGACAAATGAGGAAAACATTTTCCACCACCATCCCATGATGGACCTGAGCAGGTCGGTTTACAAAGAACAAAGAAAATAGAACTTCAAAGTTTGTTTCATGCCTTTATTCTACCTTCAGTTTTGGAAATAAAATGCTTAAGGTTTAACAAACATAACACAGCAAAACCAAATGCCTTGGCATTTTGTGTGATGTCATATTTAAAATATGCCACAACAGCATAGCAATGATATGTGGGTATTTAAGAGACTGATAGGTAAAATTAAGAATTCAATATTCATTCTTGCAGCGAATATAAAACATGATTCATCTAATATACATGTGACAATTAAATATATATAATTTTCAACAGAGGGAGTATTTACACAATAATATTACAAAAATATTGAGACAAGGGTTGAGTGCTAAGCACAGTCATTCAGACTAGGATGGGGGTAGGGATCAGGAATGCAAGGCCTAGTCTTTGAAATGATCAGCTACTCAATACTCTTGTCACCCTAACCTTGTTGTTCGTATCATTTGACTACTACTGCAAGGAAAACACTCACAAGTTGTTTCAAAACTTTTGATCGAGAATACAAATACAACAATCACAGCTCTGATCATCAGCACTGAATATCTAAACAAATTTAGATTCAGTGGGAACAGATATGCGGCAGGCTGGAGAAATGGATAGAAGTGACGATGTCTTTTACCATTCTGCTCCAACTTTTGCACATTTCATTGGCAGGGAGGGGCACTAAGGGAAGTGATGGGTAAAAAGTAGTGCTAAAACGCACAGAGGGGGTCACAAAGAGAAATTCACTGTTCTATTTCATGAAAATGAAATACTTTGCTACAAGTGCTATGGTACCAGTGTAATAACTGATTACATCAAGTGAAGGGAACCCTCACAACAAATAACATTAATTTGAATTTGTTCTTTGTCAACAACAAAAATATGAATATCAGTCAGGTATATTGATTGGGAGCATTTCAACCTCCTAAATAAGTATAATATGAATGTATGATTTTGTTTTGGAATATGTCATTTCTACATATTAATTATAATTACGAAAAAGCAAAAAAGGTGCTAGAAAGCAGATGATGTTGTGAGCACACCATGGCAATAGGATCAAAACAGGAAATAAGGATCACATAGTGCTTACATCTAGACAATAATACCGGTCCAAAGATAATGGCAGGAGAGAAAAATATTCAAAAAGCTAGTGTCCTTTTGATGCCAATTTTTGTGAAGATAGACCAAAGTTTAGGGTAATAAAATCACATTTCAGAAAAGATATAAAGGGGATGGGTCACTTCCTGAATTTCAGGAGGAAATAAAAAATTAATGCTTCAGAACAAGATGATTGTTTACAATATACGATCCATTTCTTTCATTATACTACTACAGCAAACAGGGTCATAAAACTCAGTATTTCGACAATAGAGTAAAATAAAAACCGGTGCTGTGTTTCACCTAACAAGCTTTGGTAGTGCCAATTCCTTTGCGATAATTTTGACTAGACACAGTGAGAACCTGCCTCTTCTAAAATCACGAGCAGCGCAGATTGATTAAAGATCTCTAAACCATAAATAAAATAAAGAAGTATCTTGAGAGTTAAAGAAGCAAGGTTCTCACTGCACATCGTCAAAGAAATTTCACTTTCATTCAAGTATATCAAATAGTTGGCTCAATTTTTAACATCAATACAAAATAAAATTCGATTCAATCTAGCATTTTTATCAGGCAGACCTCTATACTACAGAAGGGTGCTTATAGATAAAAAACCATTCATTTAGAGAGACTAAAATGCTCTTTCACAAATATTAGAATACAAAATATATCTTTCCCGAATAAAAAAAAATAATTAAAAATGACAAAAAAAAAAAAGACAAAAAAAGACAAAAATTAAAATTAAAAAAAAAGGAGAATCAATCACCATGGAGCAATCACAAAATTAAACACAGTGCAATTGATGAGTGATATGTTACATAAGGATAAAAGTAAATATAATAATCTCTATGTAGGCATAAATCATAACCACATAAAACCTATCTGATGTCAATTGATGTAAAAATTATAATAATAAAACAAGCATAGCTTTAGGTATAGAGAAGAACTCAATCTGTACATGCACTTAGACAAGTATGGTAACTATTTTTAACCAAGTTCACAGGCAAATCAATTAACCACAAAAATGAACAGGAGCAATGCTGGGTGGGAGGAGTCTTCATGGATCCATCAACACTGGAAAATATAGTCTTGACACTTCAATTCACAACTGAGAAAAATCAAATGCGTCCAAGTCTTTTAAAGTTAATAGCTGTAAACTTTTTTTTTTTCCCTAAAATACAAAAACAGATGAAAGCATATTAAATTAAAAAGAAAAAAACCTTAGTCAGCTGTTAGCACCATTGGTTGTTCATTACAAAAAATTCCTAAAAGGGTTATTGCTCTCACTCTCAGGAGTCAATTTGGTCCTACCTCACACAAAACAAATTTCACAAGATTGAAAAATCTTGATAAAATAGACTATCAGACGGGGTTTGTAAGGTACTAAGGTAGCACACCACAAAAAGGCTACACTACCAAATCTTCTCATAAAAATAATAATTTAACTCTAATTCCTCTTAACATATATTATAATCCACTACTAGCTATCTTTGGTATACTCCTGCACCACATTGAGTGTTTTGAATGTTTCTGTGCATCACACAGCTGAAACTTGAGCGTCCTCATCATCTGCAAACAAAAACAAGAAAAAATATTGGATTAAAGCAAATTTCCTAAGTAGCGCACATAAAAAGGAGGAATGCTATTATTGAAAGTGTCAATCTCCAATTTTGTAGTGAGTACAAGGTGCGCAAGATGTCCCTTCTCCCTACCTGAAGCTTAGCTCATGCACTCACCGTCCTCCTCAGGCTCGGTCAGGTAGTAGCCACCAGAGACTCCTTCGTGTGAGTGCGCTCTCCCCAAGCGGTGCAGCCTCGCCATCTGAGCAGCAACGGGGTAGGCGGGGGGTGCGCGCCGTGGGGGCGGTGGGGCCATGCTCCCTCCTGCAAGAGGAAGACACACAGTCAGCTGGGTCTGGGGTCTGAGCGAGGCGAGGCGAGGCGCGCAGGGAGACGCCATGGCTGCATACTCACCACGCGGTGGCACGGGAGGCAAGACAGCCACTGCATGCGGAAATGGAGCGACAGACCAAAGCTTGCCTAGCAACCAAATATGGACCAGAATGAATACGCATATAGCATAGCACCAAGCACCACATTACCCAACCATCAACCATAAAAGCAGAAGCGCCTCGCCAACCAAGCACTTGAAAAGTGTGATTTAAGGAGGTCCAACATCCAAAGAATTCAAGATCAGAATTTTGAATAAGATTTTTTTGATTTGGTGTGGCACAGACGACTTTAAGCAAAGTATAGTTCAAAACTTCAGATTGTAATTGTAGCATGCAGCATGCAATCAAAAGCTAATATCCAAGAACTTTTTTTAGTCTGTGATTAAAATAATATTGCAACTGAGTTACTTCATGAAGTGAATTTATAAACAGCACCGACTTTCCAAGAAATGGAGAAAATCAGGGTAAAGTACCTTGCAGAGCAGAATGACGGCGAATTTGAGATGCAGGTGGGGAACCTCCAGGTACTGGGTAAGCTACACCAGAGCTGTTTGTAACTTCCATTGAACTGTTGGAACGGGAGTCCAACTGGGTTGAATGACCAGAGTCACTTGAAGTGACAGAGCCTAAAATTTAAAAAGTTATGACACACATATAACAAACTACCTTTATGACTCATTTGAAGCATGGTATCTAGAAGTAGAAAAAGTTATGTCATACCTGAGGTCATAGTTTTTCGCAGAGGTAAGTTGGATAGGGATGTGACAGAACTGCTCTCAGCTGAAAGACGAACCGCTGGTGTGTCAGAGTGAGACCGCTCATGGCTTGCTCGGGCAACCATGCCAGCCAAGCTACCTGCTAGACTGCCAGCCAGCTCAGTGCCGCGTCGCAGCGCTCCGGGAGAGAAGCCACTGGGAATGGCCACCGCGCCAGGGTGCCTAGGCTGATGAGGTCGAGTTTTGCCAGGCTCACTGAGAGCTAACATTTTTCTGACAGCCTGGGGCGAGGCGGTCCCAAATTTCGGGGCTGCACTTCTTCTCCCTTCACCTGCTGAGGCCGAGCTCACTGAGCTGGCAGAGCTGGTGGTCGACAGCGTTGGAGAAGGATGACGTTTGTGCCTGTGAGGAGGATTGGAGCCCGGAGCAGCGCCCGCCGGCTCACACTGCAGAGACAGCGCGTGCAGCTTCTCCTCGTCCCTCACAACCCTCATGTGACTGAGATAAGCCTTCACTCGGCGAACCATTTGGGCCTGGAGAGCACAGATGGAGAAGTTAGAAACTGAGACAATCCTAGGTCTAAAATAACCACAAAAACAATAATTACCTCTTCAAACATTTTCTTTGGATTAGGAGCTGCAGCTGACTTTTTCCTTCGTTTCACAGTTGATGCACCAGGCTGTCCTCCACTTGCACCACTACCAGTTGTTAGCTGATTTAATGCTACCATCGCAGATGAAGGGGGCTGTCCACCTACAGGGAAGAGAGATTGATTTAACTCCTCCAATCATACATAAATAAATGCAATTAAAAATTAAACAGCTAAAATTAATTTCCCAGAACTTACCAAGTTCTAGCATGGTTAACAAATCATAGGGAGATGAACACATGTTTGTCAAGGTTCTGACTTCCTTTGCTATCATTCTGAGTTTTTCAAAATTGACCAATCCTTCAACTTTTGAATCGTTTCCCAAGTTAATGAATGTCAGATCTTTTTTCACAACAGGATAAAATGGTATCTGGAGGCAAAATGTAAACAGGTAAGTCCTAATTGTAAGCCCAAACTTGACACATTTTCAAAAACACTAGCTTGTCACTCACAATTGGAGGTTGGGCTTGTTCACTGGAGACAAGTTGCCTGTATTTACTCATATTACGGGATGGATCCATAAGGTCCTGAAGATCACTGAACAACCTTTGATACTTTGATGGTAGTTTTTCCCAAGACATTCTTAACCTTGAAACAGCACCATGGCCAAGACCAGACACAATGGCAAACATAGAGTTGAAGTTTTTGCACTCTTTGCACTGACCTGAAAAGGAAGCAATTCAATAAGCATTCAAACACAAGAAAAATTGTAAAAAAAAGTAACAAAGTAGACAACAAGAAAACTTACGAGCAACTTTGATGAACTGTTTGATGATTTTAAACCTTCTCACAATATTTGGCTCAGAGCACACCTCAGTAACAACCCAGAACATCTCCCTGTTTACAAGCTATAAAGAAAAGAGAATAAAAAAAATTGAATAAAACCTTAAGAAAAAAAAATAGAAAAAGGACCACCAGAACACTTTATGATCAATTAACTTCACACTTACTTCTGCAAACTGGGCGAGCATAGGGGTCCCATAACGACTCTTAAGCTCAAATAAGTCATCAACATACTCTGTGCTTTCAATCTGACGAAAAATGGAGAAGTCCTGAAGAGTAAGTTGCACAGCAACTTCAACAGCATTGAGTTGAAGAAAGTGAACTTGAGATTCCCGAATAAGTTCTGGAGCCATGTCATCAGGGACCAGAGTCTCAGTGATTCCATTGGTCTTTAGGTAGTATCTTGATGAGAGGCCAATGCGTTCGGCTAGATTTTGCAATTGATCAGGAAGACGCCTCTGCTTTATTATACCCCCTTCCGCAACAGAAACTTCACAAAGAGAAAAGTTAGAACTGGAATCAGTCATTCCGAATTCCTGAAGAGCAAGCATGACAACTTCATGGGCAGTTGTTTCCTGACAAAATGAAATATAATTAGAGTAAATAGAAATTGGGCAAAAGAAAAGAAAAAAACTGTCTTGGGAAGTGTTGTACCTTGTGTACCAAAAGGTATTTACAGGTCTGATCAGATTTGAACACCTTGAGCACATGCTCAGGGTAATCAGTCCCCCTTATGTCCTCATAGCACAAGCTTACAAGGTCTGGATTGCTGTGACTATGGTACAGATTTCCTGTGTAATTGCTTGCACTTGGAGTTCTACTGAAGGCACTATCATCGCTATGAACAATATCCCTGTTGTTTGGGAAGAGAAGAAACCCGTGAAGCAACAATTGTAATCAAAAAGATTTTGAGTTGGAAAATGAATAAATCTACTTACGTGATAGTATTTTTGGGCAAAATATTCATTTTCATAAGAGCCTTCTGCAGCCTCCTTTTGGGGCCCAAGGTGTTAAAGCCTTTGTGAGCAGAGGAATCTTTCTTACAAGGGGAATTGAGACCCAATGGTGGTGGTGACGGTGGTGGAGGAATGGAGATTGAATCAGGCATCGACACGCCTAATGATGAGGGCAGCTCTAGATTTGCATTGGTGGTTGATGCCAATCGAGCTCTTGGATCTGCTTGAAGGCGAGCAATTTCACACATCTTGTTGCGAGATCGGGAGCGTGGGGAGTTGTCAGGCATAGAGAGCATCTCTTTGAAAGCAAGAAGGTTTGATTTGACTGTTATGCTTAAATGAGTTGTGCCTCGGAGAATTTCTAAGGCTCTGTTGTGGCTGACATGGTCAAAACTTTGACCATTCACTTCCAGTATTTGGTCACCCCGTTTTAGACCAACATCTTCAGCTTTTGAGCCCTTCTCAACCTGAAGCAGGATATGGTATACACAATAGTAAATATGCTCTAAAATAATACATGAAGTACTATGAAACAGGAAGTGCAGGAAAATTGACAAAAAAATACCTTGTTAATAAATATGCCAAATCCTCTTTCAAAACCACCCAAAATTGAGAAATGTAATGGTTCATCTCTGGATGGTCGTGCCAAGGTAACATTTCTTGTGCGAGCCTTGGCAGCACACGCAATATTCAGTAACCGAAGCTGACCCAGCAGCTTTTCACGCTCAAGGCCTGCCTCAAACATTTCTAAAAAGTCCATCATAGAAGGATCCGTCTCAAAATCAGTAAAATGATTGTTAACCCACAAGAGAACTACTCTTGTAACTCTGTCTCGTACACTTTCCTCTTTGAACCTGTAACATTCAGTTATAAAAATACCAGATATTTTCAGCAAAGAGAAACTCAGTTATGTATATGGGGTAATAATTTTACTGACCATTCCAAAAGCTGATTTGCAACAGAAAATGAATTATCAATAAAGGTTCTGTGAGTTAGAAGAAAATCTTCAACATATGTTGGGTCAATAATTGAGTTCTCTTCTATTAGTTGCAGCATGAGACGTTCAGGTGTTCCCTGTAAGAAAATTAAATTTTGGGTAATGGATACAATGAAACACAAAATTATAGGATTCT
The DNA here is from genome assembly GCA_029379305.1 of Frankliniella fusca. NCBI lineage: Eukaryota > Metazoa > Arthropoda > Insecta > Thysanoptera > Thripidae > Frankliniella > Frankliniella fusca. The sequence goes on from JAHWGI010001215.1 coordinate 518,946, forward strand.
TAAGGCAGAACACTTACTCTAATCACAACATGCCCTCTCCGCCCACCTCCATCCATAAGACCTCTTTGTTCAGTGACCAGCACCACAAGTCCATTTTCTTCATGTCGCCTGGTATTTTCTTGGCCCTGGCTTTGAATGCGATAATAATCTGTCTGTGTGATGCACACAAATTGACAGTCATCACAACGAGTACGCATAACTCCACGATGATATAGCTTGTCCATAGTTGGAAGAATGCCAAAACTAGAATAATTGTACAAGAATAATTAGTACTAACCAATACAACATGTTCAACATTAAATAGAGACTTTAGATTAGTACCTGTCACCCAAATGAAGTTGTTCAGTTTCCCCATTGGCATGTTCGACTTCCACATGGCCATTAATTAACACACTCCAAGAATCAAGCTCTTCCCCATCATTCATTACAATGGTACCAGCTTTTTCAACAACAGCAAATACCATAACACTACATAGAGCTCTACGCACAGAGAGAGTCATGTTTGTAAATGCTTTCAAATGCTGAGTGAATTCCAGAAGTGTTTCAATATCATCTTCAGTTCTCTCAGAAGGGTCTTTTTCGAGGCATTCTCTCACAGTGTCACGAACGGTTAAGCTCTATAATGGAATAAAATTTAAAAAAAATAAATACTTAGTATGAACTCGATAAAGCTTTAATTCAAAGTGGGGAAACCAATAAAATTGTAACTTACATCCATGCTCTCGGCTAGATCTTCTTCCTCATCTGAATCCACAATGGATTCGACAAGGCCAGAGAGATCCACCTCATCAGCATCAACAGAGGAGTGTACGCTGGTCATGGTGTCTGAGCCAGAGTAAGCTGATGATGTGTCAGATGAATGAGAGCTTCGGTTTGACTTCTGATAAAGTTCTGGCCGAGCGGTCCCAAACTGTAAGTTTGGCAAAGGCATGATTAGCAACATAAAGAAAGTCGTGCTGATTTACATGAAACACAGCAACAAGGTTTAAGATTTAATTTTCTAAATTTCTTACCGCGTCGTCCAGCACCAAATTAACACCTCTTTCCATACTGGGCATCCCTCCTTGAACACGCGGCCTTCCCCGGTAGCCTTGAGCCTCCGGGTAGTCAATCTAAGATGAAGGTTAAGAGAGATGAGATTAATTTAAAGACAACTAAAATATAAGATAAAAATGACTTTTCAAAAACACAATTGGGATAGGTATGGGTACCTAGAATTCCATATCAAGAGAATAATGCTAATATTTACCACAATCATCTCTGAGGGTTCCAGCACAAAGCACTCATTGGGTCTCCTTGCACTGCCACCAGTGCGCTTTCCAAAACTGCAACACAAAGAGGGATGGAAAATTAGCTAAAAAATGTATATGTAGCTTTGACATTACTTTAGAATAAAATTTGCAGAGGTAATAATGAAGTAAATATTATTTAGAGCAGAACATAATTAGAGAGACAATTGAAATTGCAGAACTTTTAAGGCAAAAGCAAACAACACCATACAAATTTAGAATGTCTCACAATGAGTCATAATTTATAAAAATATAGGATGGTTATAAGAGCCCTGAGTCCCCCCCTAGAAAATGGGAAAAAGGGGATTTTTTTTTTTCTTCCCATGAAAGCACCAACAACAAGTTTTGAGGTTAATGTTGCTTTCCTCAATTACGTTTGATGTTGGGCAAATCTGGCGTAAAAACAAATATATAAATGCCCAAAAGGGTCCTGGTGACCAAATATACTGGACAAGAAGAGAGAGGGGCAGGGAGACAGTTTGAATGGAGAATGAGGGCATTAAGCAAGTGGTTAGGTAAGACCCGTATCACCATACAATTGCTCCTGTGCGGCTACGGTTCGAAAAGACTGGTCGATGCGCGGTAGCAGCTCGCGCCCTGCACCACGGGGCGCGACAAGACGGGCCAGGAAACCGATTTAGGTCGGGCTTAACGCTCACATTCCACAACCAGCTGAAATGGAAACAAACCCCCTCCGCTCCCCTCCCCGAACCCGCCCCTGGGCCCTGGCCCGAGCCGAGCACCCGTCAGATGTGACACCTGCTGAGGCATTTCGGGAAGCTGCGGGCGAGTACCTTGCACTGGCATCCTGGGGACGACTGCGGCTGGGCTGGGGGTGCGAGAGGGGCCACGACGATTTCTTCTCCAGCTTGAAGGGTTAGCTGGGCCTGGCCTGGCCAGGGCAATGGGGACGGAGCACGGAGCACAGAGGGGACGGGACCAGACAGGCTCCTCTCGCCTCGCAGTATCCCGCACGCCCAGGAGGGACTTGCCGATCACGCGCGACAAAAAACACTCGCGGACGACATTCGCGACACCACCCCGCGACTCGACGCGCCGCGAACGCCCCCGAAAAACACCCCCGGAAAACACAAACAACGGGTTCGAAAACAAATATGTCTCCCAGAGGCCCCCGAGTCTGGAGAGAGAGCGGAGGAGAAGGCACTCGACTCGAGTCACGGCCTGCTGGACGCGACGCCAGCGCTGTTGCCACATGTGGCGGGGTGGGGCGGGACCATGGCGGGACGGATTTGAAAAGTCAGAGGAGCACCAACGTCAAAGTCGGGTGACAACCGTGCCCTCGCGGCGCGGGGGCGGGTGCCGACCGGGTGCCCGGCCCGCGGGCAGTAGGCCTACTCGCGGCCCGGAGCGCCCGCTGCGAGGCGTTTCGCGGTCGAACGGGGAACAGCCGCCCGCCGCCCCGCACGAGCGCGGTGCGGTTTGAGTACAGTCGCGCGAGGAGCGCCGTCGTCGCGGGCTCGCGGGCAGCTGCGCGGTGGGGTCGGGCGCGAGTTGAGTCTGCGACGCGACACTGCGCCTGAACGACGATCAATAATTGAACAATGTCACGAGAAGCCACTAGTGTTTTACGTCGCGGGTAAAGAGAGTGAGGGATGTCCACGGACAAAGTGGCCGGGAGGTGGGGGTGGGGGGTGGGAGGGGGGGCGACACCGCGGAGTGCTGCTGGATTTTTGGCGATGTCGAGGCGGCAACAGCGCGCCCCGCTGGGAAGAGTGGGAAGAATGTCGGAGTGGTCGACGGACGCCACGCCTAGCCCGATAGGCGGCGGCGGCGGCGTCTCGTAGGTCTCGTCTCCGGGCGTCGCAGAGCCGACGACGCCCCCTCCCCCTCCCCCCCTCTCCTCTTTTCCTCGCTCCAGGAGCACAGGAACGCCGCTGCAGGTCAGCACCACGCCCCGCCCCGCCAGGACGACTACATTCTGACTGCATTGCAATTGCACTCGGAGCGCCCCGCTGCGCCGCGCCAGCGCGCTCCGGCTCGGGACCGTCCAGTGCGAGATGGTGAACGATTGGGAGGCGCGCCAAGGACAAGCACAGCAAGGCGAATCCGAACACCATTTTGTAGTGCCCTCTCTCTTGCACCTTCTGGCCGTGCCCCATAAGTGCGACAAGGAGAGAGCGACGAAACCAGAGGGTGCGGAATCACCATGGAATCACCCTGCTGGGTGATTTTGCACGCACAGTGGCTTTGTCTCTCTGTTTTTGTCGCACTCACGGAGCACGGCCATAGGGAGCGAGAGAGAGGGAGAGTGAGTGAGGAAACAACTAGACGCTGTTCGGAACCACCCTGCTGGGCTGGGGGCGCAGCAACAGGGGAAGTCCCCCTCTAGTCCCCGTCGCTAAGCGCGCGGCAGTCTGTCAGGGCAAAGTCCCGGTCGCAGGACGCAGCAGCAGGGTGATTCCGCACAGTGGTTGTGTGTCTCTCTCTGTCCTTGTCCCACTCATGGCGCACGGCCATAGGGAGCGAGAGAGAGAGGACAGCACTAAACGCTGTTCGGGATCACCCCGCAGGAGAATACTGTCGGTGGTGGGACGTGTCATTCACGCTTGGAATTTTGCCAAACCGACCCAACACTCACCCAACACAACACGAGCCCTCATAAAAATGTTCCACTCACATTCTCCATAAGAAATGAAAATGTATACAAGGCAATAAGGGATGGATAAGGATGGGGATGGGGAGACGCACGCAGAGGGGGTTCTTGCGCTGTCCTGCAACTGCAGAGAGATTCCGCGCAATGGTTTCGCCTCTCTGTCCTTGTTGCACCGTAGAGGAAACAGCTCTGAAATTTTTGTACAATTCTACTCTAGGGTATGTGTACCCCCCCCCCCCCCCCCCCCCCCTTTTTAGCAGATGATACATCTTAGCAAAAATAAAATAAAAAGAAACTAAAGAGAACTGATGTTTCATCGGCTTGTACTCTCGCAATAGTATAGAGCGGGCCGGGTTGTCACAGTGCGGCATGCGGCGCGTGTGCAGGCCTGGAGAGGGGGAAGCCAGGCGGGCCAGGCCCAGGCGAGGGGGTCCGGTATTGTTGCCTTGCGGCGCCCGGCGGCGCCACGCTCGGGGCTCTCCCGAGTGTAACACATTTATAGCAGTATGTGCCAGACCCTGGACCCACCAAACACATGTGTAACGGTGGCTGACTACCCAAACCCCGTAAGTGCAGAAGGCGCGGAAATAAAATTATTCGTACGCACATTTTCGTAACGTCGCCTTAATACACAAAAGTGCAAGACATAATAAGGTGCCAGCTAGCTATTACTCCCAAGTTCAAAAACCAAGCGCGTACCCTGGGTATATTGTACCTAGGGGGGACTGATGAATGGCTCAATGGCTCGCAGTCTGCAAGGCGCAACACAGAAAAAAAAATAAAAAAAATCCAGAAATAAAAATCAGATTTTAGTATCATCTGCTTTCATTTACAATCTTGATTGAAATTTTTTTTTTTTTTAAGGGAACGGAGACCTCCGTGTTGGCTCGTTTCGGCCTACCCTCTCCACGAAAAAATATCCCCTTCCCTTGTTCATTTTGCCTTACCTGACGAGTCCAGAATTACCATAGAAACTAGAATCTCAATTGTACCCCCGGGGGTACACCTACTCTAGGGCATGTGTACCCCCCCCCCCCTTTTTTAGGCAACAGAGATCTCTGGAAAACGTGTGTTTTGATTCAAACGGCCCCTTACCACAGAAAATGAACTGACGAACGGCATTTGATGATATTAAGCATAACTATAGAATTTAATTTTGAACAGTCGATTCTGAAGTCTAGTTCAAGTCTGTCTTGTAGAAATTTTGAAAATTTCGATTGAAATTCGAGTTTTCATGGTAATGCTCGACCCGTCAGGCAAAATGAACAAGGGAAGGGGATATTTTTTCGTGGAGGGGGTAGGCCGAGCCGAGCTCACACGGAGGTCTCCGTTGCCAGTCGGTTGAAAAAATTTCCCTGACATTTGCATTTTTCCCTGACATTTCCTTGACTTCCCCGACCAATTTCTTTTCCCCTGACATTTCACTGACTTCCCTGACTTGTGGCCACCCTGAACTCGTAGTTCAGAAATATAAAAAAAAAATTACAAAAATTTGAGTAAAATTCAAGATAACATTCATAAAAATTCAAAAAAAAAAAAAAATAATAATTAAAAAACCACAAAAGTCTAGAAAATTTGTACACCAAAATTGAGAGTTGTTTCCCCCTCGGGAGCCACCCTGCTGCACTAGCGCGTACCTGGACCTCGGCAGGAACATGGAGCCATCGATGAACACCGACCCGGACAGCAGTATGTACCAGCAGGACGACAGCTCGCCGGTGCTGCGGGGCAAAAGGGGGAAAAGTTAAAATAGTGACAGATAAATCACAGGAAGGGAACCCGCGAGAGCGCGAATAATGTCACAAACTTGATGGTGTGTGGATTTCCAGTCGAGGAAAAGTCACATCTCACCTTATTTACCAACGAAAATTCACACACCGACAAGTGTGCGACATTCACACACTCTCGTGTTTCCAGCGCTGAAAACGACATCCGAGTTCGGGAAGTGAAGTCCAATCTCCGGTTTCGTCTGCATGCGACCCTGCACGACTCAGATATTCGATTATCCGTTTTCATTTCCCATTCATTTCCCTGTCGCCTTCCCTTCCTTGCCCAATTTCCCCCGCCCCGCCGGCTGGCTCTCCCGCTGCGTCGACAGCTCTGCAGCGAGGGGCCTCTGGGTGACGGACCCCGCGCCTCGCTCGCGGGCCCCACCCAACTAATTGGCCGTAGCCAATGGCCGTCATCGCCGTGCCCTAGAGTGGTGGATGGATGGATGGGGCGGAGTGGCTCAGTGAGGTAGTTTCGTTGGCCCGGGTCGCGGTCTCGTTTGGGGGGGGGGGGGGGGGGGCTGGAGGTGTGATGGGAGCAGCAGGACTGAACACAATTGGAGTGCAGGGCCGGTACGGGGCGCGCCGGGGCCGCGTCCACACCTCGTCAAGGCAACGGGACGCAGCGCCGGCCGCCGAGCCGGACTGCAGACTGATTCCGCATAGCGCGCGCAAGGGGGGTTGTCCCGTGAGTGCGACAAGGACGGAGCTGTACAGAAGGTACAGGAAAACGAATGTGCGCGCGGAATCAGTCGGCAGGACGAGCGTTACACCGTTGGGCTGCCACGTAAACGGAGGCGACCAACGACTCGTGTATAACGCTCTCTCGTCGTGCCTCCGTCTGTCTGGTCAGCACGCGACCCGCCGCAGCATTGTAACGGTAGACGACGGGTGACCGCGGGCGAGGTGCGGTGGGGCGGGGCGGGGCGGGGCGGGGTAAAGGCGGGGCGAGGCGGGGCGGCCGAAAGAGCGGTCCTGCGTCCATCGCTTCAAAACATCACTTTACTTGAAAGGTAGCAAGGCCTGCGAAAAAGTGGGTCGGCCCTCCACTCTACCGCACTGCAGGACGAGTAGCGGCGGGGCGGGGCGGCAGGAGTACTAGGGCTCTTAAAAACCCGACCAGCGGGTACCCGGGTAACCCGGGTAGGAACCGGGTCGACGGGTTTACCCGGGTACCCGAGGCACCCGGGTAAACCCGGTGGAACCGCGCCTGCAAGTATAGGCAAAATGGCATACAGGCAAGTCAATTTGACTACCTACAGGCGCGGGTCCGCCGGGTTTACCCGGGTAACCCGGGAACCCGGGAAAACCCGCCAACCCGGTTCCTACCCGGGTACCCGGGTACAAATAAGATCCCTAAGGAGTACTCACTGGTAGAGGACGTCGTTGGCCTGGTGGCGCTCCAGGCGCGCGCAGCGGCTCAGGGCGCGCAGGGTGGGCTCCCTGCAGCCCGCGAGCGCGTCCAGCCCGGCCAGGGCGCCCTGGATGAGCTGCAGCTCCTGGAGAGAGAGAGAGAGAGAGAGGCAGGTGCGGTCAGTAGTGGCGAGAGGAACAAGAAAATACTGGAGCTGAGGAAATACGGCGAAGCACAGTGACGAGGAGCCGAGGGGAACGGGAAACAACTCTCGTATTTTTGTACAACTCGTAGTTCGAAAGAATTCATGAAAATTCATAAAAAATCACAAAAGTTTGGGTAAAATTCCTTAAAAAATTTAAAAAAAGAAAAAAAAATCATAAAATTCGTACGCCCAAAATTCCCAGTTGTTTCCCCCAGTGTTGCAAGAAAAGTTAGGCAAAAAACCGCGCAATACACCTGTGTGCAGGTGCCTACTAGGCAACTCCACTGCACTCGTGCACAGATGTTGCCTAGTAGGCAGGCGGGGATGCCATCCCGTTAAGCACAGGTGTATTGCGGGGATATTTGCCAAACTTTCTGGCAACACTGGTTTAGACACACACTCACCTGCACGGTCCTGAAGTCCGGCGGCGTGCTGAGCGCGCGCAGCAGCTCCGCGTCCCCGCAGCCGGCGGGCCCGGGCCCGGAGCCCTGCTGCCCCGCGGACCCTAGACCCGGCCCCGGGGCAGGGGGCGGCGGCCGCGGCACCGCGCGGGGCAGCGCCGCCCTCATCCACCCCGTGCTGGCGCTCACCGCGCCCTCTCTCATGGCCGCCGCGGGGCTACGGCATCACCCGGAGGACCCGGAGCATCCACCCGCACCACCTGCAACACAAGAACCACACGCCACCGTCAGCGCAGCAGCGGTTGGGAGCGCACCTCGCCCTCTCCACCCCCGTCAACTACCCCTCTCCCCTCTCCCGGGGAGGGAGGGGGCGCTGCGCTAGGGCGCAGGGCGTCCACGCCTATACGCAATTACTTTGCCGGCAAATGGGTTGCCTGCCTTCCGGGCGTTGCCCATGTCCGGAGATCGCCCGTGTCTCGGCCCGGCGGCGGCGTAGCGCCCGTAGCGCGCCTAGCATGGCGCATAGTCCTTGAGCGGGGCGGGGCGGGGCGGGGTGGGGTGAGCGAGGCGGGGTGGGGCGGGGTGAGGTGAGCGGGGCGGGGCGGGGTGAGGTGGGACAGGGTGGGGCCCAAAACAAAGTGCTATTGTCTTGGCGCGCCCCGACCGGAGCACCGGAGCGCCGTTTTGACCCGGCGCGGGGCGGGCGTTGCACAGCAAATCTGGGCGTTGAATGGGCTGGCGGGCGTTGCCGGGCGTTGCCGGGCGTTGCCGGGCGTTGCGTGCCGGACGGGCTGCCTACCCCGCAGGGGGCAGACATGCCGCACTGGCAGGCGCATCCATTACCATGATACCATGATTCTCTCTCTCCCCCCCCCCCCACACTCCTCCCCATCCTCTTGTAATCTCTCTTTTCTCCATTCTGCCTCTCTGCACATTTTCCGCGGCGGTGGCGCGGTGCCCTGGCCGTGCTCATGCACGCCGTGCTCGCCCCGTCGCGCTCTGCTGCAGGGCCCTCTGCTCTGCCCGGCGGCGCGGCCTCCCCCCCCCCCCCACCTCCTCATGTCACTTTCACCGCGACAAGAGTCCACATTCCGTAGCGCCCTCCTGCCCCTCCACTTCGCTCCCCACTCCGGCACCTCCTCGAGCGGGGCGGGGCGGGGCGGGGCGGCGGGGCAGGGCGGCGTCCTTTCTCGCGTAAGAGGGCCCCGCCCCGCCCCGCCCCTTCGCCAGCCCAGCGCGTGTGTGCGCCCGCCCCTCGCGTGTAGGCAAACCCGGCGCGCTGCGACGCACTGCGGCGATCGCGTCCCTGAGGCCTCCCTGTCTCTCTGGCACTCATGGGGTGCGATAGAGTGAAGGAGAGAGAGAGAAGGAGAGAGAGAGAAAGAGAGAGGGAGAGAGAGAGAGAGAGAGAGAGAAAGAGAGAGAGAGCTGACCGCGCTGCTACGCAGTGTGCGCAGGGCGTGGCGCCTATAGGGGCGCCCCATGAGGGGTCACGGAGGCGATCATCGCCGCGCCACGAAGGGAAGTCCACCACCAGGAGAACCCTCCCGGGGAGCACGGGGGCCCAAGTCGGGTCAAAGGAAAGATAAGCACAGGCATGCGCCACGCCAGGGAAGCCTGGAGGAAAACCCGCACTGCCGACAGCGAGGGCAGAAACAACTATGAATTTTGGTGTACAAGGGTCGTGAATTTTCGTGAATTTTTCTGAAGTATTTAAATTTTTGTGAATTTTTTGAATTTTTGTAAGGGTTTGTGAATTTTCCTGAATTTTTTTTTTTTTGAACTTTTCTGATTTTTTTGAATTTTTGAATTTCGAATGACTGGGCGTACAAAACTTTCAGAGTTGTTTCCCCCTCGGCCGGCAGCCGGCAGCCGGCCCCCGCATAGCACCAGGGACCAGGGCTTTGCTAGTGTACAGTACGGTGGTTTTGGACCCGTCGAGCTGAAATCACGGATCGTCATTATCTCTCTGGCCTTCTGCAATTTCCCGACGCTGATGCGGAGTGTTCGCGCGCTTCGGTCCGCCCCCGCCCCGCCCCGCCCCACCCCACCCCACCCCAACGTGTCGACTGTCGACAACGCTCGCGCGACTCGGCGTGCGCATTTCCAAATCGCGGGGAGCCGCCGCTGCTGCTGATGCTGCCGTCGATTATCGCGAGACATCAAACGCGAGGCGCGGACTCACGCCTCACGCCCGGCCGTGGGCGTCGCACGGTGGGAGGCGCGGCCGGGCGCGGCCACGGCGCGCAGCGGCGCGGGAGATAGGCAGGCGGGGCGCGGCGGAGCAGGCGGAGCGAGGTGGACGAGCTGATCGCTCCGGATGTTTCGCCGGCGTCGTCAACATCATCGTCATCGCCAAGACGACAACTCAAGGCCGGCGGGGCGGGGGGGAGGCGCGGGGCTGGGCCGAGTGGATCGTCAGCCAGCGTCACCGGAGCCCGACCCGACCCGCGCGGTGTATGCAAAACGCTGGCGCAGGGCCGGGCCGGGCCGGCCTGGTCACCACCACCACGGGCGTCTCGTGGGGAGGACAATGGCGCGAAACAAGCAGAGCTACCACCGCGGCACAACAGCGCGACGCGCCACCTCATTTCATTCAATTCAATTATTGGCGCGGCCTGCGGCCTCGAATCACCTCGCCACGCCACGCCCCGCCTCGCCCCGGCGCGACACGTCCGGCCACCACGCCCCGCCCCGCCCCCGCACGCGATGACAGCGCCGTCGCCTTGCAGCCCTCGTGGTGCTCGATTTGGATCATTCACGACCGTTACACGCGCCGCACCCTTTCCCTTCCCTTCTCCGCGTCGACCGCCGCCGCTACCGGATGCGACCCCGCCCGGCCCGGCCCGGCCCGGCCGAGAGGGTGGAGAAGAACGTCCTCATCCTCCCCACTCCCCCCCCCTCCCCACACCTCGGCAGGTGGCGGCGGGCCGGCCGTGGTGTGGCGTGCGTGGTGTGTGAGTCTTGCGATGACGAAGACATCCAACCACCAGGAGGAAGAGGAGGGGCGAGGGGAGGGGAACAGGTCCTTGCCACCGCCAAGCCTGCCCACATGTACCACAGACACCACTACTTGACTTCCGCAAGGCCCCTGCGCGTGCCACAGCCGCTGCCGCGTATGCTAATGCGCTCTCTCGCTCCCTCTCTCTCCCTCTGTCTCTCTCTTGCACACACACACACACACACATTCACGCACACGCGACATGTGACCAGCTGACGGGGCTGACGGCGGACACCCGGCGCTCCAGGAGGACGTCCCCGCGGCGCCGCGCTCATCGGTACGCGGAAGAACGAAGATGTCATGTCGGGTGTCGTTAAAGGACGACTGGAGGGGGACGCCCACGTCCACCCCGCCCAACCAAAGCCAACGCCGAGGTCAAAGGCCCTGCCCTGCCCAGCGCTGCCCAGCGCGGTGCCCACGGCGGCTCTACATGGCTCTACGATGCCCGTGTCCTGTCGTACATGACGATCGCTGATAACGCGGATGGTAATTAGCTGACCTTCCTCCGCTCGTGCCCACCGCGCCTCGCCCCACCCCACCCCACCCCACCCCACCTCACCCCACCTCACCCCACCCCGCCCCGCTACGGCCGGATGTCGATGGCTTCCTGCGCGCCCCACACCCCAGCGCGCCCGCGCCCCATAACGCAGAAAAAGAGAAGGATGATTCCGCAAGGCGGTTTCGTGTAACTCTGTCCTTTTCGCTCTCATGGGGCAAGACCATAAGAAGCAAGAGAGAGAGATAGATAGATAGATAGATAGATAGATAGATAGATAGATAGATAGAGAGAGAGAGAGAGAGAGAGAGAGAGAGAGAGAGAGGACACAGCAGAACGAACCACCCTGCTGCGTCGTCGGTCTTCTCCGGTACGGCTGCGGCGTTGCATCGGCAAGTGTTCCGCGTTAGCGCCGGACGGACGGGCACGGGCACGCCGGCGATCCGGTAAAACTCCCCCGGCCAGCAGACTCGTTCAGAAGAGCCCTTTGCTCGAAGTGTCTCTCTCTCTCACTCGACGGGTGCGCCGCATTGGTGTGTGTGAGAGAGAGAGAGAGAGAGAGAGAGAGAGAGAGAGAGAGAGAGAGAGAGAGAGAGAGAGAGCGTCGAGACTCGGGCTGCAGGAGCGCCCGCGAGTCCCATCCTTCGTCCTGGCGTGCAAGAGCAGCTCGACGTAAAGAGCGCGCGCGCGAGCGCAACGGAGATAGGAGTGTAACCGCGACGGTCAGGAGGACGTCGTGGAGAGCACCACGGTGGTGGCGCCGCGTGGGAGCGGAGGGCGTGGTGATGCACGGCGGAGCCCGGGCCTGGCAGCCGCGCGGAGGACGACACGTTGACACCAGCTGTGGGGACGAGCAGAGCCTGCCCTGCCCTCCCTCGCTCCCGCTCCTCCCCCTCCCCCTCCTGCTCCTGCTCGTCCTCGGCAGCTCCGCGCGTCCGTGCGCGGCCCGGGGCCGGGGCCGGGCAGGGCCGGGCTGCCCGCTTGGCTAACCACGCATACCCAACCTGCTGCAGGGCCGGGCCGGGCCACGCCGGGCAGGCAGAGCTACCCTCCTGTAATGCACCACTTCCCTCGCCTCAGCCGGGTGCTCGGGCTGCCAGCTCGGGCTGCCCGTCCCGTTCCTCTGGCCCGGCCCGGCCCCAGGCGGCGGCCGTGCATGCGGCCAGCCGAGCCGGCCAGCCTGTAGGCCTTCTTGGGCCGGCACAGCGCGCGGAGGAGGGTTCCGAAAGTAAAAAGCGTGGCAGAGCCAGCGGCCTGCAACGTCCAGCCGAAGCGGAGCTAAGGGCCGAGGCGTGCACTGTGTGTGTGTGTGTGTGTGTGTCGCCGCAAGTACACACACAGTGCGCTGCCGGCGTGCACACTGCTAGTTCCGCCCCCCCCAGCGGCCGGGCTGGTAAACAAGCTACTCCAGCTTACAGCCCATATAAGACAGGTGCAGCCAGCGGCCGCGCGTTAAAAATAACGCCCTTTGCGCAGAGGCCAGTGGCGGGGCGGGGCGGGGCGGGGCGGGCCACCCGTGGCGGGCTGATGATATCGTATAAACCCAACGGCCCCCGCCCCGCCCCAGCTTCACAGAGTGAGGCGGGGTGGGGCGGGGCGGGGCGGGGGGCGGGTTGGTCTCAGGCGCATACCCACCCACCCACCCACCCACCCGCTCATTCAAAGACGGTTGAACAATATTCACACGGTGGCTGGCCAGCATGCGCAAGGCATCGCCGGCGGGGCGGGGCGGGGCGGGGCGGGGCGGGGCGGGGCGGGGCGGGGCGGGGCGGGGCGGGGCGGGGCGGGGCGCTACTCCACTGGTCTGGCGCCTCGACGTCTTTAGGAGGGGCGGGGCGGGGCGGGGTGGACCAGGCCCAGGCCAAACAGGCAGTCGGTGACCCACATATAAAAACACTCGCCCTGCTCGTGCTGCGCTCCAAGCTCAGCAGCAGGGCCAGAGCTACCCAGCCCACCCCACCCCACCACCACGCCCCGCCCCAGCCCACCCTGTTTGTACAACGTTGATTTCTAATGGCAGCTGGGGTGGGACGCGCTCACACACACGCACACACACATTTTCGTCTCAGCTAAGTTTTTAGCTCTGGGGCTAAAAAAAATAATACCTGAATAGACTGGGCTAATTTGCGGTTAGCACCAGTGCAGTGCAAATGTTTTAGCTGTACGTACAGCAATCTATTAGCTGCACAGCAAACTCGTAGGTGTGCAGCTATAAATATGCCACTTAGCCATACAGCTAAATGTTTGTAAGTATGTATAGACAATTTTTTAGCATAGGTGCTAAATCTGCCTCTTAAATCGATTAGCACGGAACCGAATTACGTATATTTTTTTTCTGAGCGCGCGCGCGCACACGCACACACGCACAGAGGGGCTTATCTCAGAGCGCCCTGACCCACCACGCCCGCAGTTGTAAAAGTGCAGCCCGCCCCGCCCCGCCCCGCCCCGCCCCGCCCCGCCCCGCCCCGCCCCACCCCGCCGGCCGGTGCTCCCCCTTACTGCTGACGTTGCTATCGACGTACGTAAGAAGTAGTATAAAATGCCGGCGAGCCTGCTCTGTGTGATGTCTGAGTCGTCCTCATGCTGCGATGATGAGCGGGGCTGCGCTAATCCCCAGGGCGGCGGCCAGGACGCGTCGCAGCCAAGGTGTGAACAACGCCGCGTGGGACAGGACAGGGGCTCCTCCTCCGGCTCACCGGCACCGCCCCGCCCCGGCGGGCTGCCAATGAGGCATTATACGAATTAGAAGAAAAGGGGGAATATCGTCTGCTCCCGGACCGAAAAGCCTCGACTACACAGAGGGCCTCTCTGGACCGGGCCACGAGAGAAGCCCTCTCTGATTGGTCGAGGCCATGTGATGGTCCGGGAGCAGACGATATTCCTCCTGTTCCGATTCGCAAAAAATCTCATACCACACGTACGACGGCCTGCCAATACAGTACCACACGTATATGACGGCCAGGAGGCCGGACAAGCCAGGCCCACCGGGCATACCGTGCGGTCCGGTGATGTCACTGCCGAGATAGTGACAGGCGCAGACGACTTCGAAGTAATGGAGTTGGGGGAGGAGGAGGGGAGATCCGACAAGGAAAGAGATCGGCATCGACACCAGGAAGGAAAGAGCTGGGCTCCGCAATCAAGAAGGCCAAAGGTTTTTTTTTTTATTATTTTTTAAAAGGAGGGAACGATATGAGAAACGTACGGCTAGAACGGGTAAAACCTCAGGTAAGACGGCATACAGCAAGGGACTGCGGTGCAGTCGTGGGCCAGTGTTGCCAGAAAAGCAGGTAAAAACCGCGTGAATACACCTGTGTGAGGCAGACGGGTATCTCCGCCTGCCGATTAGGCAAAAGGAAGTCTCACGTGCGGAGAGTTTGTGCCAAGCAGGCAGGCGGAGATACCCGTCTGCCTCACACAGGTGTATTAGTGCGGTTTTTATGCCAACTTATCTGTTTCTGGTAATACTGTCGCGGGCTAGACTGCCCCCAGGCTCAAAAGATCATTTAGTAGTGCCATCTCACTCACTCCTAGGCGTGTGGACAAGGACGAAGATACGAAAGAGCTCTTCTTATTCTGTCTGACGGCTGTCCACGGAGAGCGAGCGCCCGTGAAGTAGGCAGCCCCGCGCGGCACGCCCGCGAACGGTCTGCCTAAGCCCTTCGCGCGGGTCCACGCCGCCGCCCCACACCCCACACCGCAGCTCCCACGCGGCGCCGTGTGCCCTTATTATTTTTAGCGGGCGGGGCGGGGCGGGGCGGGGCGGGGCGGGGGCGGGGTGGGGTGGGGTGGGGTGGGGTGGGGTGGGGTGGGGCGGCCCTGGAGCAGGAGCGGCAGCACCGGCTCGGCCGGAGGTCAGGTCCCAAACCGGCACTTTCCTTTTCTATTACAAAAATATCCTTCAGACCGCGGGGTACGGCAGCCCCGCCGCGGCGGCATCGAGTACGCCACCGGCTCTGATGCGCCTCTCTCCGCTCACCACATTCGGTCGGACGACACGGCCGGGCCGGGCCGGGCCGGGCAGCGGGCCGCCAAGCATCCTGTGGCTTATCCGTTTTCCGGAAGGAAAGCGCCGGACTGGAGAGAAAGAGGGAGAGAGAGAGAGGATGAACCGAACCGGCGCCGAGGACTAGACGCGCCGCGGCCCCGCGAGCAGCCCGGGGCACTTTCATGAGGTTCCGCGGATCAGCGCGACTAGGCGGTGCGGCGGCCGAGAGATGGTTGCGGAGCGGAGATGTCACGCAACGTAACCGTCGTCGTGTCAGGCAGGACCGGCGCGAGCAGGGGCGGGGCCGGGCGGGGCGGGGCGGGGCGGGGCGGGGCGAGGCGGGGCGGGGCGGGGCGGGACGGGGCGAGGCGAGCGCTCATGCAGCCATGTGAATGGCCCCCGGGCACACAGCGAAAACGTAACACCGCGGTGACGACACGGGGGCCACCGTTCCAAACCCGGCCGGCGCCAACATCTCATGCTGAAAACACGTGCGGCGCGGCATTTTGGGAAGTATGCTTCTATTTTCTCATTGTTTTTTGGTTATGACACACGCTGCTTAGGGAGCGTCCATAATGGAATGGACCGTCCGGTCGTTTTGGACAAAACGAAAAAAAGGAGGCCCCCCCCCCTCCCGGGACGTCCATCTATCCTCCCTCCAGTAAAAAAGAATTGAAAACCGAAAACAAAGCCAAGAAAACTCGCAAGAAAACGTAAAAGAGTGAAAACAGGCGATTCCAACACATTTAACTTACACACGATTAGTGTACGTATCGCCGCCACAGCCTGAATCGCCTTAGACAAGCTTCGCCATAACAAAAAAAAAAAAATAAAAAAAAATGAAGTCAGCTGACGAAAGTGGGTCGCACAGCACAGCCACGGATCATCACACCAGTCCACTCGCTTCATAAACGTGTAGTGCACGAAGAGGGACAGGACACCAGCCGTCTGATTCCGGAAAGCGGTGAGTAGTGTCTTCTCTCTTGCTCCTTATGGCTTCACCCCATGAGTGCGACGAGGACAGATAGACAAAACGTGGACGAAACCGACGGCAGTGAGGCTGAGCGCGCGCCAACGAGCTTACCCCGGAGCGCCGTGAAGGGTAGGCAACCAGGCCGCGCTCGAGTGTGCCGGGCGGGGCAGGGGAGCAGGGGCCGGGCCCGCAGGCTGATTCCGCACAGTGCTTTCATCTCTCTGTCCCTGTCGCACTCGTGTGACTCCGCCATAAGGAGCAAGAGAGAGGGGACACTATAGGAACGCTCTGTTCGGAATCAGCCCGCTGATAACGCGGCACGAGGAGGAGCCCGAGTGCACTCTGCTGTCGACCCGCCCCCCTCGGCCCCTCGGCGCACTCCAGGCTTTTGTCTTTCCCCCGGCCAGGAGCGGAGCGAGGCTCAGAGAGGGGCATCTTCATGGAAATATGTCGCCACGACACGGCATGGCACTGCAGTCAGGTAGGCAGGCCGGCAGAGCGGGGTATACGCGCAGCCCTCCGCGCCGAGGCACCGCGTACCTGTCTATTGTCCTGATGTGTGTGTGTGTGTGTGTGTGTGTGTGTGTGTGTGTGTGTGTGTGTGTGTGTGTGACGTGACCAGAGTGTCACTCCGGGGGCAATGCCATTGCTGAGTCGCGGGCCCTGCAGCATACATGACGAGAATCCCCCCAGTACACCTCCACGCATCGTCCACACACCCCTCACTTCAGTCTTTTCTCTCTCTCTCTCTCTCTTTCTCTCTCTCTCTCTCTCTCTCTCTCTCTCTCTCTCTCTCTCTCTCTCTCCCTCTCTCTCTCTCTCTCTCTCTCACACACACACACACACACACACACACACACACACACACACACAAACACAAACACAGACCGCCCAATAAATACAACACCTACACTGGATGACCGTGTACTACTGTGAGACAAATCTTAACCTTTTGTGTGTGTGTGTTTGTGTGTGTGTTAAACCAAATGCTCCCTACACCTTTCGGAGGTTCGGAGGTGCTGTAAAATTCGACAATGACTGTCGGTGTCGGGTATGGGGCGATGGGGCGGGGCGGGGTGGTGTGGGGCGTGAGAAACATAGCTGGGGAATGTCACGGATCAGAGCCGGTGCCGCTACGTGACGGAATGGAATCGGGACGGATTCACTTCTCTTCTCCTGTAGCACGGCCCGGGGCAGCGCCCGCCCCGCCCCGCCACGCCCCGCCCTTCCAGGGAGCGCGCCCCGCGACCGACAGGGGTCATAGGAGCGGGGAAGTGAGGCTTGAGGCTTTCAGCTGCGCGGCCCGGCCCCGCCCCGCCCCGCCCGGGTCTGTTTGCACTCCGCCGTCCGCGTCCCCCAGAGCAAACATTAGCTTGGACATTCATCCTCATCCTGCTTGTCTCTTACGTGGGAGCGGCAAGGGGCGGGCGGCGGGGAGCAGTAGCACAGGTGCGCACACACACACACACACACACACACACACACACACACACACACACACATACACACACACACACACACACACACACACACAGGAAGGGGTGGAGTGGGGAAGCGCCCCCTAACCGCTGAGGGTGTATCATGTCTTTGATGCCGAGTCGACTCCCCGCCCCGCCGTGACCAGTGGCCACACTCCAGGCCCGCCACCTGCCCTGCCCTGCACGGCCCCGGCCGCGGCCGCGGACCGGTCGCGGCCACAGCGCCCCACCGCACCTTACCCCGCCGCACCTTACCCCACCGCGGCCCGCACCCCGCCGCACCCTACCCCACCGCGACCCGCCCCGTCGGCCCTGCTGCTCCGCCGCGCCTGCCATGCCGTTTCCCGGAAAAGAGCAGGCCGTCGAAGGTCGCCCGCTGCCGTGGATGGTCTCCGCACCGCACCGGCGCACCAGGGGTACCCTGCTTGTGACCTGGCGGGGCGGGGCGGGGCGGGGCGGGGCGGGGCGGGGCGGGGCGGGGCGGGGCGGGGCGGGGCGGGGCGGGGCGGGGCGGGGCGGGGCGGGGCGGGGCGTTTGTACTGACTGAACTGCTGCACCTCCGCGACAGCCCCGCCCACGCTCGCCTTCACCCAGCAATACAAGAGGGTTGCAGACCCCCCACCCCCTCGGGAACACCCATTCATTCAAGTGACAAAACGGCCGAAAGCCGCACGTTCTATCGCCGCGACGCGATCGCCGAATATTTCTCACCGACGGCGGCACAAAACGAGTCGCGGCGCGCGGCGCGAGGAAGCGGTAAACGGATAACGGAATGACTCAGGCAGGCGTCGCCTCAGCAGTCAGTCAGCTGCTGAGCTGACAAATCCACCGGCCCCGGCTGACAGTACGGTGGCACCCGGCCCGAGGCCCGTCCCGGGGCCCCGTTAGGGCAGAGCGCCACTCATTCCGAAAATCGCTCTCTCACCCCCCGTCCTTGTCGCACCTATGTCCACGCCCTGTGTCGCAGGGATGGCAGATGGCGGGGCCTCACGAGCGTGACAAGGACGGAGGCGCCGCGAGAGCGATCATCGGAATCAGACGGCAGGCAGGGCAGGCAGACAGGGGCACCTCGACCTCGCCTTGCTTCACCTCGCCGCGGCCGCACCCGTCTCGTCTGCAACACGTGGCGCCAGCGCTGCACTGCACTCGTGTAGTCACTTGAGCTTCGATATGCGTAGGGGAGAGTGGAGAGCGCAATAGGGTAAAGCGCAATAGCGTTGAGGGCAATAGCGCTAAGGGCGATAGAGTTGAGCGCAGTAGCGTTAAGCGCAATATCGTTAAGGGCAATGCAGTTAAGCGCTATGGTGTTAAGCGCGCAACAGAGTTAAGCGCAATAGCGTTAAGGGCAATAGAGTTAAGAGCAATAGCGTTAAGCGTCATAGAGTTAAGAGCAATAGTGTTAAGCGCAACAGAGTTAGGCGCAATACAGTGAAGCGCAATAGCGTTAAGCGTTATTAACAGCCAACGAGAGGCGCTGCCGCGAGCTTTTCAAGGCATCTCATTGGCTGTTAATTGCGCTTTACGCTCTCCCGTACGCTCTGCCATATCGAGGCTTAAGTGATTATGGCACGGGCCGTGTTGCGGAGCCGGGCCGGCGGTGAGCAGCCAGGCGCTGCAGTCGAGCTCTGGGAGGAGCCCTTCCACACCCGCAGCGCTCTCCAGGCACTCAGCCGACTGATTCGAAAGATCGCTCTTATCCCTCCGTCCTTGTTGCATCTTCAGCGGTGCCCATGGTAGTGCTCCATGAGTGCGACGAGGACAGGGGTACGAGAGCGATCTTCGGAATCACTCGGCTGAGCAGGGAGTCGGCGAAGACTTCTCCAGCCCGGGGACACTGTGAGCCTCTTCTTGTGTTTCTCCCCGGAGAGGGCGGGGGAGTGGGCGCTCGGACTTCCCGGAGCCGAGGAGAGACAGACCCTCCCCTGAACTGGTAATGCGCTCGCTGACTTGACCTGCCCGGGTGGTGGTGGGGGGGGGGGGGGGGGCAGGTGGACGGACGGCCGGGGCGACCCTCAGCCTCAGCCTGTAGCCTCCGGAGGCTTCTCTTGTCTGCACCAAGTCCACCGCACCATCACCCACACTCAGCGTTGTCTCGTTCTCTCTCCTCTTTTTCTCATGATATTAGTCTGCTAGTATTTTTCTATTCAGCCCATCTGATGTGCATCCATGAGCGGAGCGGGTGATAGCCATCACGCTCGCGCAGACTTTCGCCTACGGGGTGGGCCCGCCCCAACAGCAAGGTGATTCCGAACACCGTTTTGTAGAGCCCGGCCGTGCCCCATGAGTGCGACAAGGAGAGAGAGACGAAACCAGGTGGCGGAAACACCCTGCAGCACCTCGCCGGTCATGGACATAGCCACAACCCCCCCCCCTCCCGTCCACGTTGCCTCCCCTCATGTTGACGCCTCTGATCAGCGACCTGCAGAGCGATTCCGGCGCACGCCCTCCTCGCTCTGTCTCTCTCGCTCTCGAGGAGTCTGCCGTGGGTGCGGGGACGCTCTCTCTCGCACTCAGGGAGTGCGCCCACCGGCGAGCAGCATGTGTATCTCACCTGGGAGAGGCGTCCTCGTCCTCGCGGTCCTCGTGGTCGGCGTGCAGGTGCGGCGGGGCGAGCGGCACCACCGAGCACGAGCTCACACTCGTCGTCCTTGCGCAGGCCGCCGCGGCGGCGGCGTTAATCCCAAACAAATAATCCAGGTGGCACACGCGACGACAAACTCGCACTCCGCGACGTCGACGACGAAGACGTCTCAGCGGCGCGTTTCGGACAGGCGGGCGCAGGTCGCTCCGGTCGTGCGCGGGCCGGGCCGCCTTGGGGTTTCCTGTTCGACGTGCCTGCCTGCCGGAGTCACTCCACTCCACCACGGCTGGCCTGGCGTGCAGACTGCCTGCCTGCGCCAGCCAGGGGCCAGCGCAGCCGCGCAGCGCCAGCCAGACGCACCGCAGCCAAGCCGAGCCGAGCCAAGCCGAGCCGAGCCGAGCCGAGCCGAGCCGAGCCGAGCCGAGCCGAGCCGGAGGGGGAAGAAACCGGCCGGGCCGTGGCTGTGGAGTGGCGTAGCGTGGCCTGGCGTGGCGTGGCGTGGCTTGGCGGGGAGGGGGAAGCCACCTAGTTTCTTACCTCAGTCATCACCATCTCTCCCTTCCCACTCTGTCTGTCTCTCTCTCTCTCTCTCTCTCTCTCTCTCTCTCTCTCCTTCTGTTCTCCAGCCGCAGCGCAGAGTCGTCTCGTCTCTTCTCGCAGTTGAGCTGAGCGCAGCGCGATTCTGGAGGGAAGGGCCAGAAGGAGTTTAGGCAACCCGCACCGCGCCTCGAGGCGTCTGGTTCAGAAGATCGCTCTCGTACCTCCGTCCTTGTCGCCCCTATCTAGCCCCTATGGTAGTGCCCTACGTAAAGGGTTGGCAGATTACCAAGGGTGCGACAAGGACCCGGACCCGGAGGCGCGAGAGCGATCTTCGGAATCGGACGGCGCGTGAGGGCGCTTACTCTGTCAACACAAATGTGTGCATTGTACACTTGAAGTAATGCATACCTGCCATGTACAGGCTATGTATGTGGCTATGTATTCATTTATGAATGCACATGCACACATCGGCATGAACACATTTATAAATGGATACATATGGTGTGTATACATTATTTGAAGTATACATGCCATGTATACTCTATTTAACGTAGACCATGTATACATTTGAATTGACAGAGTAGTGACGAGCTAGAGGCGTGATGAGCTGGCGACATGCGACGGCACGCGTCGCGTCACCGCGGCTGCCGCGGCACACACGGCTTCCTCCCCCTCCTGCCCCTCACCCTCACCATCACCCTCTCGCCTGGACCTCAGGCAGCCGAGCGATTCCGAAGATCGCTTTCACACCTCTGTCCTCGTCGCACTCATGGGGCACTACCATGGCCAGCATTGGACACCGCTGTAGGTGCGACAAGGACGGAGGGACGAGAGCGGTCTTCTGAATCAGTCGGCAGGTGAGGATCAAGGTGGATTAAGAGAGGGGCGACACTCCCGTTCGAGCGGGTCCCAAATCCTGTCCCTCCACGCTCCGCGTGCGATTGCCTACCTGCCGGGGCCAGCCGACACACACGACTTACGGGAAGGGAGAGTCCTGTAGGACTCTACGGGAAGGCAGGCAAATGTGCCCTGTTGTTCTACCACACAATTTGTATTTAAGAAAGCTTGCAGAATTGATTTGCCGACATAATTCCAAAAGGACGAGGAGTTGATCAGATTACACAAAAGAAGAAAAACAATACATTTGAGTGTAACAAAAATATTTATAAAAAGCTAGTATAAATTTTACAAAATAGTGAGCGTCTGTCTTGTTAAAAAAAATACTTATATTATCACATGAAGGTAAAGAGAAAATTAAGTCCAGAGCAGCAAATACTCTACAAGGCATTTTGATTTAACCCAATGACCACATTGAAATTATCATAGTTTCTTGGAATGTCATTAATTAGAACTAGTGTGCTCTAATACTTTAAGTTTTTTTAGCAGCTCAGAGGCTTCTTGATGTGCCTAAGAGAAAAAAAAATATTTTGTTATGAACAAGTCATGTTCCAATATAAAAATTTTGAAAAGTCATTAAAAACGTACCTTGTGATCATCATCAGAAAACTGTGGATAATTCATAGCTCTTTGCAAGTAAGAAATAGCTGAATCTAAGTCCCCTAATTTGTGGTAACACTTTCCGAGCATCAGTAGATTTAGACTGGAATAAAGAATTGATTGATTACCATAGAGGCTCCAAGAATGTTCTTTTAAGTGATTCCATACTTATTTCCATGTGAAAAAGTACCTGTAGAAGTTAGGAGAAATTTCCTCTGCTCTCTTAAAATAAGAAAAGGCCTCCTCATACGTAGCTGGTAGAGGTTTACCAGCAATCGCTTCAAGAACACGTTTTTGGTACCATGCCAAGTCAGCAATTGCATAATACCTTGACAGAAAAACAAGAATGAGAAGAGAAATCTCAAAATGAATTTCATACCAACTATAAAACTTGCTCCTTATCAAAATCCATCTTTTTGTGAGAACCTCTCTTAAGGAAATTGTTGTCATGAGTACTCAAAAAAGCTAAAACTTATTTAACAAAAAAGAGAGAGAGAGAGAGAGAGGGAGAAAAGAGAAAGTTTGGTGGGAAGAAAATACCAACAAAAGTACATTTCTTACCACATTCCAACCATATAAATCACAGTTCCATCGGTAGGATCTAGTTCTATAGATCTCTATGGGAAGAAAAAATTAAAGCAATTTAATTCTCCTAGTAACTTGAGTCTAACTTGGTTAAAAAGTAACTTAAAAATATTTAGTACCAGCATGTGATTCAGCACAGGGATAACGGTGGCACATTGATGACGGAATCCTTTCATGCTGCTGTATGCATCCAGTGCTATTGACATCCATTTATGACCTAGAGCACTGTTTTCATTTAATTCAAGAGTTAATTTAGCCATTTCATACGACTCTTCAATGAGAGAGCAGTGCTTCTCTTTGCTGATGACGTGAGATTTGGATAAGGAGTATGCTGCTCGGCTAATCCTCCATGTTATATCTTCCTTTCCGTCATCTTTGTAGGGTCTCAATAGCTCTAAAACCTCTTCCAATTTATTATCATTATACAAGTCATCAGCTTTTTTGGTAATTTGTTTCAGCTCTTTCACTGACAGACTAGTTTTCAATGAGGAGGCTGCTGCTACAACCACAAATGAACTAGAATACAGTGCTATAGGCTTCATAAGTTTTAAGGCAAGAGATGGCTTAAACCCAAAAGAGGTAAGAGGTATGACCTATGGTAAAAACAAATACATTAAGGTGACAAAAAATTATAAGTTGCACGAGATAAAAATTTGAGTAAAAATAAATAATTGGAAATCTAACCAATCGCATAGTCCTGCTGGCTCGAGCAAATGCCAAGACAGTGGCAAAGACCTTTGCTCTGTTGAACATGGTTAGTGGCATGTCACTTGGACAACACCAAAGATGAGGAAATAATTGCTTGGTCTTTCAAGTTAAATGGAAATAGTCTTCAAAAACCTTGCATTTCACTTCCCTCCGCAAAGTTAGTTAACAAAAACATCACTTTGATTGGCCCAGCTGGCAAGTTGACAGATGGCTTGGATTTCTCATTCTGGGCGAGTGTATGATGAGAAATTTACAACGATCGCCCACACCGAGGCGGAAGGGCGGTAGCCGTTTAAATTATGTTATTTGTGACAATTAACTGAAAACTTAGCATATTTGCAGGAATCTTTAATGTAACACACACAGGACAGTAATCCAGCAGTGCTTCAACCAAACAACAACCATAGCTTTCTTCAATTTTAATATGAATGATGACACAATTGAAACATTATTTCTGATTTTAATAAATCATTCAAAATTCATTAAATTCATTCATAAATTTTAATTGTATAAGTCATGTCTTGCACCATTTCATACATTGGTACAAATCAGCTACCCTGATAGTTAGCCCACAAGTATCATCATAGCATTTTATGAAGTACCTTGTGTTCATCACGTGGCTTTCCAAGACAATAATTACTAACCACATCACTTGCTTTATTCCCAAAATTAACAACATCTAATAAAAATTACAATAGTTAAAATCTACTTAATTTAAGAATCTGATACAGAACAGCTTGACATACAGTAATTTTGCTTTATTCCAGGCAGAGTAATGCACACTTCCAGAGATCTTATTTCTTTTTTGTGACGTTGACATAATAAGTGTCCCTCAATAACATCACCTGAAAAAAAGAGCACATAAAAATAAAGTCTTATGTACCGTATTTGTCTGAATATTAGACTAACCCGCACATAAGCCCCCCTCTACTTTTAGAGCCTCCTTTGGGAGTAAAAGGTCCACATAAATCCACACAAAAAAGGCCTCGCAAACAAGCCCCATTCTTCTTTCTAGAAATTTAATTTTGTTGACAATTGGGGAATTATATTCAGACAAATTCAGTTTTTTTTTTTTTTTTTTTTTTAAATTAAAAAAAATAAAATCAATATTGATTTTACATAATAAATTAAAGAGAGAAAGACCTTACCTTTTTTAACTAGCAAGGGAGTTTTGAGGTAAAAGACTGTTTGTTTCCAGTGAGTAGGTTCTCCTAGAGGTCCTGTGGTAAAAGAAATGTTTTCTACCGGTAGATCAAAAAATGTGTCAAAGTAGCCAGCAAAAGCTGTTATTGAAGTGTCTCGTAAGGCCTCAAGTTTAAATGGACTTGAAATGTAAGAATAATCTTTAGTAGAACAAGTCATAAGATCAAGTTCAACAAGAGTATGAGATGATGTTGCAACAGCACTGCTTGGTACTACTTCAACAAATGGCTCTTTTAGAACTTCTGCTGCAAGTGTACTCATTCGGAAGCCATATACATCATCCCAGAACCCCACAACTTCCTTGTGACGGCCTGTAAACAGTTCACAAATAGGAGATCAAGCAATGTTCCAAAGTGTCATATGCAACTGATGAGATGCAGGTCTCACCTGTGTCGTCAATTCCAATTAGGTGCATGGTGCATCGGTTTGGTAGGAGCAAACCTCCCTCAGCTAAATGTGTATCTCTAGCATAGATAACACTGTCCAACATTCCCTCAAATAAGAGAAAATATCCCATCCATTCTGATACTATCAGGTCAACTTTCTGTTCTGGTATGGCTGTGTCTTCAAGCCTTCCCTTGACAAGTGTTATTTGAGATTCAAGACCATTTTCTCTATGGAGAAACATAATTTCATTGGAATATAATGTCAGTGAAGGGGGGAAAAAGAAAGAAAAAAAGAAAAAAAAAGAAAGCATTGAGCACACTAAATTTACCTTACAATATCCATTGCATTATAAATTATATCTGATTGATCAATGCCTATGACTTTTTTGGCACCAGCTAGGGCAGCAAACATAGATAGAATACTTGAACCACAACCTAAATCAAGAACTACCCTGCCACTTATCACAGGAGAATTTTTTAGCAAAGCATCTCTGTAGCTGGAAGTTCTCACAGTATCCTGGGGAAAAAATACAGGGATAATAAATGGCAGAACAATAAAAATTGTTTCAAGCAATGATTAGCAGTTCACTCACAGATAACATTTCAAGGTGTATCCCAAAATGAGCATATGAATCAAAGTAGCTTTGATCTTCATTGAGAGTCAGACAAGCAACTTTTCTGTCGACTTGTTTTTCACTGGCTGAAGAGAGAGGGATAGACCCTTCAACAAGTTCTTGGGTCACAGTTCGCATTCGTTTCATATCTTCTGCAGCTGCTTCAAGTAAAGAATTTTTCACTCGAACCTTGAATTAAAGTACAGTTTTAGTATTACTTTTTATTAAAACAAAATTGGAAAAATAGTCAGCAAACAGGAGTAAAACAGATATTAATAATTATGTACCTCAACTGACAATGCTTGAATTTTTTTCTGTAGTTCAGCAAAGTGCTGCTCAGATAGGGTCACAATACCATTTTCAGCATTTGCCAGATATCCCCCATTTCCATCTCCTGACATCATTGAGGAATGTGGAGTTTCAACATCATCGAAATCTGTGGCATGACCAGTTATACAACATACATAAGCTCACAAAAAGTTTGATCAATAAATGAAAGATAAATCAATCAATCAGTAAACAAATAGCCTTACCATACATAAGCCAAGGGTCATCCTCTAGGGTGGGTTTCATATACTTGTCATCATCCCAAACTGACTGCTTTATACACATTAGATCACTTGCACTCATTGAATGTAACCTCAGGTAATTTATTAATTTTATAAATGAATAGCAGTCCATGTCGAATCGTCTCTTAAGGGTAGGCAAGTCAAAACCATGATCTGCGGTCGCATGTTCCAGTGCCTCTTCCACTATAGTGAAAACTTTCGAGCAGAACAGGCACTTGGTCAGTTGATTGTTGGGGGGATCCGTTTCATCCCAAGTATCTGAGTTATCATCATCTTCACTGTCGCAGGTGTCCATCTTGTTGGGACAGAGATCTGGGACGCCTAAAAATAAACAAAACATTGAAATTTAGGAACATAATGCGCCAAGGGTCTACAGTCAAAAATAAAATAAAAATGAGTCAAGCAAAACCCAAACGCAAAATTGTCATGACTCTTCTCCGTAAACAAAATCTGACAACAGGGTTCAGCCACCCGGCACAGGCCCCTCCTAACCTAACCCTGACAGCCCCGGGAGGCCCCCGCCCAGGAGCCGGGCCCCGCAGCCCGCCCTGCGGCCGGCCCCGCGAACCGCGGCCGCTCGGCCAGCAGCAGGGCGCTCATGACCAGCTCCAGGCTGCGCCCCGGGGCCGCCGCACGCGGCCAGGCACCTCGACACGTGCGGGAGGCACGCACCTTCCTCAGACGCTTCCATGGCTGATTTATCTCGACGGCACCGAAGACAGCAGTAATTCGTGACTCCAGACGACTGTGCGAAACACGGTCTTCCCTCTCGAGGCCAGGAGAATGGGTGCTCCCTTTACTCTAGGGGATTTAACATGACTTAAACGTACGGGGTGCGACTTGCGACGGGTACGTGCCCAGGTTGCAGCTGCAGCATAAACACAACATGTTGTGGAGGTGGAGGGTTCGACACGGGGGAGACACTGGGAGCCAGAAGAGCGTGGAGCGCGGGAGAGTTGAAATGGGCCGCTTTCTGGGGGCGTCGAATGGGTTGCCTACCCAGCCGGCTGTGCTGCACCATCTCCCTGCTCGCTACAGTTCCAAGTGGTAAAGAGCGAGGGCATCGGGGATCGAACAAAAACCTGCCAAACTTATTTTAGTTTTGCGTAACAGTCTTCAAATTAAGAGATCCTGGCCAAATGCATGAGGTACGATCCCAGTTGCGGGCCCAAGATTTTATCTTGTCCACACTTCAAATCTGCTGAACGCACTCTCTTGAAATTGTTTGAAATTTATCGAGTTAAAACAAATGTTATTTTCTAGACCGACAGACACTTTACAGCATCTCCCCGCCCCGCTCCAACCTAGAGGATATCCAGTGCGCTGAAAAGCGGAGGCGCGTGGCGAAAAATCGGAGACGCGAAGGGAAGACGCGGCAAAGCGAAAGAGCGAAGAAGCGAAATTTTGTCATTAAATTGTTCCCTTGCAGGTATTACACCGGTACATTCGCGAACTGTTTGGATCTGCAGGGGAACCACTTAATGTCGGTAATTTGCTTCTTCGCTCTTTCGCTTTTCCGCGTCTCCGCTTTTCAGCGTACTGGGGATATCCTCCCACCCCAGCCCAGCTTCCGTATCCGCCTGCCGGCGGCGCAAGCTCCGGCCACTTGGGCGCACGTCGCACCGCTACGCCCCGCCTCGGTCAACAGCTCTACTCCCTGCTCGCGAACGACCCAGTTCCGCGCGCTGTGGGCGCGACCACGTGCGGGGGGGGGGGGCTGTGACAGGGCCGGACGTCTCTCTCTCTCTCTCTCTCTCTCTCTCTCTCTCTCTCTCTCTCTCTCTCTCTCTCTCTCTCTCTCTCTCTCTCTCCCTCCCTCCCTCCCTCCCTCCCTCCACCCGCACTGGCCCGCTCGGCCCCGCACCTCCAGCTCGAGTTCATCGTCCAGGTCATCTCCGCAGGTCGTCTCGTCTCCGCCGAGATGATCAGCTAGAGCATCCAGATGGACCCGATCCCCAGGCCAGGTCGGCCCAGCCCCGCCCGGCCTCAGTCACGCACATCGTGACTGCGAGGAGCTGCTGCTGCCGACGGCGCGCGGACCATCCTGTCCGCAGGGATCCCCCGAAATCCTGCATGTGGGCGTCGTTCGTACTGGCTGCTATCCGCAGGAATTAGTGTTATGAACGGAGCGGAGGGGTGCGAGCGTGTCTTAAAATTTGCTCTGTGGAGGCTCGTTACAGCCAAGGGGTAACCAACTCGGGATTTTCGTGTACTGTGAAGATATTCACCAAGTGAATACTTTGAATACAACTGAATATATGAATATTTAATATTCAATTGAATATGGGTGAAAATTTTTGAATATGG